>VZTH01003963.1:97389-197873 GCA_013397815.1 Aleadryas rufinucha | reverse complement strand
GAGGAGAGGAGAGGAGAGGAGAGGAGAGGAGAGGAGGAAAAGGAAAAGGAAAAGGAAAAGGAAAAGGAAAAGGAAAAGGAAAAGGAAAAGGAAAAGGAAAAGGAAAAGGAAAAGGAAAAGGAAAAGGAAAAGGAAAAGGAAAAGGAACATGATGTTTATGAGAGTTGTCCCCCTACACATGCTCAGGAAGCCCAGCACCAGTTTGATGACCACTCAGTGGTACAGTGCTACAGGCAGAGCGGAAGAAAATTTGCTGGCAAATTGGTTTCTCTCAATAGAGGGCAATTTGATTATTTAGGCTGATAGGAGCTCAATTACAGCTTTGTAACAAGGCCACCATTTGAGGCAGCAAGTGGCTCTTGTGGCTGAGGAGCAGCCTGGCTTGCTGGGCTCCTGGGGGGCTGGGGAGGGCCCCCGATGTGGGATGTGGCACTGGAAGTCTGGGCCATTGGGGACTGCCAAGTTCTGCCCTCGCCAGGGGCTGGGGAGGCTTTGTGAGGGGCTGCAGGGACTCGCTGCGGTCCCCAGTTACCAGCAGGAAACCCCAGTGGGTTTAGAAGCCTCCAACTGCCTGCTGAGAGAGTCAGAGATATTAAAGAAATCTGTGAGTCCGTGTTTGGAGAGACAGGACCTGCACTGAGGTGGCTGCTCCACGCTGGCAGCATGGGTGATGGGAGAGTGAGGGCAGCAGCACTGCCCTGTCCCGGGATGCACCACGAGCAAACTGGAATGAACCCTATGAAATGGGATGAGATTAACAAAGCAGCTGAATTATTCTAAGCTAATAAAGTACCAGGTCCAGATGGCTCCCACTATGAATACTATTAAAGAGAAAAACTCAGGGTAAATTAGGAGATTTGAAGCTAAGGCTTTTCATGTACAGAAGATGCTCTGTGGGGTGGGCAGCAGTCTCCTCTCCCTGGCTACCTCCAGGGACAGAGATTTGGTGCTTCTTTCCAGCCCTGGAAAGAGGAGTATGTGCTCCTTTTCTCTCAATTTCTGCTGTCTTTCCCTTGGAAACCCATGCTTGTTGCCTCCTGGCAGTGCCAGGCTTGGAGCCATGGAGGCATCTTTCTGCCACACACATGCCCATGCAAACCCCAGCTGCCTGGGATCCATGTGCAGAATTATTTCTCATCCCCAGGAGTGGTGTGACCCCCCAGCCATCTCTGTGTTGGCCCCCTCTCACTGTCTGATGGGATCCCACTCAAAGATTCTCTGATAAGGGAGTAGAAAATAGTTTGCNATCCCCAGGAGTGGTGTGACCCCCGATTCACTGATAAGGGAGTAGAAAACAGTTTGTTTCTGACTTTTGGTGCCTGAAACAAGCTGTGAGCAGCAGTAGACCTGTGCTGTGTTTGCCGTGGGAAGGGCTGGGCTGTATCCCTGCATGCAGAGGGGCTCAGCAGGAGGCTGCGTTTAAGGGCCAGATCCAAACCGCAGCATGCCAAGGACTGTTTATCCATCCCTCAGCCTGGGAAACGGGTGCCAGAGGCAAAAAGTGGCCGCAGAGCTGGGGCAGCCACAGCCCTGAGCTGCTGCAGGGAGTGGGGCAGTGCTTACCAGGGTTCAGAGCACCTGGGACGTCTGTGCCGTGCAGAAGAGAGTGACAGCTCGTGACATGGGGTTGACACCAGCCAGAGCAGCTCAGGGCAGGGCAGCAGAGCCGGCAGGACACAGTGGGTGCTTAGAGGCACAACATTTCCTACCCACCGTGGTGTCTGGCTGAGGATGGACATTTAAAGCACATCTTTATTCCAATGGGGAGGGAAAGAAACTGTGGCAGGGGAGAAAGAGCTGGATTTGCTCCATCTGCAGTGCCTGGGGCAATAGATGGCTGATGTGTTTCGTTTCTGAATTACCCTGATGAGATGTATAAGCTTGTTATTTGTTTTAATTAATGTGAAGGAAACTGTTAGAGTGCCAGAAAGTGTGAAGAGAGGGGGAGAAGAGAGGGGAGATGGGGACATTTGGAATTGAAGCATCCTATTAATATCTCTGCTGTTGAATGAAAGGTCATTAATGAAGCAAAGAAAAATGAGCGTGGAGAGAAACAAGAGAACTGAATCCCTCTCTGCCTCCCATCAGCCACGTTGTTAACAGAACATCTTCCAAGCTCTGCTGCAGTCCTGCTGCCCCTTGTCCTCTGCTTTTTCCTGCTGTCTTTAATCTGCCACACTCCCACTGGTGCTGGATGGGGTGGGAGGGTTACAGGGAAGAGGAGAGTTGGTGCCTCACAACACTGACACGAAGCTCCTCAAAACTGCACCCATCTGCTGAGATCCAGAGCAATGTCTCCTGCCTTTGTCCCAGAACCTCACCTGGACACAGCAAGTCTTGATCTCTGCTGAAGGCACCGAAACCCCAGCCTTGGAGGGATGTTTGGCAGGGAGAGGTGCTGCAACAGGCAGAAAAACCTTACTTGGTTTATTTCTCTAATTTTTTCTGCTCTTTTGGAGGTTACCATGACCAGTGTGTGTTCCCAGCCCTGTGCTGAAGCTGAGCTTTCCCAGGAATTGATTTGCCATGCCTGAGATGGAAGCAAACACAGATTAAATTTAAGCTATTTGTTCAGTATCTCAGTTACGCAATTGGACATCACAGATTAGGGAAGGTGACCTCCCGTAGCACAGGGGGGATTTACTGACATGTTTGAGCAAATATTACACTTCCTGGGATAAAGGAGAAAAAGGTACTGGCTGGCTGCCTCCCTGCACAAGCACCTAAACCCCAGTGATCTCTGTTTTCCCTCAGAGCCTCAGGCTGGAGGACCCAGGATCTCCAAAGCAGGGGCCAGCCCTGCTTCTTCCTGCAAAGAGGAAAAGGACAAAAGGAAAGAAAGATAAATGGAAGGAGAAGGGGGAAAATGAGCCTTTGCAGGGTCTCAACTACCTGCTAAACATGACCAGCCCCAAGAGATGCGGGATTTTGTTCCAGTCACCATCGCCCAGACTCCTCACCCCTGAGAGCTTCGTGGTGTTGGTGGACCCAAGACTTGAGGCTCTTGCTTGCTGCAGGGAGGCTCCCAGGGTCAGGGCTGGTCCGAGGGCTGTGGCAGTGGGTGGGGACAGGCAGAGGAGAGGACACAGCTGTAGGGACCACGGGAAGGTTCATTCGCTCAAGAGGCCAGCAACGGACCAGCACTTTTTAAAATTTAAATCTGTGTGCTTAAAAAAGAAAAGAAAGGAAAGGAGCCAGCCAGGATTGGTGGTTGCACTGCAAACTGTCAGTGTCTGTTTGTGGAAAGGCTTTTGACTGACAGCAGAGTTGTCAGAGGCGTCTGACGTCAGAGCTGCACAGCGAGGTGTCGAGGTATCGGAGGGCACAACTTGCCAACGGCAACAGCAGCATCAGCCTCCTCTGGGAGCTCCGAGCTCTCCTCCTCCTCCTCCTCCTCCTCCTCCTTTCCCTCCATGGCTCGATTTTGGAGCGGCACTGACCTGCCTGCTGCCTGTGGAGCTCCCAGGTGGAGGAGGAAAGGGGAGATGCTCCCTGGATGCCCCATGGCTCCGGAGCTGTTGGACCCCCGAGATGAGGACATCCTGGCACAGGCAGGGCAGTGCCCAGTGCCACCTCCCTCTCCCTGAGCCCTGACCTCCATGGGCTGGGACAGGCTCGGCTCAGCTGCACCTGGGAGTGGGAAGGGGAGCTGGGATCTCTCAGCAGCACTGTGCCAGAACAGGGTCTGCCTTGCACATCCCACATCCCTCCCACTCTTCCAAGCCTCACCCAGGGTATTACCTACCAAAGTGCTCCACAGCCCCTTCTCTGGCTTCACAAAATTCAAGAATGTGCCGAGTGCCAGAGTGTAACACTAACCCTGGGCCTTCCCACTCTCCTTGCCTGGTTCTGTGCCACCTCCCACATGACCTGGACAAAGCCAGGGCTCTACCTGAACAAACCAGGCAAACCAGATGGAGACTAAACCTGTTTCTGCATGCTTTGGCACTGAAAAAATACAGTAGCTCTGGCTGTGGCAAGAGCAGGGCAGAGCTGGGACAGAGGGGGAGGCTGGGGCGAAGGCAGCACGAACGGCTCATGTTTGCTCTCTTGATGTGAGGTCTTGCAAATGGAAATGATTCTCCAGGAGCATCTGTTCCTCAGACAGGGGCTGTACCACTGCAGGCATCCACCAAAAACATCACTGGCACTTGGTGCAAATAAATAAATCAATAAAAGCAGTGGCTACAGGAAGGGATTTGGCCTTCTTGTCTTGGAAACACCTGAGTCACCCAGGATAATCACCCTGTGGCCTTGGACGGATGGGTTTTCTGAGCCCTGAGACACCTGCTTGCTGCTGAAGTGGTTTAGCCCATCTGTTTAATGCTGTGCTAGCTGGGAAATTGTTTCTCTGCTTTAGCTTTAAATGATGAATTGTTGCCTGAAAGATTATCCTTTGTTTATCTCTGTTCCAGTGACCCCCTTTGCTGCCTGTCCTCTCCCCTCTGCCTGGGCGTTGCAGCAGTGAGGGCAGAAGGAGCAGGAGATGTGATCATTCCCAGCCCTGAGTATCAGGCTGTTGATCTTTCCTCCAAGCCATCTCCACTTCCAGATAGAATTCTGTCTCTTGTTTAGCTCAGGGTTTCTCCAGAACACAGAGCAGGGCCTGGCACTCCTGAGACTGGAAAGGAGCAGCAGAAATATGGAATAGCTGGGATGAGAAAGGTGGGGAGGAGAAGGACCCTGTGTGGGCACTGCCTGTGTCACTCCAGCACCCTGAGCCCCAGCACTGTGGGCACCTCTGTGGCCCAGCTCAGATGATTTCCTCTGTTTTCCCTGTGTCCCACAGAATGGTCTCTAGAGCAGGAATTTTCCAGCTTGATTTGCATTTCAGATTAATTCCCTTAGAAAAATCCTTGGGCCCTAACTCTCCTAGGAGGGCCAAATGTTTTCTCTCTGAAATCTGGCATAGCTTGTTGCTCTGTCAGTGCAGGTGTGAAACTGTTAAACATCCTAAGCCAGCTGGGTCTCTGACCCTAAACTGACAGGAGCAGCAACCCCAAGTCCCAAAACCACCTGTGAGAGCTCCCATTTCATCTGTGTGTTCCTGAGAACTGGAGCCTGAATTCCTCTCTATTTCCTGACAACTTGGACCAACTACTCGGGAACCAGGTTTTCATGCAAATAAATTCAGAGAGGAAACGAAGCCATTAGGAAAAGGAGTTGAATCTCACTGAGGAAGCTTTGTGCAAGAATAAAGCGATGAAGTGACAGGATGGGTTAGTCTTTAATTTGGTTAAAGCTGGGGTGGCAAATCTGCAGAAGGTCACAGTGACACTAAACAAGTGTCTTGTATTAAACCCAGCTCAAGTTTTCATGTCTCAGTAAAAGAGCTGGAGCATCTATAACTAGTAACAGGTTATTTTTGGCATCCCAACCTATTTTGTAGCTCCCAGGAGGACAAAACTGCTTCTCTTTGACTTTGCAAAGCCTGGATTTCTTTTTGTGTCGGCAGGATGCTGGGATCTGCATTTAAATTCTTCTGACACTGCCTGTCTTAACAAAAACTCACAGGTCCAGGCAATTACTGCTCTTGCTTGCTTTGCACGGAGCAAAGAGCCCAGTCTAGATGAGGGCTGTGTTCAAAATAACAACATGAAAGTTACGTTGAGTGACCATCTCTGAGGGGATTTGAAAGACGTGGATGTGGCGTGTCTTGGGGACATGGATTAGTGGTGGTCTGGGCAGTGCTGGGTTAAAGGTGGGCTCAATGATTTTATAGGTCTCTTGACACCTGAGTAATTCTATGATTCAATGAAAAGGTCTCACAGCCCTAAAAAGCCTAAATCTTTAGGAGACACAGTGGTCCACGGGGTCACTCTGTTATGGCCTCCTCACAGCTCACGGGGCCGCAGCCGTTTGTTCAAGGTCACCTGGAGATCAGCAGCAGAGGCTGGTGCCAGAGCCAGGCCATCGGTGGTTTACGTGGCCCTGTCATCAGACAGGTTTCCATGACTCTCCCTCCTCCTTTGCTGTCCCTTCCTGGGCCCCAGCTGCACCCACACCATGTTCCCACTCTTCCTGAGGCTGTTTGCCGGATGGGTGCCAGATCTCCAGTTCTGCGACGCGTGGTGTGACATCTGCTCTGCCTTCCCTCCCGCTTCTCCCAAATGGAGATAGCCGGAAAAATATTTAAGCCAGCATACACAGAACCATCAAAATCAAAGTACTTCACAAAATTGACTGCGTTTCACTGGAATTTTGTTTTGAAACGAAACAAACAAACAAAAAAATCTGGCAGAATCAAAACATCTTGTTTCAGCGTTTTCAGAAGAAAGAAAACCTTCCTGTTCTATTCTGAAAAGGCTTTTCACTGCTGAGATTGTTTCAGAAAATAGCTAAATCAAGCAGAAAGCAAAGTAAAAAATCAGAGTCTCTTGGAGATGGATCCAGTTTTCAGATTTTTCTCTAATTGGAAGCCAAGAGGAGCAGTGCCCCTTGGGCATCCCGCTGGTGCTGGTACAGCACTGCTCTCCTCTGGCTCCCCGTGTGTTCATGGAGGGGACAGAGAAGACCAGGGAGGTGACCCAGGGCTAAAACCTGGGAAAACTAGGCAATACAGGGAAACCCTGCTATCAGTGAGGAGCTTCTCCTCTTCTCATCAAGGACAAACCTCCAGGATAAGGTTGTGGACTGATGAGAGACAAAGAGGACTCAAGATGTGACAAGAGCAGATGTCCTAGAGGTGTTCAGACAGCTCCTGCCTCCGTTGCCTGCTTGAGGAAGAACTGGGTGGGTTCTTCCATTGCATCAATGCACAAAACACTCAAACATATACGTGGGGACAGGAGTGTTCCCACACTGTCTGAGTCCTATCCCAGCAAGATGGGGACAATAGAGCTGGTGCTGCAGCACCCTGCAGCTCCCCCAGCAGCCAGGTGATGGGGGCAAACCCTTCAGAGCTGGGGTACAGCTCACAGGCTGCACAGGTTTCTGCTGCAAAATCCATTATGGGAGAATTTGCATGGAACTCAGGGCTCTGGGCTTCACCCTGGTCTGCAATTACCCAAACATCTCATCTCTTCCTGTGTTTCACATTTCCTTCAAATATTTGGATGTGTAGGCCCCTCTAACACTCGCTGGCACTATGGAAAGCGGCCTTGTTGGGAAGTAGAGCCCCTGGCACAGGGAAGTTGGGCAGATGCCTGCAGAGCCATCAGCTGGAGCTGGGGGAGCACTGTGTGTACAGGGGGAGCACTGCCTCCCGCCTGGCCAGGGCTCCAGCATCGCCTGCATTTCGCCTTGAAAAACAAAAATCAGCATCTGCTCCAATAAGTGATTTGCCCAGGGCAGCAATGCATCTGCTGGAGAAGGAGCACATCTGTGCTCAAGGTAAAAGTGGAGCAGGCAGTGGAGCTGGGATGCTGCACAGGAACAGAGCACAGTCCCAGTGGCCCTGGGAAACAGGACAACTCCCGGGTTTACATGCCCAGGGTACATCTGTGCCAGCACTGACACATACAAATTGAATTTGGCCTTTTGTTCAAGGAAACAAATTGGATTCAAGTCACAGGACCCCCCCAGTGAGGCTGGTACAAATGCTGAGGAGTGTGTCATCAGCCCATTAAGACCTTGGGCAGGTGCTGCTGGATAAACAAAATCCCCATCTCCTTTAGTGATGTGAATTTCAGAGAGACAGGAGAGAAAGAAACTAACATGGTGTTTACAAAATTTAAAAAAAACCAAACCCTAAACCTGAACCTCCAGGGAGGGGATCGTGCTGTCCCCCCAGTCCATCAGGGATCCAACCAGGAGCTGGTACCGTCTGTGCTGATGCATTATGAGCAGTGACTCCCTCCTGCCCATATTTCTACATCCCCCACTATTTTACTGATATAAACTAAAAGCAATCTCAGACCTTGGTAAGACAAGGTAGTTATCTCTGCAGCCAGCCAGCAGCAGATTTATTGACCTCTAAGATGCATTCAAACCATATTTGCTTTCATATGACAAGTGTCCTGTTTTATTGAAGCAGTTTTTGAGCAGTCCTGAATCACTGCTGCAACTCCATTTTGTCAGAGGCAAACTGAAGATGTTTTGCACTAGAGTCAAGGCAACTGAGCACAATATCTTTGTAAAATGGGGGACATCAAGCCATTAATGATAAAAATTGAAGTAAAAAAGGGGCAGATTTTCAGGCAATAATGATAAACACTTTAATAGCTGAACTCTAAAGTGAGGGAGTTTTTTGGCAGCAAAAGCAAAATACGGCAAAATGCTTTACAGTACTTTTACAAAGTATTTGAATGAGTAGGCCTAATATTTTGAAGATTGGAAGCAATCTGAATGAACTTGAAAAATTTTCCCTGTGAAATGTGTGAATGCAGCCTGAATTGCATTAGGAATGCTGGCAACCATGCCCTCAAACAGGCTGAAAAAAAGGTGAATGATTTTATGAGACTGCAAATGTAAAAAAGAGTTGAAATTAAATGTGAAGAGGGGAATAAAAGCAAGACTGGTGCAATAAGAAATGGAGTGATATATTCCAGTACTTGGGGTGAAATATAGTGTCTGTAAAAACATGAAAACATTATCTGGATTTTCACTGGTACTACCAGTGTATCTTTACAGACAGATGATAAGAAATATAATAACTCTGAGAGTACTAAAACAATCAATGTAAAAATATATTTCCAAGACATGCTTGTAGTGAATTTCATCGTGTGCTGCTTTAATTTTAAACTTTCAGAAGATACACATTCTGCCCAGTACAGAATCCCCTACATTTCCTTCTGTAGTTTTCTATAGTTAGAGATTTAAGAGAGAGGAGTTACAACACTTGAAGGAGCAGTCTGTTGATGGCATATATAGATAAGGCATTTTGAAAGGTAGAGCACATTTTTTTTGATTTTGGGACTGTCAGAAGACAGAACGGAGTTGTGAATCTAAATGTGAGCTTGCTGGTGATAACTACAACAGGTCATTGAGATCTCTGTTTATTTTCAAGCAGATGCAATGTTTTAGGGTATTATGATCAAACATGTGTTATCACTTAGTTGATCAGCACTGGCCTTGCTTTCAGTTTGTAGTTCCACAGTTTGAGTCACAGCTTTGAACTATTTGTCTTGTACAGTGTTCTATAGACAATCTGTTAGGGGTTTCTTATGTAAGATTATTCCTCTCAAGTTCAGCAAAAAATGCTGCATCGTGAAGAATGTGCATAATGTATAACAAATTTAGCCCCTCTGCTAACTGCAGATAAGTGAATCTACCTTTCATTTGGGGACAGAGTTATCACACCCTGGAGGAAGGAGGGAGGGAAAAGGCAAGGCAAAACAAGAGAAAGGGTTAAAGCAGCTTCTGTGGCAGTGCCATAAACATGCAAACACATTTGGCCAAACTGTTGTTGGCATTTGAGATGAAGAAAAAGCATTTTTCCCCTTCTCTGTTGGCTTCTAGTGCCTTGCCCAGCACTGTGGGTTGGGCTGAGACCACCCCCAGCCCAAGCACAGGCACAAGATGGAAACACATCTGAAGTACCCTCAAGTGCTTGCAGGGATTTCTCCCCACAAGTTCCAGTTGTGCTGCAGCTGCATCACCTCATCCCATAAATCTGCCAGTGTCCATCCAATCCCAGAGCCAATCCATTTGCTACAACTTTTACAAGAACTAAAGCCCATCTGTAGGAAGCCTCACAGAGGATTATTTCTGTCCTCTTCTTATTACAGACTCAGCAGACTCATTTAAAAGAGAGATTTCACAAACTGCTTGCCTCCCAGGCTGAGAGCTGTGTGCAAAGGGGCTGTACTCCAAAAGTCACTGACTTCAGCAGCATCCATGGCCCTGATGGGCCTCTCCTGCAGGGAAGCAGAAATGCTGAGATGAGGCAGGTGGCAGCGAGGAACATTTCGTCCACATGATTATATGTTCTGGCAACTGAAGGACCCAAATCCTTACCTTAAATCTGAATTAAATTACCATTCACTGGGCTGCTGAGAGGTCTCTGCTCTAAGGGAGGTTTATGCCAGAGGTTGCAGAAAAACCAGCAGGTTGAGGGAGGTTCTCTCCCTCTGCTGTGCTCTGCTCTGGTGAGACCCCACCTGCAGTGCTGCATCCAGCTCTGGGGACCACAACATAAGAACATGCAGCTGCTGGAGTGAGACCAGAGAAGGTCACGAAGATGCTCCAAGGGCTGGAGCCCCTCTGCTCTGGAGATAGGTTGGGAGAGTTGGAGGCATTGAGCCTGGAGGAGAGAAGGAGCCCTTAGAGCCCCTTCCAGTGCCTAAAGGGGCTACAGAGAGCTGGAGAGGGACTTTGGGCAAGGATTTGTGTGGATTGATAGGACAAGGAGAAATGGCTTCAAACTGCCAGAGGGCAGGATTAGATTAGATATTAGGGAGAAATTCTTACCTCTGAGAGTGGTGAGGCACTGGCACAGGTTCCCCAGAGAAGCTGTGGCTGCCCCAACCCTGGAAGTGTTCAAGGCCAGGTTGGATGGGGCCCTGAGCAACGTGGTTAAGTAGAAGGTGTCCCTGCCCACAGCAGGGGGGTGGAACAAGATGGTCATCAGGGTGCCTCCCAACCCAAACTATTCTGTGATTCCATAAAACCCAAACAAAACCAGCTCCCAGACAGTGTGAGCCCCAGCAGCACGCTGGGCACTGCAGCACAGAGCTCATGTGCCCCCATTTGCTGGGTTTCTCCCAGTGAAGGTCTGAGCTGATTTAGTGCTGGAGGGACTGTCCAGGGCATGGGCTGATCCCTGCTGTGGAATGCTTCCCAGAGTGGCTGGGAGGTGTTCAGCACCAAGGGCTGCTGAACACCAGATGTGGGGGCAGCTAAGAATGCATTGTTAGCTAAAAAGCTAAATTCACAGACTCAGAGTATCAGAAAGATGAAATGTCTGCGACATTATGATTCTATGATTCTATTTTCTGTATTTCTTCCAAGAAATGCTGTAATTGCACAGGTAGCAGAACTTCCCAGTCTTGGCACTGAATATTGTTGCTACAACAGTATTTAAACATTTCCTCTCCTTTCCTCTGTGCCTGAGTGAGTGCACAGGGGAATCAGATAGAGACACAGCCCTTGGAGTGTCAGCGAGAGAAGCAAGCCTGAGTCTCTCTAAGCCTGGCCTGGGATGGCTGCCATACCATTAATATGTAATTTGGCTGGGTAGTTCTGAGCCATCTTAATTGTCCAGCCATCATTACTTTGCTTGGTTATCATTCATACATTTCTATATGCTAGTTCGCTTGGAGGAAAGAGATTGGACACTTAGAGTGGATGAGTCTATATTTTTGGAATTGGAGCTAAATTACCCACCAGTTGAAGCATTATTGTGTTTTACAATAATTGCTGATTAAAATTCAAATGCACTAAATTCCACCTGTCATTCCCAGCACTGCCTCCGTTGTGACAATGCCAATGCCGTGAGCGGATACGAACGACAGGACTGAAGGAAGTGGTTTGTCTGCAGAGTTCCATCCTTTCATTCTGCCACAATCTGCCAAACTCCTCTCCCAGACCCTTGGGATATTTGCCACAAAATGTCTGCTCTGTCGGATGCTTCATAGAATGAAGACACCGTGGTTCAGGTTTCCAAAGCAGCCTCTGTGTTTTCACACCCACCTGCCTGAGCTGCACCCCTCTGTCATGTGTGGTCAGTCAACCAGGTGCTTTAAAACACTGATGCTCATGACTATTGATGGGGTTTCCAGATGGGGTTCTCTCTTTTTGGAGGAGCTAGATGGGCTGTTCATGTGCATGAGCTCCTACTAAATGTCTCTTTTTCTCCCAGCCACGGGATGTGCCCAAGTCCATTTCTTCAGCTCTCTTGAACATGCCTCTGGCTGCAAAACTTTTTTGGACTGGTTAAACTCCCCAGTCCTTTCTTTCTCCTCTTGTGCCTCCCACACATCAGCATTTTTAGCCTCCTTCTTGCTTTTGATCTTCCATTCTCTTTTTCCCAGATCTCAAGCTTTTCCTCACTGTGCCTAGCCATTTCCCAGCCTGGAGAGCTGGGGAATAGCACAGCCCCCGGGGAGATGGTTTGTTTATGATAAATCATGGAAGTGGATAAGCAAGTACTTGCTCTTAACAGCACTTTCTACACGCAGGTGCTTCCTCTTCCCTTTCGCATGTGACTGAATATTGCAACAGACAACGCGTCTGCAAACCACCACTACCCTGCACTTCATCAGTCTGGCTCTGCATTTTAGTCATCAGAAGAGAATCAGCCTGATTTAAAATCCTTTTACCCATCCTGGCTGGCTGAACCAAAAAATGCCTGACCCAAACCCCAGCACTGAGGAGGACACAGTGAAGCAGATGATGGTCTGCTGAGTTATACCCCATGGGAATGTCCAGCCCAGTCAAACGCCTGCTGCCAGGGGTTGGAAGCCACTGAATGGGCTGAATCCATGCAGTTTTAGTAAAAACAGTAAAAACAGAGTACAGCACGTGCTGTGAAGCTTTGAGTTCTCTTAACTCAGGAAAATCCCGGCTAGACAAATGTGAGAAGAAGCAGGGCTAGCAAGGGACCCAAGGCTGACGGCTCAGCCTCTCATTACTCATCCTCTGGGCTCTGTCTCTCTAGTCGTTTAGCACCTTTGTGGGCTTGTTTTTGGTAGCTAGGGAGGGCGTGAGAGAGAAGTGACTAAAACAACAGGATCTCTGCTTCTGGATGGGGTGTCAGGTTTAAGTAAGCACAGAGCATTGTGAAAGACTCCACACAGGTAGCAGCCTGGCTCGCTCTTTAGGGCACGAATGTGGCTCAGCTGTGCACAAACCAGAGCACTCCTGGCTTGCCTGGATCCCAGCCAACAAAGGATGTTGTAAAAACCTGTCTGGCTTATAATTTAATTTTACTAAGGTTAGAATATTGCTTCTATTAGTGAAAAGCAGAAGGTAGTTTTGAGATTATGGCAGGAAATCTACAGTCAGTTCCTTGCTCCAACAGAGACTTTCCTTACACAGTGTTGGGCAAGCCAAGCAAAACTCACATGCTTTGTACTTTGAACTTGTATAAAAAAAATTATACTGTCTTCTGTTCTTTGTCTTGGCTACTTGGACAGTGAGCACTTGGGGAAGAGAAAGGCTTTCACTGTGTATTTATACTGTGCCTGGTTCTTCGAGGCATCAGCCTGCAACATTCTCTCTACACAAATAGCAAGAAAGAATAAATAAGTTAAGATGTGTATTGTTATGTAAGTGTACAACAACCAAGCCCAGAGAAGCTGTGGTACTTGGTGTGCTGGGCACGTGAGCCAGCACCTCTGAGCATCACCCTGTATTGATGCAATGCCATGGAACCACAGGCTCTTCTGCAGTGTGTAATCCCTGGTTCTGTGTATCCATGTCCAGCACACCTCACCTCCTGCCCTCCAGCCTGCCCAGAAAGACCAAGAGGACCTTGTAAGTGGAATCAATTAGAGCCCTGAAGAGCAGGGGTGGTCGAGTCTGCATTTGTTTTTGGGTGCTGGAGAACATTGTGTGCTGCCAACCATGAGTTGCCTGGCTCCAGCATCAGCTTTGCTGAGGGCAGAGAAGGGGTAGCATGAGACAGGGAGGAGCCTGACCCTCCTCACCCTTAGGAATGCTGTATTTACTCTGAGCAGATTTATGCATGAGATGTGTTTTCACTAGCAGGGCTTGTTTCTCTGCTGCATTTGAGCTCCCAGCATGTGGACTATTTTTTGAGCAAGCAGTGGGCAGAGAGAGCAGAAAGAGCAAACATACACAAATCAGAGAGTTTGGTTTTATTTCCAAACAGGCACACACAGAACCATAGGGAGTACAAGAGGGAGAGGGCAGCATATCCTCTTGCTCCGGTATAAAAATGAACTTCCTAGGCTGACCCAGACACCGAAGAGTAAAGGCAAAAATATAAGCTACGTGACTAGTGGGAAGAGAAAGAGCCAGCAGGAAAAATCTATCAGAGCTTTCCATGGTTCAATCAGTCAGAGCTGGCTTCACTGGGGAAACAATCAATTAACCACTTCCACTAGGGCAGCCACAGACGTGCTGTTCTGGAGGTAGTAAATCTTTGAGTTTATTTGTTCTCGGTTGCACTCTCAGCTTATTTACAACATCACAGGAATCTTCCTCCTTGTTTATCCTCACTTCTGCAAGCCCCTCCCAAGGATTTTTCTGTCCATGTCGATCAGTGAAGAAGAACTCACACATTAACAATTTCCAGCTTCACTGCAAATCCCCATCTCCCTTAAACAGGCAGCCAAAACAGTTTCCTCCAGGCATCCGGAGGGCATTACGCCTTTAACTGTCCATCTGATTTCCAGCTGTCAATGCATTTTGTCTCACTTTAAGGCAGATGGCTTTGGTTTAGGATGTTTTGGCCCAACCAATAATCAAAGAGCCCTGCAGGACACATATTTGTCCCCGCCCTGAGGAGCAAAATGTAGCAGTCAAATGAGAGGCAGATGACACCAAAGCTAAGGGATGATGTTTAGAGCACTCAGCCCAAGCCACTCTGTGGCAGAAAGGAGCAGGGAAGGACTCAAGCATGGCTGGTCTCACAGATATGGTAAAGAGGGAGGTGGAAGACAACCTGGAAAAAGATGCAGAAAAGGAGCATTGAGAGAATGTGACCAAGTGGTGCTGAGTTGTGCAGGTGCAAGGGGTTCAGGCTGTGTCTCTGGAGGAAGCTGGCAGATGAGCGAGGAGAAAGGTGCACAGAGGTGGTGTGAGGATGATGGTGGTCCTCCTCAGCACCTCAAAAGGAGGTCTCAAAGCACTAAGAGGAGAAGGGTCTGCAGTCCTAGTATGCTGGTGAAGAAAACAGAAGACAGAGTGTTGGAGACAGAGATCAGCTCTCCAAACCATAGGCCTGTGTCTGCCATTGCTGTGCTTTCAAGATGTTGTAAAATGAGCAATTTAGATGCCACAGCATGAAGCTGAGATTAAACTTCTATTCCCCATTTAAATTTTTTATTGCAGTCTTTAAATGAAAATAAAGCAGTTGTCAGCACTTTTAGGTAACTTCTGTGCCTGGCAACCTGGAAGCAAATTTTGATTCACAGATGCCTCTTGCTCCTCTGATCAAATGTGCTGGCAGGACTGGTAGACAGGAGCTGTCTTAACAGTTTTAATGCACCTAAATTTGTCCCTGTAGCTGCTGTTAATGCCTTGATTGGTGCTATTGAAATCTCTTCTTAAATATATGGTAATACATTCCTCACTGATTCCCCTGCCTTTCAAAACTCAGACCTAGAGATATCATTGTCTGTAATAAGTTCATTCTGTTCCTTCTGCTTTACTGCCTGTCTGGCCTGGCTTTGATGAAGTAATTCATATAACTCACTAACTCCAGAGCAAATTCTGATTAGTTTTTGAATTAAGTAACATATTTTCTATTGGGAAGTCCTGCAAACATCTTGGCATCTGATATTCATATGACCTCTACCATTCTGGATGCATCACCAGAAATGAAAAGGCAGGGCTGCATGCACTAGTTTGCCTTAATTGCCTCAAAAAGCTTTATTTGGGCCTTACATTTACCCTCTCTGTCAGCAGCTCCATTTAACCTCCAAGCCCAGGGGGCTTCTAGTTCTTGCCTGGGCTGTAGGTGAGACTGTCTCAGACCTATTCCTGAACTGATGTTTGGCTTTCCATGGATGGCTTTGGAGCTGGTGTGTTGATAGGAGCCACTGCCATCACCTCCTGCTCTACCTCCCATGGTATGGGACTGTGCCTGGTCACAGGGATGTCCCTGCCCTGTGCAGAGGCTGCTCCTGGCACCCCTTCCCTGGGAGCAGCCCTGCCCTTGCTGCTTCTTGGCACTGGCAGCCACAAATACAATACAGCTCCGGTAGGATTTTCAGTAGATAGAAGACTTTTAATGGATTGATTTATTACTGTTTGAGAGAAGAATACAGGCTGTTGTTCTGTAGCCCTCAACATGTAGTAGTTTTAGCCACACTTTTCCTAAGGGAGATATTGGACTCTTAATATGCATTTTTGGATTAGCACAAGCAGGCCTGTCATTTCAGTGGGATGACATTTAGTTATCAGGATGGGGGGACAGACCAAGCACAAGGAACATCTTCCTTTGTTCCCTGAGGGAACAGCAACCTTTCTGTGCAGACCACGTCAGTAGTGGAAAACACTGTCTAATACCATCCCAGGGTTTTGGGTTTTTTTGCATGGAATAAATAAGGCTATACTGAGTTTCCTTCCCTGAAGCAGGAATGGGTGATGCTGTGATGTCTCTGCCATAGGCAGCACCTGTGGACAGCTGGCACTCTTGAGCCACTAATTCTCCATAAAGCTTGTTGGAAAAGAAATCAGACTTGAGGAAGGATCTAAAATTCGCTCATTTCACAGAGCACAGCAGCTTCTATCCCACGGTGTGCTGCAGAATGGGCTTAATGCTGAGCCACAACAGGCAGCAGCCTTCCCGGTTTATGTGCTTTCTGCCTGGGAGCTTGTATACATCCAAACAGTGCCTTTTATGTTTTGGGGAGGGTTTTTTTGTGTGTCTAAAGAGAGGTACGTGGGAGAAGGCTGGGAGCCGGGCTGCTCCTTCATTCACACACTTGTATCCCCTCTCTTTTGGAAAAAAGCTTCAAGGTTCTACTCCTGAAAGCTTCAAGGTTGTTTTCTACCGTTTCACTCAGTGAGATCACAGCCACGCTCTTCCTCCTGCATCTCTTCCTCTGTCTGTCTATTTCACTTTCTCAGATCAATTCACAGGCAAACCTACACCCGCGTTATCTCTGCGCTCGGGATGCGAAGGATCTTTTCGNGCCTCGCCCGCCTCGCCTCTCCTCTCCCCGCCGCCTCAGCGCGGCCCCGCCGCCGCCAAGACGCCGCGGGCCGTGCTCCGAGTGAAGAATGGGGCGGCCAAGCTCGCCAAGCCGCCCGCGGCCGCGGGCGAGACCCCCGGCGGCGCCCCCGGACCCGGGCTCTTCATGGAGCGGTCGCAGAGCCGACTCAGCCTCTCCGCCTCCTTCGAGGCCCTGGCCATCTACTTCCCCTGCATGAACAGCTTCGACGAGGAGGACGCGGGTACGGGGGGCCCGGAGCAGGGGGCACTCGGGGGGCGGTGGTTCCCAGGGTTGCGTGTCCGTCCGCCGCGGGCGATGGGGGCAGGCGAGGGTGGGCGTGCGGCGTGTCAGCGCTACCCCCGACCCCGCCGTGGGCTTGGGGGGCCGGGGGTTCATCCCCGGGGGTGTGCGAGGGGTGCCGGGGACTGCGGGGCTGGCGAAGGGACGCGTTTGCCTGTGGAGGTTAAAACTGGGAATGTGTTCCAGCGGTGAAACACGCTCCGGCTGCTAATCGATAGGAAACACGGGTTATTTGCAAATGGAGCGGCTCACACTCCATCCTCCTCTGTGTGAATGAAGGGCAGCGCTCGGGGAGAAGGCGTCCATTCTGCCGGGTGGTGTGTCCACTCTGATTTATCCACCACGAACTCTCGGGCTAATCGTTCCCAGGGGTTGTTAGCGCCGTACACCATGCTGCTTTTGGAGAGGGGAATAAAGGGATTCAGTTTAAATGAGGGCAAAGTAAATCCCGAAACAAAAGCCTTTCAGAATGGATGCAGTGATTTTTTTTGCCGGCGTCAGAAAGACCTTTCTGGCCTCTGACAGTTGGCGGTAGTCATAAAATGAGACCGAGCTTAAAAAAGAGGGGCACTGGCAGGGAAAAGTCGGAAAGGCATTGGGTCGAACGGGAGAGGGAGGGTGGTGGGTGCTGGAGAAGGTGCTGGGAGCAGCGGGCAGCACAGCCGCTGCGTGGGTAGGGAGGGCGTGCGCGGGAGTGGATGGAGAGCGGTCGGAGAGCGCTCTGTCCATTCCCGGTGCCTCTCTGGTAATTGAGGGGTGTTTCTCCCAGTGCACACTGTACCAGAGACCGAACCTGTCAGTGAATCTTGTGAGTGGCGAATAATGAAAGTTGGTAACTGAGGCGTATTTTAACACCGATTGTCATGGTCGCATCCCTCAAAATGCCGGCATGCTCCTTTGTCTAGTGGCTCATCCCAAGATGTGCAGATGCCAGCAGGAATACATCAGCCCGCCAGCTGCTACACCTGTAACGATGTTGTTTTTAACGGAGTTGACGTAAGAATCAATTCATCATCTGTGTGATTAACCTAGACTTGTCATCAGCATCATGCGGGGGTGGCAGGCAGAGCATTGTCTCCGCCAACAGATGTAGTTTTTAAAATTTCTGTCTAAAAATTTAGCTGATGATTTATTTGCACTTCAGATTTGGTTTGAATGCTGAGGAGCATACAAGACAATAATGGGAGCTTTGGGAAGTCTCAGCGCTGTTGCTTCAGGAATGATTGATAGTGAGACATGCTCAAGTATGAGAACCCAACACAATGCCTGGGACAGCATTTCATTCCCTGGTGTCCAGCTCCTCCTGCTCTGAGCAGGGTGATGGTTAAAGGTGAACACTTCCAGCGCTTCAAAAAGCGCTTTTGCGCTGAATTGTATTTATTCACACTTAGAGAATGTTCATGCATGAATGCTAATAAGCTGCTCTTCATACAACACAAGTACTTGTCTCTGAATTAAGTAAATCTACAATTAAGACCTCGTTCTCCAGCAGCTTATTAGCAGATCTTGCCTGTGTGAGTTGTCTCGTTAGTGAAGCTGCTCAGGGTGGGTTCAGTGCAGTGGGGATGTTGCAGTGTTGCTCCTGTATTTTGTGCCTGTGACTGTGTGTTCAGACACGTATGAGCAACCAGCCAGGAAGAACGTGTGCCGCTTTCTATTTTTGGTGTTAAAACTACAAGTGCATAATTTTCTCAAGCAAATAGATGTCATGAAAGAGAAATTGTAAGAGAAATGCTGAAATTGTGCCAGATAAGATTCTATATTATTCATACCCATGCACGCTTCTGAAATTGTGAGAGATTCTGACCGGTTTGGGTTGCAGCATGATTTCTGTCAAAAAAATAGATCTCGATAGCTCATTCAGGGAGATGAATACTGCACTTGGCAAGATGTTCTCTGTAGGAAATGGCAGAAAAAAAATGAAATTGATCCCAGGGGCATTGACAAAATAAACAATCCTGTTTCAAACAGACACATCATCCATTTTGTCTGAAGCTGAGAACCACATCTTTAAGAGAATAGTCATCCTACAGAAAAAGGAGAAGAGCTGATAAATGGCCAAGCTTAAAGGAAACTTGATGTTTTCCTCTGAAAGAGGAAAACAGCCTAATGATTGCTTAAATCTACAAACAAGAAAAATTCTTGAGGTGTTTCATTTAAGTTACGATGGGTAGGTCATATCAAAGGAGTGTAAAAGGAAATTTACAGATGTGCTGAGAGCCGTGGACACATTTGGGCAGTGGTAACAATATCTCTGGCTTCCAGCATTTCACCCTTTTAGTCTGGAAAAATGGCTCTGCTTTTGAAAAATACGGAATATATTTTTACTTACACGCTATTTCCTTTTCTGCCATACCCCTCTTGTTCTTCTTTGCTGTCTACTTTGTGGACATAAGGTGAGAAGACTCTTCTTGTCTTCCACAATTCCTTTGCCTGCTGCACCTGCAGTGTGTCTGGACTGAGTTCTGGGCAGTGAACTGGTGCAGATGATCTCTTAGTGTGCAGAAGGAGGCAGCCAGTGGAGGCAGGAGAGCAACAGGGCTTGGAGTAATAGACAGGATCACATTTGAGTGCTTCCAGAGCGTGAGGGTGATGGAGTTTCAGATATCTCAGGTCCATGTGTCTCTCCAAAGAGGCAGATGTGTTCTAATACCCTTTTCATTCCTTAGCTGCGTCTACAAAGAAGATGCTCTGAGCAAATGCGGAGCTTTGTTCGCCAGGAAGTTGCAGTGGGGCTCTGAAATAGCCAAAATGACTGTCTGCACTCAGCAGTTCAAGGACTCGGGGTTAATAACTCTTTTGATCTCAGCATGGTAATGTTGCTGGCCTTCCTGCTGGCTGAGTGCCACTGTCTTTGCTCCACTGAGGTCCCTAGCAATGTCAGTGAAGTTTAAAGATTTTTAAACTGCAGTTATTATCAGAGTAATTGTTGGTTTAACTTATGCAAATGTCTATCCTACATTTCAGTTATGGAGCAGTTGAGCAAGAAGAGGTAAAAGTCAGTCACACACTCTTTGTGGGCACATTTCTAGAATGCCTGTTTCTACCACAAATCTTGTGAACACAAATCTTAGCTGTTCTGAGGATGTGCCATACGCTTGGTCTTGGCTGGAATCAGCCGTTTGGAATGCTGATATTTCTGTGGGAACATATCAGAAGGGACCAAACTGCTGAGGACTGAACTGCCAAGTGGCAAGTGCACCTGGGTTAATAACAGGATCCATGATGACTGTGGGCACCTGCCTTGTAGGCAGCTTGTAGTGCACCTGGGTGCAGCTCATAATTAAAACTGAGAGAATGGGGTGTATGAAATCCCCTTTTGACTGACAGTGGCCTTAGCACAGCCCTCCCCAGTCCAGGATGAAGGTCATCCTTAAGGTTAATGGGGCTGTGTTTGTTGGTGTGGAGGAGAACCATCTCCTTGTGTGGAGCATGAAGTTTGGAAACCCAGCTAAAGCAGAACAGAAAGTAAGGATTTTGTAGAGTAACAGCAACTGACTTGGAGCTGCACATGCAGAGCAAGCAAGCTTTGGGCAGGAGAGAGGAGGTGGTTTGAGTAGCTGGGACAGTTGGTGTAACAGTGGTGAACCTGCTTCCTGGAGTTGGGAAGTCAGAAGCAGTGCTCAGCTCTGGAGAGGTGAGAGCTTCCAGACGAGGACCCCGTGTACTACAGAGGACAAGAACTGCACCTAAAGAAAGACAGATAGGGAGATAGGAAAAATCACTGTAAAGGATGGAGCTTCCTTCCCTGTGCCTAAACTGCAGGACCCAGCAGCACTCCTTGGGTCTGGGTGTGTGCTCCAGCTGTGCTGTGGCTCACCTGGGTGAGACACTGTAATGCACCAGCTCCTTTCATCCTGCATCCTGGTTTTCTTGGGAAGGACACCTGCTGGCACTGGCAGGTGGCATCTGAGGCATGCCCTGACGGGGATACAGATTTGGATGTTTGGAACTGTAGCTGTGGGTCACACTGCAAATGCAGCTACCCTGGAATCCAGATCCAGCTTGAGCTGCACAAGGGGAAACACCTTTTCCTTTACACACACAAGTGTGAAGAGCAGGGCTGCTCTGGTCAGGAATCAGGAGAAGGTACAGAGCAGCTGTGAGGGACTTGTAAGGGTCCTCTCCCTGGTCAGGAGCTCAGCACAGGGACTGTCTGGCTTGGCAGACCCCTGCCCTGGCTGCAAGACAGGAGAATCAAATCGTGTCTGAGCCAGCTGGAACCAAGTGTCTGGCAGAGAGAAAATGGTTTCCAAAGTCAAAATGTCTCCTAGATACTGTCAGTAAGCCTTCCTCGTGTCAGCTCCTCATTCAGAAAAGAGTTGAATTAGAGATAAAATTCAGTCCAGGCTGCTGCTTTCACACACTATAAAGTACTGGCAGAGGCACTGTGTTATGATCAATTGCTTTGAAGAGAAAGTATGTGAAATATTAATTTAATGGATTGATAAAAACCTTTAAGCTGTTGTGGTGTACAAATGGGCTGTGGACATTCAGGTTAGTTTAGAATATTCTTTTGTTTGGGTTTTATCTATTGAACTTCCTCATAATTTTAAACATTGACCTTCTCTATAATTTCAAACATTTAAGTGTTACAAAGCTATTAGAGAGAGCCCCTATGTGTGTTTTCACGTTGCCATGGATATTTCTCAGTTGCAGCTCTGTATTGGGGTACATATGGTTTAAAAGAAAATTATGATTCAAGACTTAGCTAGTCCATTTTTACTTTTTTTTTTTAAATATAGCCCAAGTGTGTTAAGTCCTTGTTGTGCTTACTTTGGTTTTACTTCATCCAAAGTTACCTTTGGAGCTCTGTAAGCCTCTGACCAGTTTTGTTAGTTGTTTGTAAGGTAGGTAACCATGCTCATGTGACAAACATATAGGGAACAAGGGAAATTATTCATCCATCTGGAATGTTAGCTGGTTTTTTTATCTTTTATAAATGAAAGGATAGTTTATCCCTGTAACCCTGCAAAGATAGCTCTTAGAGCTCACCTGGCCATGCATTACCCCAGGGGTGCCAGCTCTCTTGGCTAGTGCAGGAGGCAGCAAAATCCATGGCTTTTCCCTCTTCTTGCACAGTAAGGAGTGTATCTTTGGCTCTAGGTTATCCTAGTGATTGTAAGAAATGCCTTTCTCCCTGCTGGGCACGTTTTAGCTCTAGGTAAACATGTTTGTTTCATAAATGGATTAAGCTGAAATAAAAAATGATAACAATTCTAGAAGAGCCGCTGTCAAATCAATCTTTCATCAGAGGAGAGTGTATGAAAGGGACCAGCGGCCTGGAAGAAGATGCTGCAGAGGCTGGTGATCCCTGACCTGGTTATGAGTTAATCCAGATCCTAAATACAGCGACTGATTCTTACACCATGGATGCACCTGGTCAGGGTAGAGCTGCACAATCTGTGCTGTCCCTTACCTGCCCTGTGCACTGGAGGCAGCTCTCTGCTCTCAGGCCCTGCTGCTGCTGCACGTGTGGTCAGAGGACCGCAGTGACAGACAACAGGTTTTGTCTTTTGTGGCCATGGGAGGCTGGAGCGGAGCAGGAGCCCTGAGAATGAGTCAGCACTAGGAACAAGGGATTCGAAACCTTGTCCTTGTTTGTGTTGCTCTCGGTGTTGTGGCTGCACGTGAGAGCCGTGGTCCTGGGCCAAGTTCACGCTGTGCCTGTAGAAGTGCAAAGCGAAATGTCAGCGTCAGTCCCAGGGCGCTCGCGGTCCGTGGCAGAACCCAGCAGATGGGGACGGTGGGACAGATGGGCGAGCGCGGGGAAGGGTGACGTGGCATCGGTCAGCGCTCAGCGTGCCCGGCTGCCTTCCTGGGCCACCAGCTGCCTCCCGCTCCTGTCCCCCGTGGGGCATCCCGCAGAGTCCTGCAGCACGCCCCAGCCTGGAGCATCCACCTGTGCCTCGTGCTGAGTTGTTACAAACACTGATGTGAGGTGGGGGGAAGAGCGGTAGCTGCCAGCCCTGGGTTCTCGAGCACTGTGCCACAAAGTGCCGCGTAGAAGTTTCCTTGGTGGGCGTCTGGGTGTGGGTTTACAGGGGAGAGGGGATGTGGGTGAGGTCATGGGCCGTGGTGGTGGCTCTGTGCTGTCCCCTCAGCTTGTGCAGCACACGTGCAGCCATGGAGAGCTCAGTGTTGTCTCCTCCCCTTGAAGGAAGGAATGCCTGACGTACATTACAGATATTCAGAGGATGATGCTGAGTTCCAGCCATGTGTGCAGGAGTTGTCGAGGGTGGGTTATGTGTGACCCCTGCCAGCCACAGGAAAAGGATATCTCTTTCTCTTAGTCTGCTGTCAACTGGTTTCCGAGTAGAAGAATCTGTCCCTGGAAAGCTTTCTGTCTAGGAGACACTGTTTTCTTACTACTTCTATTTCATGTGCAGTTAATTCTAATGCAACATTTATTAATTCAAAAGCACTCTGTTCTCCAGGCAAAAAAAAAAAAAAAATCTTTGCTCTGTCAGATTCTTGTATCAGGACAAGTTGTGAAACGCTGTAACTACTTTGCTTCAACATTTCTGTTTGACAGAATGTGTGGATCTGCTTTGTGTAGGGAAGAATTAAGTTTGATTGGAGTAGTTGTTTTGAGGAATAATTTATCTGTGCAATTGTTTTCTGAAGCACTATTTGCTTGTATTTGAATGCCTTCAGTTAGATTAGAAATGTGAACAGTTTAATTTAGGAAATGGTCTGCAAGTCATTGATGGTTTTAGTGGGGCAGTGAGACCTGACTCACTCAAGACTCTCAGCCCTGCCGTCTCCTCCTCTCTCCCACAGACATCTGCCGAGAAGCACCATTAGCATATTTGAATAAGGATTTCTGCTCCTCTGCGGAAGTGTTCAACACATTTTGAATATCCCATCTATCCAAATGATGTTCCCTTGAGGTTTGGGTTTATTTTCTGGGAGAATGCTATACTGTGTGGCAACACGTGTCACGATAGGGGTTCTGCAACACAATGATACATCAGTTGTGTCACTGCTTAAGTCATCTGCTGATAACACACAAATTAGGCACTCTGCTTTCTGTCAAACCATGCTTGCCTTGAAATCTGCATTTAAGTTGTATCTTTGGCTTTGCTTTTGCAAAACAGCACACTTGTAAAAGCTGGGAAGCCCTGGTACAGCCTCACCACACAGGGGTACAGTAAGCTCTAGACCCCTACCTCTTAGTCAAATCCAGCCACAGTTAAATCACTGAGATGGATAATGTTCCACTGTCATGCCATCAGGGTGTTATATCTGTTTTGTCCAAAACACAAAGCACTCACACAGCCTTGCAGAAGCCAGTCTAAACTGTTTGAGTGCTCAACAATTTGGAGAGTACACCGTGTACAGAGGTAAATGTCACATTTTTCTCAAAACTGTTTTATGACTAAGAGGAACTTAAGCAATTGTCAGTGTCCTTATTCTTGCAAATGTAGAGGTGGAGGGGTCACTTGTATCTATTCCCCAAGTAACTAATCTATCCCTAGTCAGAAGAATAGTTTACCCTAAAATTCAGTTTAAATCCAAATGGAAATAGCAGATTGCCATTGCGTTGCTCCCAGCAAAATGGGAAGCAATTGATTACTGCTCTCTTCAAAGCAGCTCTTCACATTGCAAAACTGTTCCTCCTTGTGCCAATAATTCCAAGCCAAGAAATGACCATAATGACAGCCACTGCTGCCTGGCATCCCTCTGCCTCCTTTTGCTTTTTGGACCGAGGAAACCTGATGGATGGTTTTGTTTTCATTAGGTGGTTGGTTTTTTTGTGTGGTTGGGTTTTTTTGCATAGAGCAGTTTTCCAAGTGTCCTGTTGGCCTTCTTGCTGGACTCGGGATCGTGCAGGAGGAGCAGTGTGGGCAGTGCCCTGGTTGCTGCCTGGCCCCTTGCAGTGAGGAGTATCTGTTTCCCACACTTTGTATGCAGTATTCTTGTAAATACATACTCCTGCTTTGCAAGAGTGTCCCCACTCCTGGCTAATACTCAGGGTATGATCCATGCTGTTTTCCAGATCATTCCCTGCATGAGTGCTGCCTGGCTATTCATTCCCTTTCTGGCATTTGTAGGTTTAATTTTTTCAGTGCCCTGAAGTTACTACTTTTTACATGTGCCTTCAGTGATTTTCCTTGTATTGGTTTGGAGGGTTTGAGCTATTTTATCCCATGTGTATTGGTCTGAAATCAGTATCTGTTGTTTAGCAAGACCCATGCTTATGGGATATTTGTGGGACTGGGAGATGGGATAAATGTCTGAAAAGGTGCTTTATCCCCTGGGCTCCAGGAATACAGCACTGTTTGTGGATAATTTTGGGAGCTGGAGCAGATGCTCTGTAACTGGGCAAAGTGCAGCATCCTTGAAAACATTTGCTTTCAAGGGTGCTTTTTGGGTGTCATCCACAGTTAATGGCTGGAATGAGGATTATAGTGGTTCTTCCTGTGCTTCACGTTGGTGACATTTGATTGAAGAGATCATAGTCTCTCCCCAAGGAACACATGGTTGTGTCCCTCTCTGGAGCTGGCCATCCTCTGAGGAGCAGCAGCTCAGCTGTTGGTGGGGTCAGACTTGGAGGATGACCCACCTGAGCAAGGAAGCAGCAGTGTCACCAAGGGACAGGAGTGTGGGCACAGGCTGCCCCTCGCTCAGCTCCCTGGGCAATATGGATGAGGCTGACATTTCCCAGTGGTGACAGTTTCCCAGTGGTGTGGGACTTTTGCCAGCTGCCCACCAGCAGTATGCATATTTACAGTTAGCAGGGAATGTATCCTGCCACGTGGATGGAAAACATGTTAATTGTGTTGCAGCCAAGATGTCTAAGAAGATTAAGATTTTTTTTTTTCCCTGTTGTAAATCCAGCTCCTTGTTTAGCACTTCTCAGCATCCTGGGAGGATTGTGTGGGTGGGTGGGGTTTTTTTTTTCCTTTTATTTTTACTATTTACCTTTCCTTTCTTGTATTTTATGCATGTCATCACAGCTCCAGCGAAAAGTTAGGAAACCTTGACTCAAGATTTTAAGGTGGCTGCTTTATATCCATATTTGTGTTTTAATCAGATTGTCAGGAAAAAAAAAGAGAAAGCTTTTCCTTTCTGATGCCTGTTGGATTTCCAGCTGCTGTAGTTGATAAATTCCTGTAAGTATCATGACAACTCAGACCCAGTAGCTTTCCCTGTCCCTTACATTAGGGTTGTCTAATGCTGTCCCTGTGGCTGAAGCCCTGTTACCTCCTGCCACGAGACCTCCCCAGTAGCTTGTGGGATCAGAGCGACTGCTCTGCACCACATCTGCAGCGCCCTTCCACCTTTGTAGCAGTTTGAACTAAATTTACACTTAGGGTAGACAGTCCTCCAGACTAACTTTTGAAGCTTGACAGTGTTCTGCTTTCCCCCAGATCCCCCCAAACCAGAAGGAATTGCTGTCGCAACCCACTGTTGCATTTCAATGGTGAATTTGGTACGTTTGCCAAAAACCCAGGCATTTTTGTGGGGGTTGGTCCCCACACGTCTGCCTTTGTGGATCACATAGTCCACAGTGCATCCCCTCCAGATACGGGATTTTTGTTTCAGTGGAAGTAAAGGGGAAAGGCTTAGGTCGCGTTATCTGATGTACCTTGAGATAAAAACAAGCACTCTGCCTTGAGCATAGTTCTTACAGGAGTCAGTGCTTGTTTTAAATATTAAATGTGCAAAGCTGGGCTTTTTCAACAATGCCTGTGAGTTTTGGTCTCTGGTATTTGTTGAAAGTGAATGGGATTTTGGGGCTGTGTCTGCTTTTGGCAGTTCAGAAAATCGCCCCACAGCTCTGCGAGCGTGGGGCTGAGACTGCTGCTCTGGTTGTGCAGAGCCAGCTGGAGCAGAGGAGAGGACCCTCCCTGGGATTCTGCAGTTCGGGGAAGTCGACGGGGGAACATTGGGAACGCTGGTGTGGAAAGCAGGGCAAGCAGTGCTGAAAGTGGGCGTGCAGGCCAGCGCTCAGGCTGGCAGACAGCGCGTGTTAAATCAGGGTGATTTATGGAACAGTTTCTGTTAAAAGCTTCCTCGTGCACTTTAGGAAGCGGAGCTGCCAGATTGGTCAAACTCCAATGCCCAGACAGTTTGAATTGGCTGCCGGCTGCGGTAACGAGCGTGGCGAAACTCGAACAGCCGTTTCATCCTGGCTTTGCGGGCTGCCACATCGGCGCTGCTGCTCGGAAAACAGACAGTGTCAAAATGTTACGCGGTGTGAGGACATTGCCATGGCAACGTTAGCATCCCATGACACCCGCTCTCGTACTGCGGTGTCAGCACATGCTGTCGTCGATGTACTTTCCTCCTCCATCTGGGGCCTTGAGGAATGCTGGGGTACGGATCGTATGGATTTCGCCAGTTATGGGGCTGAGGGTGGAAAAGACGCTCTCACTGGGCTTTTGGGTGTCTTAAATAAGGCAATGATTCCTTCTTTTAGCTTAGCGACTCTCACATGGTTGGGCTCAAAAGCACCTGGATTTGCTTCTGCTGCCCTGAGGAAGCTTTCCCTCCATCGGGTGGTCGCTGCAGTAGCTGGGTCCTGCCTGGCATCAGAGGCACCCGCACTCCTGTCAGGCAGCTCTGAGATCACTCAATTTGGAAAGACACTCTGGTCTTGTTTTGGGACCAGTCCTTTCAGCCCAGAGAAAGCCTATTGCTGATGTCCATCTGCAGCCTGCAGTGGTCTGCTCCCTCCTCCCCTTCCTTAGCAGGAGCCATCAGCTGCCCTGGGCATTGCTGGCCATGGGGCTGGTTTTGGACAGCAACCTGACACCTTTGGGTGGAGTTTCCTCCATGGCTACCTGGAGGTTTCATCATGTCTTGATCAATGTTTTTGGCCTGCCTAAAAATATTTCAACTTCTGTTGCTACCTCCGTGTCCCTCTAGGATTTTCAGTATTTCCCGTGGTTTATTTTCCCCTTGTCTTCCTATATTTCTGTATTTCCGCCAGGTGACACATTCCAAAATTAGCATAATGGGTTTTTTTCCACACATGTTTATTGGCTCTTTTCCCTTGACATAGGGAAAGCTGTTCTCAATATAAGCTAGAGCCTTGGCAAGAAACAAAGGTGGAGATGTTTGCTGTATGGCAGCCTGTGGACCTTCCACCTGTGCACATTTCTCACTTCTGCTTGGTGCTTTGTAAGAGCAGGACAGAGATCTGGGGTTAGTTATTGTGCATGTGAAGGTTCTGAAAATGGCATGGGCAAAGAGGTGTTTAACTAAGGATTTGCCTACCCAGTGATACAGGCTGTGGATGTGCAATTCAAGGTATGTGGGTACACAACAAAGCTATTTTTCACAGTGGTGCTACAGCATAAAGGGATCATATATGATAAAATCCAGAGCTTGTGATCTTCACATCTGGTCTAAAGGGTCTGAGAAGAGTAAATGTGAGGCTTGAGAAAGTACCTGTTTGGGCTAGGGGAAGGAGCATAACTTGATTTTTCAGTCATATCTGTTTGTCAGAACCCAATTCTGAAGTATTTCACGACAATAATTCTCAGCTCTCCCATTTTGCCCAGTGCTCTGCTTTGAGTTGTGCCAGAGTCCCAAGTTATCGTTCTATAAACTTGTTTTTCATCTGTTTCCACTGAATTCCTGGCATCTGCCTAGTAACAGGAGTAGGTCTGTTCCTGTGACCTGGCTGCTCAGTCTCTGCAGAAACGCTTTTACTGCTCCTGCACAGGAGACGCTGCTATGTCCTAAACTCAGTTTTTCCCAAGGCCCAGTCCAAGCCAAGTGCCTCTAAACCTGGCATCGTGTGGGCCCTAGTTCAATATTTTTCTATTTCTGTCTCAGTACTGCCTGGCTTACCTACTAAAACGCTCTATGAAATATAGCATGGTCGGTTGAGGCAAAATCTGGCTTGTTGCTCTAGGAATAATACCAGGCAAATTATCCACAGTCCATTTTATTTGGTGAATTCGACTGTTTTCACAGTCTGTTCACTGCAGCTGTCTGCTGCAGAAAGGCAGCAAGCTTGTTGGACAGATTGACTGTAAAAATCAGGAAGTCTTATTTCAGGCCATAATTTTGTTTAGTTTCCTGAAATGTAGAAAGCTGTATATTTTCTAAAACATCTTTGCTCTGGAGCTCTGAGGCTGGCTTTCCAAAGATTACCCATGCAGGGTACTACCTACATGAAAAATCTTGGTGGGAGGGTTGAATCCTGAAGCAGGGAAAACGTGATGGTCTGAAAATGTTTCACTGAGCAAAATATTAATAACTTCACAGACTTATGCCAGTTTTGTTAAGAATGTGCTTTTATAAACAAACTGACCAAGACAGGAGTGTTCCGTCAATGTCAGTTATGCAGATTAAAGCAGCATTTGGTGTCTGATACTCAGTTAATGGTTTGAAAACTGGATTTTGCCTGCTTTAATGCTAAACTACTATGTCAGGAAGGATTATCAGCCTTTTATTTCAGTTTGCAAGGAAGGGGGAAAAAAAAAAAGCTTAACATCTTGATACAAGTACATCTTCGAGGGTTTAGACATTGTAAAAGACTTGGTGACCTGTTCTTTTAACCTCTTACAGTCATCAGATTTGAGAGGAAATTGCAGTCAAAAGTGAACATTTTAAAACTTGCTGATCTGAGTGGTCTAATAGACAGCCTGTTTTTCCTCTTGACATTGCTGTGCTTAGTTCTTCAGACCTGCGGGTGTTCAGTCCACCAAGGCCGCAGTGCAGAAAGGGGGAAAGAGCTGCAGAACTAGGACAGACTTGGAGTATATTTAACAATGTTCTATTTCGATGTGACAACAGCTATCGAACACCTACAAGATTGCAAACTGTGATTCACTCGGAAGCTGATATAACTGATGTCACGTTGTATTAATAGCTACAGAATTGTAACTGCTTTTAGCAGTGAGATTCATTAACAGCCTCTACAAACACTCTTGACAATCAGTTGAAAACCTGAAAATATTAGGTGTATGTAAAAATGGATTATGCCATAAAGGAACCTCCCTGTGCTGCCAAATGTGTTTACAGCAACTTCTTGAGGGTGTTATGCATAATGATTCCTCTTCACCACTTTCAGTAGGTCTTAGTGATAGCAAAAGGTGTTTGAGGACTGATCCACACTCTAAATTAATTAGGAGCTGCTGATCTAATGGGGTTACACGATGTGAGTGTATTTGGGGATTATGGTGTCCATGGCATTTTCCTTGGCACCTGGAAGCTGCACAACCTTCCTGCGATGTCTTGGAAGGTTTTTGTTCCTTCACTTGCTTTAACTGCTCATTTTGGCTTCGATGGGTGTGGCAAACCGTGCCTGGACAGAACTCTCCAAGGTGTACCAAGTGCAGACAGTTCTGCTCCCTCTGAGCCTTGCACACTTTCCTCTGTGTGGGTTTACAGCCATGTCTGAGGAGATGAGCGTGGAAGAGAAGGAAGTGTTCAGTTCTTCCTATCTTTGAAGATAATGAATTAGTAGCTAACAATGATGGCATATAATGGTTCTCTCCAGCCTCTGTTAACTCTCCTCTGGGCTGAATGAGTTGGTTACTCTTCCAGGCTCTTAGCAAAGTCATCTCTTCATTACATACATGTGGTTTTAAGGTTTGCATCCCCAGCATCATAGGTCAGTACATGGTTGTTGAAGTGAAATGAAGACTGAGATTCAAGAGAGGAAGTGTTCAGGGTGGCATTTGCTCCGTGTCAAGTTGTGTAGTCAGGCTTGTCACTGGAAGTGAATGTGTGGACGTGTAAAGCTGGGCTGACATTTCCACTGCTCTGGGTATTTCTGAGAGTTGTTCCATCACAGTTGGCCACCTACTTCCCTCAGTTCCTTCTTTCCCATATATATCACAGTACTTCTTCTCTTCCTTTTGGCCATGAATAATTCCCTTTTCTTTAAGTTTTCAGGTGATGTCTGCTCTGTCTCATTCATCTGTCACCAGGTTTTGGCATCTCTCATTTGGATGTGACCTTACTTTTGGGGGCCTGTGACTCTTAGGCTGTTGTGTGCTGACTTCTGGAGATGGAGCCTTCTGAGACTGGTAGGAAAGGTTGGCTCAGGACACAGCAAAATTGCAAATAACAGTCCTTTGAAAATAATACTGTCCACCAAGGAAACAAAATTCCTTATTTTGAGAAGATGGAAACCCTAGGCCTATTTTTTCCTTTTTCATTGTTCTTTTTTACAAGGTTAGAAGTCTTGGATTTGAGTACATCGTTAAATGGCCATTCGCCCTTCCTCCCTAGAGTTACAGGCAGCTGTCCAGATAATTAACTGCAATTGATCATCTTCCAGTAACACTGTTTATATTTTAAATATCTCAATAGCAAAGGTTTCATTGGGCACATAACACAGCAAGTGATCAAACCACGTCTGGCTCAATGTGTCTGTTGAAACAGCCTACGACAGCTAAGGAGTGTAATTAGCAAGACACATAGAATGGGATTGAAAAAAGATGTGAAAATAAGCAGAAGGATTTGAAAAGGATTAAGAGAGTAAATGACAAACCAGTAGTTAAATGGTGCATGATTAATGACTGTAGATGTAAAAGGTTGACTAAATATTGTGACTCTGTAATGGCTGCCCCAAAGTAATAGAAAAATAGTCTGTTCGAAAGAATCCAGACCTGGATTTATATTGACACCTATGCTGACTCTGGGTTCAGACCTGTTTCTTAGACTTGGTTTAGGTGAGCATCCTCTGAGATGCTTTCGTGGTTGACTTGATGACCTCAGATTCCTCTTCCATCTTTAATATTAATGATCAGCATCAAGATATCACATACCCCACTGAAAGACTGACTCCTCTTCTGGACTATGGTACAGGTGGACTGGGCTGGCAGTTTGCAGTGTGTCAGTAAAGCTGTTCCGAGGAGAATCAGGCTCTGTGTTCAGTAGCGCCCAGCTTACAAAGTTTAGTTCTGTCTCTGAGCACTAAATTGCTTTGATTTCAATAATTCATCTCCCTCCAACTGCTTTATTGTCATTTGATTTATTAATGAGTTGGCTTGGACACTGTCCTAGCGCTTTGTCACAGCTAAGTGAGACCAAGGGTTGTGCTAAGCACAGATTGTGTGAAAACCACACCATTTCCGTGGAGCTGGCCCCTGAGGGGCAGCGTGCTTAGGCTGGGTGTGCAAGAGCTGGAACTCCCGAGCTATAACCTTGTTATCAGTAGCCCTTCCCAACACTCATTCTCTCTCTCTCTCTCTCTCTTGCTGTAGAAGAACTTCAGATCATGCTTTCTTTTCTCTAGGAGTGGATTGTGATGGTTAATTAGATGGTGTTTGTAGAGCAGTGTACAAAACTGGCCGAGGGTCACTGTCCTCACTGGTATTATTAGAGCTGGAGGAAGACTGCCAGAAGGTATTGATTACTTGGTAAAAATAAACCCTTCAAACTTCTTTGGGTTTTATTCGTTACTGCTTTTTATCTCGGCATCCTGCAAACATTTCAGAGGGTGGATTTGTTTGCCAGAAGATCAAAACAAAATGTTGACAACTACTGGTGCCAATTTGTAGCCTCCCGTGTGGGCGACATCAGAGGAATTTGTGCAGTGCTCTGGAAAGTCTTTCGAGGCTTTCAATCCCCTTGGATTGTGGAACTGTTGTTTGAGCAAAGCATCCAAGTGTCCAGGTGGGATAGCACATCGAGTGTCAAGCACGAGAGGATCTCTTCGGGGCTTGTGAAACTGTATTGTGTATAGAAGCTTGTATATACTTCCTAAAGTTGACATTTTGATTTGTTTAGTGAAGTTTGTCGATTAATTGAGTCAAGCTGAGTCTTGCAGGGTGCAGTGGGTGCTGTTGAGAGCGCTGTGTCTGGCTGGTGGGAAGGGCTCGGTGCCCTCTGTGTTTTGTAGTTCATCTCTCAGCCACGGTTTACACTGCTCACACACCTCACCGTGGAAAACAAAATGTCACGCTTTGAATTCATTAAGCAGCTGTGACTATTGAAAGGGAAAGCTGTTCCATATGAAGTAAAATACAGGGAAAAGTCACGTATCGGTAGCAGAAAATACATGAGAAAGACAAATATTATGTAGTGTTCAGAAGGGCCAAGTCATGCTTCATAAAGGGAAATTTCTGAGGAGAATGGGTACAACAGGAGGACAATTCAATCAGGAATATGGCTTATGGGATACAAGGAGGATGTACTAGTCATTCATGGATCCAGAGGACTAGAATTCAGTAGTGACTTCAAATCAAGTGTGGCCTTGTGGTTTCTCTGATGGAAATATGCAGTTGAGGCAGAAGCAAAACGTTACATCTTTCTCCAAAACAGGCCAAGGACAAAGCACAGACCTCCAAACATCTGCACATGTTCTGACCTAAAAATTACTTCAGCAGGGAGACTAAACCAGGTTTTGGTGGAGACTGCAAAGTGCTTTCTGTGCAAGTGTCAGGCTTGCAAATGGATTCACTTTGATTATCACAAGTCCCCTTCGTGTTCATTTCAAACCATTAAGCTCCTTTGAATGAATATTTGGGTAAATGAGAAGTTTTTAAGTGGACTGATGGTCATCCAGCAATCCTAAGAATGGGCTTGTCATGGAGCAAAGGGCACTTTTTGTCAAAGCTGGCCAGTGGTACTTGAAGGTCCAGTGCTGGCCTGGCCTGCCAACCTGCCTCTTCAGGCACAGAGCACCTGCTCGGAGGTGCACTGACCAGTGATACTCTTTGGTAATCTTGAATAAGTACCAGCTGCTTTTCTTTTAAAACTCAGCACAATTCATGAGCAAAGGAAGGGCAAGAGCCATCAGCAGATGCTGTCAACTCACTGCCTCGGTGCTAGTTGCTCAGATTTGTTCTAGAAGTAACTGAGATGTGAGCAAGTCTTCCAGCTGCATAGAGTATGGGTGAAAATGATTTAAAAAAAGGCAGATGGCAGAATTAACATGTAGCTTTATGAAAGGGAAGACAATTCAATCAGGAATATGGCTGGTGAAAGGGAAGAATGGTGCTGGTGCTGAGAAGTGGCAAAGAGGTTTCTATTACTGAGACTTCTGTTATGGAAATATGTCACAACCCATCAGTAACTTAAAGATGGAGAAAGAGCTGTGGGAAATGGGACAGTAAATACCTGCCAGCACAATTTTAATGCTCTTCCATTTGAGCTGTTTAAATGCAGTTGCCTGTTTGAGGAAACCACTGAATACAGATTTTAATGCTTTTGCTGCTCAGTAGGTTCTCATGTGGGCATTGCAAAATCATCCCTGATGATCCAGACACATGTGGAGTTAGACATGAGCATGTTGAGCGAGAGAGGAGCAGCTCTACAGGTGGGACAGGGCTTGCCCTGGTGGTCTGGGCACACAGACCATGCAGGGCATCCAGTTTGCACAGACTATAGAGGAGGAGAACCTGGAAGCAGCTTGGGAAATGGATGGGAAACTACTGCAATCCGAGGACTGTGATCTGACTTCTCTGTTGTGGCAAAATGGAAGCAGTAAGAGATTTTCGTGTCTGTCAAGGTATCTGGAGGAAGTCAGCGAGATGGCAAGGTTTCTTAGGATGCTTCTTCAGGATGCTGGCCCAGCTTCCACTGACTCGTGGCTTAGGGACTTTCTCTGCTCTTGAATTTTTCCTCATTGATTTAATCCAATTTCTTTTTGACCCCTCGTAAATGTCCATGAGCACCCCAAAGTCCTGCAGTGAGGAGATACCCAGCAGTGCCACTGCCCCTGTTGCCTCAGGATATCTGCTAAAGTGTTGGCATGATGAGTTCTTGGCTGTGGGTTGCCACAGAGCTGTGGCAGGGCAGACCCTAATTTGAGCACATTATGCTGGTTTAATGACAGTAATAGAAAGTCAATTTATAGGCAAGAGCAAATTGCTTTTTTATATGGGGAGGAAGATAATTCCTCCCATGTGTTGCATTATTAAATTTGTAATCTTCATTTCTAATGCTTTTCAAAAGTGAATATTAACCGAATCTAAAATGCAGTTCATAAATTTATGAGCCGCATTTTTTTTCCCCAAACTCTTCAAGTTCTATAATTTGTCTTGAAAGGTGAACTTCAGCAAGGTTAGGGGTTTTTTTTCTTTTTTTGCTTAACTTAATAAATGAAAATCCCTTACTTGCTGCCTACCTCTGGACAAGCTTAAAGGCTCCAAAGATACTGCATTTTAAATAGCAGTAATGGATATCTATTTCCATTCTTGCTGAGTGGAGAGTTCTGAGTTCAGGCTTATTCCCTGGTGATAAAAGACACCGGAGAGAAAAAAATGACACGTTTTCGTATGTCATTTGCTAGCGAGGAGGCTGTTGTGATGCTCTTTTTTGTTGCCAAGGAAACAGAGCCCTGAACTCCTGTCTCTGCAGGCAGGAGGAGGAGGAAAGGATGTTATTTCACTCCTGAGCTCGATTTGTAATTGTGACTTGTGATCAGAGGCTGTGAATGGGTTGGGACTGAGGGTCTCACCTTCAGGTTCACTTTTGAAATTGTGTGTCCTACCTCCTTCTGCTTGTTTCCGAGTTGAGATGAGTGTGGAGGGTGGAGCCTGGTGGGGTGGGTGGCTGGCACAGGTCGCTGGCACAGTTACTGTGCACGGCGTGAAACGGAGCGCTCCGAGCACAGGCGGTGATGGAAGGGGATTGTACTTCTCTGACCTTGCTGGTAACATCTTGAGAAATCCCAGGGCTTCCTCATGTCAGCCCAGTTGTTAAAGCTGAGAACAGAAACATCAAAGTTACCTGCAGGTATCAGAAGGCAGGAAGTGACGGTGATGCAGGTGCTTCGTAAGCACGGTGTCCTCTCCTGACCTTCTTCCATTCCTGTTGGGCAGTCGTTGCCTGCAAATTTTTGTAAAGAGATTCCCATCAAACTTTTTTTTTTTGTGGTTACATTAAAACTATTTTTTCACTCACACACTGCCCTTTAATGCGTGTTTGATCTCCCTGAACTGTCAGTGCTGCCTGCAAGGCTGATGCTGGCTGTATCACAATTGCTTCTTCATCTGTTCTCTTTTCTGCTCTCGTAGTAGAGAGAGATTAGCAGGGCGCTCTAAAGCATTTTAATCCTTGCTCCTTCTACAGAATTTATTCAGAAATATTTGGCTCAAATCATGGGATTTTGGTGAACGTTCTGCCAGGTACATGTGATGGGGTAGCCATGCTGCAAACAGGCGTCGCTTCTGAGGATGCTGCGCTGGTGTGTGACTGTTGTACACTGTGAGTGATTAATGCAGGTTCCATTCAATACAATATTGAACCCTCTGGTGTGCCTCTTCTTCTCAGAGGACTGATTCTTACTGCATCTTGTTGTTGGTAATTGAAAAAACTAGATTTTGGTATTGTTCCTAAAGTGTATTAATCTCCTGTATTAATTAATCTGTATTAATCTGATGACTTTTTACTTCAATCCTCAGTAATCTGCAGCCAGGCATGATATTTCGGTTGGTTTCCCACATTCTGCAGTATCTTTCAGCAGAGATGAACACGTTAGGTTTATTTTCCAGCTCTGGCCAAAGGGCTTTTTCTCCTCTATTGGAAGCTCAATACTCTGCATAGACAAACAGTGAACTGAATTTCCCAAAGGACTTCAAATAACCTGGGATGTTTTTCTATCTGAGCACTGCTTTTGTGCATGCAGAAAGCAGATGTAGGAGGCAGTTATGTGTCTGCCATGTTCGTCTGTGGGAGAGTGTGTCACTCGGATGAGAGCTTGCATGTGTCTCTTCAGGGTTTGGGCTGTGAAAATTTTGCTTGAATGTTTTTTCTTAGGTGTCTGCTAGTTAAATTTCAGCGCCTCTGTTTTTGGTATTGGATGGTGTTTTCCATGTGTAGCGGCCTGACTTGTCCCCAGCTGAAGATATTTATGATGTATGGCTGGCAGGGCTGTTTACAGTGATACAAACTCACTTCGATTTCTTAGTCACTGTGAATGGCTTTGCATCGTAAGGAACTGTTGCTCCTGTCCTGCTCCTGGGCATTGAAGCCTGACCTTCTCTTCCAGCTGTCATGAGATACCTGCAGCCAAATTACCACAATCATGAAGGGCAGGGTGCTTCTCCTTTCACTCCACCCAACTGATCCAGAACCTTGATCCTGGAAAGGGATCTGTGTGGGAGGAGCAGTATGAGTGCAGTGGATCTGTTTGCAGGCTTTTGGGAAATGCAGCCACTCTCTGAGTTCTCCCTTCAGCACCACAGGTGTGCTATAAACAGAGGGTTTTGTACAGTTCTTGGTACCATTTGGGAAGAAAAGGGTTCCCTTTAGTGCAGCTGTGGTACTTGCCTGGCACAATAGACGCTCCATCGCCAGGGACCTGTCACGGGATGTCTCCATGTGAGTCAAAGCAATGTGTAGAATTAGAGGGAAAAACGTGCTGGCTTGCTTTCTCTAGCATTTGCTACAGGTATCCCTTGAAAGCACCTTTGGTGAAGCCTGACACAGGTAGTTGTATCATCAGGTGAGATTGTCTGGAATTAGGAACTCAATGCCTGAAATTGTTTAACTTCTCTGGAAACCAGACCATCGGCTCCCCCTCTCTGCTTCCACAGTGGATCAAATAATTGCTTCCAAATGGACACAAGTTATTAAGCAGTGTGTATAATTAAAGTCAACTCCTTGTGAATTTGATCATTCATTTCCTTAAGGAAAATATGATGAAGTAATTATAACCCAAGCTAAACACAAATCAAATGCTATTCTAAACGCAATTCTGCACCAGGATTCTAGTTTATGAATGACTCCAGGGTTCTGTGGCTTCGTGCCTGCTAAGGAAATGGGGCTGTGTTTTTAATTGTATTTATAACGAGTGAACAAAAGGTTGCATGACTCATTCGCTGTGCCAAGACTGTTGCTCTCTGTGCTCACACACGTGGTCTCAACAAAGCCGCTCGCGCCTAAAAGAGCGTCAGTAGGACAGAAGAAAAGGGAAGAAATCTCGTTAATAAATATGGCCTTGTGAACTGCTTCCCTCTGAATTTTGTCTGTACCAAAACTAAACTTTACCTGCTATGTAGTAGCTGTGAATTTGAGGTGGACAAATATTTCTCCAGTGCTTAAGCCGCTGTCCTGACTCTCTTCCCATCATTACTATGTGGCAGATACTTTCTGGTTTCAGCCAAATTCGGGGGAGAAGTCCAAGATGTGCAGACTCTAAAAATGCTGGAAAAGATGGCTCTGGGTAGAGAGAGACACACTATTGCCCTTGGAAGAAAAGGTCTGATATATAGTCTCAGTTTAAAATTAACCTTGTGGATGAAAGCAGCCCCCTGGAGCTGAGCATCCAGTGGGACAGAAAGGTGTGTCAGCACTTCTGGGAGATTTTGGTGGCCTCAGGAGGCTCATGACCTGAGTCCTCTTTTGCAGCAGGAAAGCACAGCTTGCAAACAGGCTGCTGAAGTTATTTTGCCCCTGCTTGCTTCCCAAAAGTTCCCAAATGAAGAGCAGGATGCTGGGCTCTGCCAGGAGGGGCAGTTGGTGAGCAGGCAGGTCCAGCAGACTGGGGAAGGGCACAGCAGCCTTGTGCAAAGTTTCTTGGGTTAGTGACGTGTAGGCAGGGCAGCTCTTTCATCTCATGCCATCCTTCTCTACAGTGGCTCATTCTAGTAGCTTTATTTTTGTGAATTCACCTCATTTTTGTGATCCTTTTCTAAATCAAGAGGTTTTCTGCAGCTCAGGCTCATTCATGTTTCAGAACCTGGACTTAAGCAACATCCTCAGTTATTAATAGTGTGAGATGGATGGCAGAATTAGGACATTAGAGTGCTCTGGTTCAACTCTCCTGTAATTAAGTAGAGAGCCTCACCTGGCCTTCACAACTTATGCTGGTTAGCTGGAGGACTTCCAGCCTTGGGGACACAAATTGGCTCAACCTCTAATTGTCCTTGTGAATTAACAAGAAGAAAGCCCTGGGATGGTGCTGGCACACAAACCAGCCACTCACCTTTCTACTGTCATGTTTTCCTGATACCCACATCTTGATAGCTGACAAAGTTGTAAGAGTTTGGAGCTGAGAACATGCAGAGCACCGCTGGTTGTTGATTCTATGTATGACACTTCCCTCAGCTTTCTAGGGAATAAATATTACAGTGTAGTAGTTTAAATAAATCAGTTAAATTAATTGCCTGTGCCAAATGTGCATGTTCTCTGAGCCCATCAGCTAAATTTTCCATGGCTTGGTACACACTTGGACTGCAGACCCTCAGGGCTTTCCAGGTGGGCTGATGTCAGAGGGGAGTTTAACTCTTGGTGAGGCTTAAAACCCCAAATCCAGGAAGTGGGAAGATTGAATCCCCTAACTGCCATGCAGTGAGAGTGTGTGTGTGTATATCTGTGGTTTATTGCATTATAAATACCATGGTAAGATTAGATTTTTAAGTCATCACCCCTTGCCCAAGCACAAAAGCAGCAGATGAAGAACGGCCTGGGATGTGGGATGTGTCTGTCCCAGACATGCAGCCATTCCAGGGACAACTGGTGCAGCATCAGCACTTCCCTGCTTGTCTGTCCCTGGAGACCTGGGCTACAGACAGGGCAGTGTTCAGGTTTCATTGCTGGGCTGCTGCAGAAATATTACAGCAGTGAATTTTCTGGATGGATATGGACATTTCATTTAATCAGGCTCTACTGCAAAGCCTGGCAGATTGGGGGAAGAGAAGGGGGCAGTGTGTTCCATTTTCTTATAAAAATAAAAATGCAAAAGCAGCCATCAGATGAAGCTATTTGGATCTTGCTGTTGCAAACAAAATAGAGACATGGAAAGAATTTTGAAGAGCTGGATCTAGCTGCAAAGTAGTTCCCATGAAATACTCTGAAAGAACCAAACGTTTTTAGTGTTATGGTACTGCAACTTTTTTATAGTGAAAAGCTAAACAATTTTTTATGGTAGTCAGAAACTCCATTTGAAAGTCATTGACAGTGGAACATATGTTGGAACCTTTTTGGTTGTTGGCTTTTCCGTTTTAGACAGTGAAGGAAAAAAATCTCCAATTGAATTTTCCTGGCTACATGTTTGTTGCAGAACTTTTTCTTTAGACGCTTCTAAATGAAAATTTTGGCCATTAATTTTTTTATATAGATGAATTATCAAAAAGGTCAAAATTAAAAATAGCATCATGGGAACTATTTAGTTTTAACCTCAAAAGGAGGAGAAAAAATATGTTTAAAATATGAAAATGGAGCTCATGAAGAAAGGAAGAAAAATTGATGCTCTACCCGTGTGCCAGCCAAGCTACAAGAGATGATAACATCTACTGGGGTGGAGACCTGCTTAAATATAGGATTTAAGCCAAATTGCAGCTCAGGCCAGGATTGCACTTGGCTGCTTTAAGTGTCTGAGGAGATGGGGTTTGGGCTGGGTTGTGGGGGAATGAGGGAAGGCAGCCTCAGAGGCTGTTCATGAAAATAACCCTGTGAATGATACTTGGTCCTCTTCTAATGGTGAGGGGGAAGAACAAAAACCTCTGGGTTCAGGGGGAGTTGGTTTGACATCCACACATCTGGGCACGGGTGTCAGCACTGCCTGTGGGTGAGAACAGGCCAGTCTGAGCTCTAGGATGAGAGAAAGCTTTTCTATGCTAAAATACCCTTGTGGACCAGGAGCAGTGGGATGTGTTGGGACTGTGCTGCAGTGGGAATTTGGAGGTGTCTTGTTGGCATCTCCAGAGGTTGCCTATGCAGGCAGGGTGTCCTGGCCCTGCTCTGCATTCACTGGAGTCAGTAGCTGTAAGAGCAATGCAAATAGTTGCTAATTTTACTATTTTCTGTGTCTCACAAGAAGAGTTGATTGAACTTTCCTAACCCTGTGAATGTACCTAACCTCCACAGATTAAAAATTAACATGTTGAAATATTTATTTCCATCCCGTAAAGATTCTGTGCTTAATTTGGAAAGAAAGGGTGTGATTTTGTTGGTGTCTGAAACTAGGACAAGGGGAACGAAGCAAACAGCCTGATTAGTGCCCCTGCTTATCCCCAGCCATTTTCTGTCATTCTGGTGGATTACTCAGGCTGTGATGATAGCCTGGCATGTTCTGGAGCACAGTACAAACTGCCTCTCTTTAGGTGCTCATAATTCACACTCCATTAGGATGTTGATGTAGGGAATGCTTGGCAGGATGTCAGGGCTTGCCAGGCATGATGAGATTGAGTTCATCTCGTTAAACTGCATTCTGAAGTGACAATCCAGTAATTTTTTTTTTTTTCCCTCAGCAGAAGCAGCCCCTTAGGAGAGCATCAGGGCTTGCTCTGAACAGAGATACCCCTGTGAAGGGGCCTGTGCTGCCCACCCCGACAGCTCAGCGTGTGTCAGGCTGCACAGGTGTTGGGTATTCATGCAAGGCTGTGGGAAGACTTTTCTTTTTCTCCTTTGAAGCCGAACAATGGAATTTTTATTCATCTCAGAATTGATTCATGGCACACAAATCTTAGTATGTGTCACAGGGAGTCAGCATCTGACTAAACAGAAAAAAAAATATTTTTTTTTTAAACACTTCAGGAACAACAGTGCAGTGACGAAGTTTGAAGTGGAGAGGTTAATGTGCTGACTCTTTTCTCAGAGTACCTGAAAATAGGTAGGAGGTCAAATGGTCAGTGTTTTAGCAGTCTGGTGGGATGCTGAGCTGAGACTCCCACTGCTGCTTTTTGCCCACAGACATGCCAAAAACCAGTTGCTGGACCTGGGGACCTTCCTCACCTCAGCACTTGATACCACCCAGATGGGTGCTTGATGTTTTCCCTTTTTTGTTTTCAGCCCCAAACCTGCATCATCTTTTCTGATGACCTGCATCATCTTTTCTCAGGGGCAGATCTTCATGGGGAAGAAAGATAGAAACAACTTTTGGGGTCAAAACCAAAGAGTGAAGTTAGTGGCTGTGGAAAATGAAAGGGCTCGTGAGCCCATGTTTGAGCAAGGGTAGAGCAGGCAGATTCAGCATGAACTGAAAGGAGGTAGCTCGGGGCAAATCTCCTCTGCAGGCAGTCAGGTCCTGTCCTGTCTCTGCTTCCTACGTGATCTACAGTGTGCTCTGAAGGCTTCATTGACTCTGCCAGATGGGTTTTTCTGTGTTCCCTTGCTGCAGTTGTCAGTTCTCCATGCTTCATAAGTGCAGGTTTGTATTTTGGAGCAAAGCAGGCAATTCATGTGTTGAGGAACCCAGGTGTGAATCCAGAGAGCAGAGTCTGCCCAGGTCGATGCCCTGTAGCATGTTTGGATGGGAATTGTTCCATACTGCTTGACCTGGGTAAGAAAAGCGGTGGGAATGCAGTCTCTTTTCTCAAGCTCGGACAAGCTTCCTTGGAAAATACAAAATGTTGTATTTTCCAGAGCTTTGTAATAGGAACAAATGAAAGTAAGCATCCAACTGATTTCTCTTCCTGATTTTTCCCCTTGGACCTCAAGTTTTGGAAAGGATAACAGTTAACCAGGCTGTTTTGCCAGACCCTTGGTGTGTCTTGGGGGGCCCGTGCTGGTGCTGTGTGTCCATGAGCTTTGGGTGCCACTGTGTTCTGTGCTTGGCAGCAGTTGGGTAATTTAGGAGCAAAGCTGATTGAGTTGAAATTCAGTCAATGCCTAATCTCAGGGCTAAATCAATACCAATTAATTCTAAAGTACAGGAGGGTCTGTAGCACATGCATCATGCTGATTTCTTTTTGTGCTGGTAGTATCCAGCAAAGTGTGAACATGGAGGAGAAAATTGAAAACAAAGTGGAAAAGAGAAAGATGGTAACGAGTACTGAGGTGGAGGAAAAGGAAGTGACAAGAGAGGAGACAATATAGGGATAAAAGGGAAAGGGGCATGCTCTATCTCTCAGAAATGCCATCAATAAACATCTGTCATAGGGTAATTCTGTGTAGGAGTAATAATTATATAATCATGACCTTGTGATGAGCTGTTGCAGGACTCACATAGATTTTTCAAGACTTGCTGGCCTCTGAGCATGGAGAGCTCTGTCAGTAGCAGAGAGGAAGGGCTTTGAAGACTTGTGTGTTGGAGTGACATAGAAGAGGACATGAGAAGTGATTACTCTTCCCTTGGGGGAGAGAAGGGCACAGCACCACTCTTATTTTTCCCACCCCTGTGATTTCAGGCAAATCCAGTTCTTGTGGCAGCTCTTCCACAGGAGTGGCACCATCCTTGAGAAGAGGATGCCTCTCAGTGTGGCTGAAAGCTGAAAATTAATTAAGGGAACTGTCCAAAAGATGCTCTGCTCTGCAGGGCAGCTGCACGGTCACCTTGCTCCTCTTCATCCTTACTGGGTTGTCTGGGAGGAGCTTTTGGTTGGCTGGTCTGATGTCACTCAAAGATGGAATGAGGGGAAACATGATAATGAGATCTAATTAATAATGAATAAAATTATGGAATATAATTAATACCAGTCAAAGAAGCATGTAGGGAAAATGGGTCTTGTGAGAAATTTTTTTCTCCAAGTTTTAGAAGACACGGATATCTGGGAAAATGTGATAAGTATGTTAGGGTTTTGGCCTAGAACAACATGACCCTAAAAGTGTGGTTGTGATAAATGGACTAAAAACTTGCTTCACATATCAAAAAGCAGTTGTCAAGGAAAAGCCTCAAAGGCAGGAGGGCACTTTTGAAGGCTTGGTGGTGCTCAGTGTTTTCATTTGATTTGGAGCAAGCATGAGTTTAAACCTCACTTCATTCACAAGCAATGTGGACATTAGAAAGAGGGTAAATAGTATTGAGGGTGGGAGAGCTATATAGAGCTGTCTGGAGTTTTGCTTGCTTTCTCTTCAAATAAAATTTGTTTTCTTACCTATTTTTTAATAAAATATTCTGCAAGGTCATACCAGCAGGACAGGCGAGGGACTGCACAGCCTCCAGGTGAGGTGTGATGTGACCAGGAGCTTGTCCTGGGAGATGCCAGCAGAAGCAGTGAAGATGAGAGTACAAGCTGATTTTTTTACCTCTGTACGTGTTTCTGCACTAAAATGCAGACTCCAGTTCTGCTGTGCATGTTCTCAGAAGGGTGTTTAAAACCTGGGGAGGTCATTAAAAAGATTCAAGGCCAGGAGAAAAAAAAATGCCAGAGCATGAGAGACATGGAGATCTTAGTCTGTTTAACTTGTCAAAATAAGATTGAGAGATAATTCACCTGCACTGCAGAAAAGTCTTTATAGTGAGAACACAAAGCAGCTCTCAGGGTGGAGAAGGGCTCTAAAAAACCTTGATGTGTGAAAGCTGAAACCAGGCAAACTTCAGCCACATCTCTAAATGTCAGGTAGTAAAATAAACCGTGCAGGCAAATGGCAGATTCTTCATCTCTCCGTATCTTCAAACCTGGAGTGGATAGTGCTTTAGAAGATATTCTTTAGCCAAACATAAATTGTTTGGCTGAACAGAGCGAAATCAAAGCGCCTGTCAGCACTGAGAACTTGGCAGAGTGGCTGCTGGGCCCTTCTGGTTGTTGGCATCAGCAAGGTGCTGTGTATCTTCATCCCGGATATTTGACCAAAAAATTTCTTCTTCCCAAGGTCATCCCGAAGTAAAATCTGCTCTTAGTGATGTGTTGCACTGCAGGCTTGACTGACTGCTTAACCTCTGTTGTTTGCTGCTTGATTGGAAGAGGTGCAGGGAATAAATCTGGTGGCACTGCAGAAGATGTCAATACTACTCTTACTTGTTGCAGATAGCACTGACAAATTAAGGCAAATGATTCTGCCAGGCAACACCCACATGGATGCATATCATTTACCTTCTGATTGGCAAAGGTGTCAGAGCACAAAGATTTCAGGTATGGGAGGAGGCACAGCCCCTGTGCCATGCTCCACACTGACCAGAGAAGGCTAATGGCAGGGGACTGTTCCTCGTGAAAGATTTTTGGCTCACAGATGAGAAGTGCAGTGTCGTCCATATTTATTTCCTTTCCAGGTGTGCTATCCCTCATCCGTCCTCCTCTCCCAGCTGATGGGGGTGGATAGTTTAGGAACCTGTATCTCATTTCTGATGGCATCTCTGGTGCTCATGGTGATCTCTTACCCTGTTTCAGTCATGCCTCTGGCCGCTGTGGTTTGGGAGCTTGCCTTTTTGGCAAAACAAATTATTCCTGTTCTGTTCAAGGGAAGCTTTTGGCAAAAAGAGACTGTAGGGGTAGGAGGGTTGGAGGAACCTTTCTGCAGAATAATGAGAGATCATTTGTAAGATGCAGGAATTGCTGTGTGTCTCTGTGTGGAAGAAGAGGGAGGAACAAAGGATTCTTGTCCTCTGTTCCCATCGTCTTGTTTTACAGAGATTCTTGATTAAACTTTGTCTGTTTTTTCCTTTCCTTTTTTTCTTTGTCTTCTTTTTTTTTTTTATCTGCAAAAGCAATCAGAGCTACTAGAAAATGACCCACCCAGCAGTGGAAAGCTGTGCATGTGGTGTTCTACAGCTGCCCCGTGCCAGCTAAATCATCTCTGGTACAGTGCCCTGGTGCTCCCACAGTGCTGCCTTTCCTTGCCTTCGGGCTCTTCTGCTTGATGTCCCTGCCTTTGAATCAGGAGATGGCTGATAGAAAGCAGCAAGCACCTTGGGTTGCTCCAAACCCTTGCTCTGTCCCAAGCCTCTCGTTTGCTGCCAGCTGTGGATGAATAGTCTTTTAATTTTGAGTGTCTCCAGGCACATCTCATTAGACTGGGGAAAGAAGAGATTTTTTTCAAACAGATGTTGCATGGCTGGGCAATGGGGCATTTTTAATTTGTTTCCTATATTTTTGTTATTTGATGCTTTGACTCTGGCTGCCAGCAGAGCTCTTGTGAGGACTAACCTAAAAGGGCAGGAGGATGAGTGCTCTGAGTGCACATGTGAAGGAGGGATGGGCACTGGTGCGTGTGGATGACTCAAAGATTGTTTGTGGAGTGAATGAGAGACAAATGAAATGGACCATCAAGTCTGCCCATGAGGTTGTGGGATGTGCCCTCAGAGGAACCTACAAACCCCATCAGAGGCTCCAGTGAGCTGCACAAGGCTAAAGAGGGTGCATCAAAGGGAGCTGCTCTGCTCTGGTTGGGAGAACAGGCACGGCCGTTTCACAAGGCTTCGCTTTTGTTGATGCCCATATTGTTATTCTTGCCTGAAGGTTTGGATTTTGAAAGCGCATGAGAAATATGTTTTACGTTTGTGTAACTTCCTGATTTGTACAATGTGCTTCATGCATTGCTCTAGGCACACGAACAGTGCAAACTGTAGTTAATGTTAACCCAGAACGTGCAAATTCGATCCCCTTCCTCCCAGGGATGTGTGTACACGTGCTGCGCCATATGTGGGGACAGCAGCTGGTACAGGGCCCTGGGGCCAGCACATTTACCCAGTTGGAAACTTCATGATACCTGAGGAAAAGGTACTTTACAGCTGTATTTATAGGAGAATTTTTGTCTTTGCATTTCAGTGTAGATCTAATTGGAGAAGTAGGATAGGAAGCATTTCCTATATCTTTCCGAGTTTTTTTTCAAAGTCCATGTTCACACCAAGATCTAAAGAAAAGTATTTTAGGTCAAGCAGCCTGCTACACAAATAACAGTGTATTTTAGGCAGGTTCTTACAGATACTCTCATATTTCCAAAGTAGTTTGGAAAGTGATTCACAAGAAGTGCTACCTGAATACGAGGAAGAACTTCTTCACTGTGTGGGTGCACTGGAACAGGTTGCCCAGAAGGTTGTGGAGTCTCCCTCACTGGAGATATTCAAGAACCATCTGGACACAATCCTGTGCAGTGTGCTCTAGGATGACCCTGTTTCAGCAGGGAGGATGGATCAGATGATCCACTGTGGTCCCTTCCAACCTTACCCATCCTGTGATTCTGTTTTCTTTAATATTTGGCGGTCCCGAGCTCTCCAGACTCTGTAGCTGGGTTATTTCTCCTCTGGAAGTGGTGCTTGAAAAGCTGGAAGGTTTCTTGAGAGCACTGTGGGTCAGAGGTTTGTTGCCTGAGTCCAGGGTAATGACTGGGCATCTTTAGAGGGTTCAGATAATTCTGAAAGCTTGTAGCAGATGTGTTTCAGGATGAGTGCTCTATGTGGGATGAAATCTGGAGCTTCCTAACACCAGCTACAGCAATTAATAGTAATGGTATTCATTACATATTCATTACATAACATGGTTTGTTCTGAGAAACAGACTGCTCGAGATGGAGGATGAAAATAGCAGCTGTTAATTTCAGAGGGCTGAGCCTCTGAAGACTGCACCCAGGAGGAACCAGAACCTACTTAATTCCCTCAATGCTGTGGCCGAGGGTGTCTACCAAGGGAAATTGTCCTCTCCAGGGTTTTCCACTGCTGGTGCCTTTCCAGTGCCACCAGGGACCATTTTGGCTGTGCCCAGCTATTCCCCTGTGGGTGGTCTGGGAAGGCTCCTGCTTTCACAGCACCTCTGGTGCTGCCTGGCCTTTCCCTCCCCTCTGCTCACTCGATGCCCACCAGGACCTGCTGCTCTTTTTGCTGTTCCACACAATCTGAGGCAGCAACATGAGATTTGGGATAGGCTGGGAGGCATCAGGCTGTACGCCTCAGCTGTTCCCGTGGTTGCTGCTACTGTGTTCCCTGGCTGGGTAGCTCTGGGTGTAGCCAGCTGGTGTGGCTGCCTGCTCAATGGATAATTAATTGGTACAAATGGTTGGAGTAAGGTAGGGAGGTATGCATCTCTGGCTATCTGCTGGCCCTGGCATGGTGGAGCCCTGACTGTGTTCCAGAGATGGCTCGGGGGCTGCTGATGAAGCAGGGCTGAGTAAGGAAATGTTGCGTGACAAATGCCAGGCTGGTCTTCCAAAAGACCTTCTCTGCTTCTCCTTGGCTCTGTCAGTGCAAAAGGCTCTGGGAATAGAGGCTGACTGCCTTTTCTCCCTTTGTGTTCCTAGATGGTGATGGTCGGAGACTGAAAGGAGCCATCCAGAGGAGCACAGAAACTGGCCTGGCTGTAGAAATGCCCAGCAGGACCGTCCGTCAAGCCAGCCACGAGTCCATCGAGGACAGCATGAACAGCTATGGATCAGAGGGAAAGTAAGTCATCAAAAGGGAGCTGGGTAATCACTCCCAATTACCCCAGTGGGATGCACTGTCCCTGTACCTATTAATTTTCCTCCAGCATGATGGACGATGTGTTTTTCTGACTTGCCTGTGCTGCAGGTGTACTGCCCATCCAATTAGAGCAGATCTCTCTGTCTGCATAGCTGGCACATACTTGACTGTTTATGTACTTTTTTTAGTGTCCTCATTATTCTGAGCTGAAGCAGATACCCATTACTTTTAACCGCTTTGCCTTTGGATGAGTAATTCAGGGTCAATAGCAGAGGCTCATTACTGGTTGTAAATTATAAGCCAGTAGTTTTTAATGTTGCACAATAGTTGTCCATTTCCCCTGTTTCAAAATAGCCCTTTGGTTTGGGGCAGGCGGAAGTGTCAAGGTGCTGAAAAGGGTGAAAGTAATAAAATACATTATAGCACAGCACAATTCTGATATCAAAATGTATATTTTGGAGCCTGTGTGTACTTTGGTAAAAAACCTTATTTTGTTTCATCTGAGTTACAGTGTCCTAAAAGAAAGTGTTTCAGAAGAGATTTTTGACCCCAAGAGAAGTTACAACACACTTTGTTGCATTTAGACTTTCTATCAGAATGCAAAGCAGGGACTCTTTAGGCCAGAACTTTGGGACCTTACTTGTCTCCAGTTCTGGTTTTTGTATTTCCATTACTTGAAGCCATATACGGAAATTTAATACTTTTACTAAGATGACTCTTCATGGGAATCTTTGGAAGCAAAAAACCCACAGTATTTAAAAAATTGATATCTGATTTTGTGCTTTCTATGCCTCCAAAATGTTTCTGTACCTAAAAGGTGTTCTGTTTAAGCCAAGGACCACACTTGGCATCACTCTGTATGCTCTCTCTAGTCCTGTGTCATACCCCAAGTACACTGTACAGCTAAAATGCTGGGATAGTCCAAAGGCACTCTCAATTAATGTGATTCTGGTGTTAAATAAGTAACAGGCTGTAAATTAAGAGAGACTTTCTTTAGCTTTAGAAGTAGGCTAATCCTGGAAAGGCATCATAGATCTGTGCTGAAGGTTCAAAATAGTAATGAGGCACAGACTGCGATAGCAATCTTGTCACTCCAAAGCTGTGATGTACCTTATCTCTTCTGTGAGCTGCTGTCTCCAGGGAAATATTCCTGCTACACCAGCACAGTCCTGTGCCTTGGAGTTCTGCCTCCGCTACTAGATGCAGAGGATTAGTGATTAAGTTCAGTCCCTGGGCAATGAGGAGCAAGAATCTGCTTTCATGCAGAGCAGAATTCTTTCCTTTTTGTATTTGCATAGCTTACCCTCCTGGGAAGGGGTGTAATTCCCTGGATGGTCTGTGTCCTCTCACTGCAAACACCGGCTGCTTTGCTGGGCTTTCATGGAGAGGGAGTATTTCTGCCAACAAAATACTGCACCCCTGCGAGTGCTGTCTCACCCTCAAGGCAGGTGACATGTAGCTATCAGCTCGACAGAGAAAGGAAAAGCCTGTCTTGCAATCCAAGTGTCTTTATTAGAAAAGCCTAACATTGGTATTCCAACCTTGAACGCTGCCAGAACATCCTTGCCAGCCCCTCGGCCAGGGATGGGATAGTTTCTCCTCTTCTCTGAAAAGTGTGATTAAGTGGTTCCTGGATGCTTTGTTCCTAGGTGGGATAATTAATCTCTTCTGGGAGCCCAGTGGGAATTGCAGCTATCTGTCTGAGCCACAAGTGATAAGCAAACAGGGCTGAGAGTACAAAGAGCTAAGAGGGCTCAATTCTCTTAAAACATGGTGGGAGGGGAGTTTCTCTGCTTTCTTTTCCTGCAGCAAAGAATGGAATTGTTTGGGGAATAGCTTTGAGGAACAGAAATGTGTTCTCCTAAATCAGATTTCTTTTGACCTCTCTCGTTTGCTGTAGCTGTCTTCCTAGGGAGGCAAAATGAAGATTCATATGTCTCTGTTAGCTGTGGCGAGTTAATTTTCTTTCTAATAAAAGCTGGGTTTGTGACTGGTGCAGATACTCCCAGGTCAGAGAGTTTTCACCAGTGACTGTCAAACCCCTGGTTTTCAGCAAGGCGAGGCTGTTCTAGTTCTTTCCACCCGTGCATCCCTTTGGTGTGTTCGCACCTGGAAGAAGATGGATTCAAAACCTCATCTTCCAAGAGGGCTTGTTTCTCAGCTTCCATGTGTTTTTATAATCCTTATCAATTTAAGGACTAAAAGGGCAACTTCCAAAGGTGGCACGCTGAAGTGGTCAAAGATTTGGTGAAACTTGGCTGCAGCAGGCTTAGATAGCTGCCCTCAGCCATACAAATGGCTTTTAGAAAGTATTGCTCACTGACTGCTTTTTCATGTTTGTTGCAGTGAGCTGGTGGCAGCTGCCACAGCTGCTCTGTGCTACTGCAAGGTATCACAGTCAAAGAATATTCTGAAGTGCATGATTTTGAGCAATGCTGCTTTCGTGTGAGCACCAGTGTGCATAAAACCCAGGTTTTTTTCATGGAGAGGTTTATTATGCTGGGGTATACCTCTGAGGTGTGCTAGGCCTTCTTTCAGCAAAATACTCCCTTTACCTGAAGATGAAGTATACTGGAGACTAGCTGGGCTAAATGATGCATCTCCTGGAATTTAAGCTCATACAGCATGCCAGTAAATGCTGACAGTGTCAACACACTGCTTCATGTAAATTTTTGCCAGATAAAAAGTCCTCCAGACTTCTTATCCAGATTTTCTATTGCACAGTGGTTGTGCACTAGTATAGGAAATTAATATAATAAAACTCAACATGAGACTTTGTAGAAGGAGAAGTAGATATTTGCTTTGAACAAAACTGTTTTCAGTCATTCCCGTGTCCAGGTTTCACTCCCTCACGCTCTCACCACCCCGTGCAGACACCAAGCCTCGTGAATCCAGGTGCTGGAGCCAGGCTGGGTTGTGTGCTGCAGGGAGGACATGGGACACCATCTATCAATCCCTTGCTGTGTCTGCTGAGTTGTTCTTCACAACAGACTGGCTCTTAGACTGTGTTTTTCTTACACTTTCTAAGCCTTACCTGCTATTTTGGAGTGATCTTTCACCTCAGGGTGAAAGAAAGAAGCTCTTTTTTATCTCTGTAGATCTCAAGCAGCACTGCCACCGTTCTCTTCTCTTTTATGGGGGATCTTTATGGCTGCCCTCAGACAGGGTATGGAAGTGATGTGCTCTCTAACCTTGTTGTCTGTCCTTCTCCTGTCATTGGAGAACAGATCTGCTACAGGCAGGTTGGTTGTGCTTTCACAGATGTTTCCATTCATAATTCATCCGGAACAATCTTAGCACTGGTTACAAATCTCTATAGCAGTGAATATTTTCTTCTATGTATATACTTAAAAATCTGCTTGAGAGAACAGTTACCCACTGTAGTAAGTGCCTATGGGGTAGTCTCAGGACACCAGGATTGCTGCAAGGATACAATTCCGAATATAGGAATAACTCACAAACAACCCTGTGAGATTTAGCAGAATCTCAGCTCCATCCTGGCTCTTGCACGATCTACATCTTGTTTTGGCTGGGTTTTGCTGCAGCTGCACGAGACCATGTACAGCATTCAGAAAGCAGTAGATTCTGGACTTGCATGTAACTTGTTCCTGCCAAACACTTTCCTTCCTGAAAATGGAGCAGAAAGATAAAAATGGACCTGGAACAAAAGCCTGCTAGCTGCCATAGTGCCTAATGAGTGGTACTCATAGCGTTTTTGTTCTTGCTGGCTACTGCTGAGATGATTAAGTTCTGGAGAGCTCAGGTGATTTTTACCTTAGAAAAGCACAGCAGGTGGTGACTAACAAAGACTCGGAGGATTGTTCTCGTATTATCTGAGATGAGTGTGCAGGTCCAGCAAGGAAGCATCTTGTTAGCTATCTCACCTCTCTTCTCCATGGCAAGGGCAGTGCTGCCTGTGCTGTGCCTGAAGGCTGTGTTGTGCCCAGGGCAGGAGGCAGGACACAGCCTGGCACGAGTGCCACCAGCACGGGCATCTCGCACCCCTCGGCTTCCTTCTGTCTCTGGTGCCAGGTCTCCCTCTGGGCTGGTGTGAGCTTAGGGACTTAGGCTGGGGGAGCTGCCTGCCCTTCTCTGCTTCGCTGTGGATCAATAATTAAGAGGAAGCAGGAGAAAATACTGGCCTGGGTTGTGACCACATGGCCATGTGAAAATTCATTTTCCCTTCACCAAAAAGTATCCCTTGTCATTCAAGAATGACCAAAAGACTTGATTCCTGAATGCCCCATTCAGGAGATTCATGTTGCAGCTATTCACTGAATGTTTCTTTTTTGACTTCCAACGCCAGGAGACTTCTAGACTCTTTTATAACAAATTATCTTCAGGCCTCTTTTTATCTGAGTCCTTTTAAAAAATGTAACGAAACGTGTTGTTAATATCAGTTCAGGCTGTAAGAAATCAGTGTCTTTTGAGATGGAAACCAGGAAAGGCATGGAGATTATTTGTGTAATATATCAAGAAATTCCTCAGCCTGTTCAGCAACAGCACATTCTTTTGTGCAGGCAAAGCTTGACCAGCACAGCTCGGAAAGGATGTGACCTTGAGAGCTGTAGTTACAGCAGGAAGTGCAGTGAATCCCACCTTCAGCAACCTCTTGGGAACAGACAGAATTGCTCACTGAAGACAGGTAGCTATCTTTTATTCAGTGCATCTGAGATGACTAGTGACTGCTAAAAATGGAGCTAGCCTGGCAAGGTGGGGAAGGGAATGGGGGAGGTCTTTGTACAGAATTCACTGCACAGTTTTTATAGCACTGTTTCAGTGGCAGAATTCATACAGCAGAAGGAATCGGATACGCGAGCGGAGTACAATGTGTTACAGCACATAAGACAGCACGTCACAGTGCTAAAAATGTTACAGAAAGTGGAGTGGCCCAGAGAGAAACAGAGCTTGTTGAGAGGCAGAGTTGGAGATCTTGCCTGGCAGAGGAGAGGTGTGCAGTTGGTGGGGTTAGGGTGGGTTTGGGTCCTGCAGGGATAGATGTTCACAGAAAACCTTCCCAGCCAAAGGGAAGGCTCCTGCAGCATTCACATCGACTTCAACAGGTTAAGGGGCTGTGTGCCCAGTCCCTGGACAGTGTAGTTGGATGCATATTCCTCATGCACACCATAAATATTTGAAAGATGGGGTAATGGACATTGGCAAGTTCTGCCTTCCTCCTCAGCTGATAGATATCTGCTTGGCTCCTGCCTGTGAGATGCGATTTAAAAGACGTTAACATGCAATATGGATGAGTGTGATTGTTACACAGAACATTACTGCTCCCTGAAATTGGAGTTCTGATGGGGTTTTTTAAATGCTCAAATGAAATAACTGTCAAATATGTTATCAGTCTCAGAGGAGACTTCCCCCTCCCCATTTCTTCTGGCTGAAGGAATGTGTTGCTGTCCCTGTTTTTTAAAGATAGAGCTGGAGAGTTTAGCTCCGTGTTGGATGGAGACGTGTGGTGTATCTGTTAGTTCAGCTGTGCAAGTCAAACCACTGAGATGCATGGCTGTGTTTAGGCAACTTGCTTATTAATTGCAATTGTGCCATGAGAGGACAAAAAAAGAAGTCTTTTTTATTTATAAGAACAGAACAATAATTTCTGAACCCTGGGCCCAGACACATCCCATGCACATACCAGACACAGTGGAGCAGCTCCTTAAGAATGTATCACCTCTGGAGGCTTGAGGTGATGGCAGATAGGTGTTTGTGTGGATAGTGTAAATGAATCCATGAAAGAAACAAGACAAAATGTTATCTTCTGAAAATAGCTGTTGTCTGGGTGTGTCAGGGGATTACTGTGTTGAAGCTGTCTGGCCTCACCACCTTCCCACCTTGCTGAACCCATGGCAGTGGAGCTCCGTGGGAGTCAAGGTGTGCAACTTGTGAAATAGAGAGACAGGAATGGGGATTTGGTCCAGGGGGGAGAACACAAATTCTTGAGAGAGAGCTCCTGGACAAAAGGGTGTCACACCCAGCCTATGAAGGGAGCAGATGAATGCCTCACTCTGTATTTCTTTGGCACAGGCACAGCAGCAAGTGTGTGGCCATTATAAGTTAGTACATTCCAAAACAGTCTCCAAGTCTTGTAAGACAGAATAAAAAAGTATGGTATCAAGAGGAAAAGAAAGGGAATATGTGGCCTGTTTTTCAAACTGATAATTCACAAATGATGTTCAGGACTGATGTGTAAAGAGGAAGGACTGGAAAAAGATTTGGAAGGAAAAAGTAAAACAGTGCACAGGAATAAACTCTCAGGAAAGGATTTTAATAACAGGTTAGAAAAGCAGCTGTCATGGATGGTGTAAATAAGGATGCTCTGGCCTTGGGACCTGGGTGTGGACTGGCTGACCTGTGGAGATGCATTCTGACCATATTTCCTGCGAGTTTTACAAGATTTTGACAAGCCGATTCTGCAAACGCTCGCAACAGCATAATGGGATACCTGGCATACAGAGTCCCAGAAGCAATTTAAAAATAGATTTAGAAAAGAGGTCAGACAAACTCTGCACGGACAGGAAAAGAAATTAATGATACATTTTCCCTAAATGTGTCTGCCTTTGCACACTGCATGCTAATCTGTAGCCACCAGCAGGCTGGAGTGCGGAAGGGACTGAGCAGAGCCACATATGCTCTGTGAGAGGGATCAGCACAGCTGCTCTGCGTTTTCTTCATAGCATTTTGCATTGAAATAAGTGTTGTCCATCTAGGCATTCAAATCCTGATCAGTTTACAAGCAAACTCTGAAAAGCTGGTTCTCCATCCAGTCGTATATAAGGAGCAGCTGCTGTGCCATGGAGGAGGCGACTGCGTGATTTGCACACAGAGGGGGAAGGACACGGATCTTTGCGAGGGGTAGGTCAGGAAATGCTGCTACCTTGAAAGAGCAGAGAAGCAAGCAGCTGGCAAAGAGCCTTTAAGCCACTCTTAAATCACTCTACAGAGGACAGATTTCATAAACCCTGACCTACAGCATGCAGCACAGGAACACAGTCTTCAGAGGCTGCACAGATTTCCTAAATAATCAGGATTAGGAATGTTGTGTTTAAAAGAAGGAGGTCTGGGCAGTTTCAGCCCCAATTTGAGCACACCGCTTCTAAGATCCATAGAATTGTAGAATATGCTGAGTTGGAAGGGACCACCAGGATCCTCAAGTCCGACTCCTGGCCCTGCACAGGACACCCCAGGAATCCCACCCTGTGCTTGAGAGCATTGTTCAAAAGCTTCTTGAACTCAGACAGGCTTGGTGCTGTTCCCTGGAGAGCCTGTTCCAGTGCCCAACCACCCTCTGGGTGAAGAACCTTTTTCTAATATCCAGTGTAAACCGCCCCTGACTCAGCTTTATCCCGTTTCCTTGGATCCTGTCACTGGTCATGACAGTGAAGAGATCAGTGCCTGCCCCTCTCATGAGGATATTGAAAACCACAATGAAGTCTCCCTTCAGTCTTCTCCAGGCTAAACAGACCAAGTTACCTCAAGCGTTTCTCATAAGCTTCCCCTCCATTCCTGTCTCAATCCTCATGGGCTCCTTTGAGTGCTCTCTAAAAGCTCAATGTCTTCTTTATATTGTTGCACCAAAACTGCCCCCAGGACTCAAGATGAGGATGCACCAGTGCAGAGCAGGGCAGGACACTCCCCTCCCTTGCTGGCGATGCTGTGCCTGATGCACCCCAGGACAGGGTTGGTCCCCCTGGCTCCAGGGCACTGCTGCCTCATGTTCAACTTCCCATCAGCCAGGACCCTCGGGTCCCTTTCCTCAGCGCTGCTCTCCGGCCTCTCGTTCCCCAGTCCGTACACACAACCAGTTTTATTCTGCATATAAACGTGTCACAAAAGACAGAAGTGGTTTATGGGCTCGGTCATCTGTGCCATAAAGCCGGGGTGGTGGTTGGTACCTGCTCGGCATGGGGACGGCGTGCGGGAGCTGCCAGCGCTGCTGCGGGGTCTTGTCTCCCTCTCGTGGCTGTCCCTGCTGTCCCAAGGTGTGTCCCTGCTGCCGTGCCAGCAGCGTGCGGGAGAGGCGGCTGTGCCTGCTGGCTCCTGTGCCTGCTGGCTCCTGTGCCAGGGACAGTTCGGGCACAGAAATGGCTATCTGATGCATTTGGCTGGAGTGGCGTTTGCAGCCTGTGCTGAGCCGTGGCGGGAGCTGCTACCTGTGCTGACAGTGTTCATGTTCATGCGGGTTTCTGCTGCACTGGTGGGTTCAGAGATCCCAGGGTCAACAGTATCCAGTGTCATCTTTCTGCTGCCCCTGCTCTGACTCCTTACCTACAGCTCAGGACCGTGGTCTGAGCGTCCTCCAGCAAAATGTCCTTCATTTGTCCTTGACACCCTGGAGGCATGGCTGACCTCTCTGTGCTCTCCCTCTGCCTTCTGGTCAATAACAGAGTTGCATTCAACTTATGACCAATTCCACAGCAAACCCATAATCTTTAACTCTGTTAAAATCATTCCCATTTGGCTACGGCAAAGCAGAGCCTGTAAATCATGATTAGTGAAAGCAAAGGGCCAGAGAAGAGATAATTAATTTCGCTTTGCTGTTCAAAGGCTGCGCTGCCCTCGCTCAGTGGAGGATTTGTGCCCTTTAGACAAAAGGCTGACAAGAGTCACCTGTTAATCTTCTCTGTGTGCAGCTCTTTGCAGCATGAGGTGCTCCTGTCACAGGGCCCTGCTGCCTCTGACAGCTGCTATTTGCAAGTCAGCTGCAAAACGCTCCCTCTTTATTCCTCTGGCTATTTTTAGCATTTCTCTTTAGATGCAATAAAAAGAAGACATCTCTTATCGGTGATAACCAGGTTGTAGCGATTGTTCCCCTTAAGGGAGAGGCATGTTGGGCAATGGGAGGGGAAGGGCTTTCCAGGATCACTCCAGTGTGTGTGGAACATCTGCTGGCTGTCACCCAAGGTGGAGACACCACTGTCACCTGCGGCAGATCCCTTCAGGAGCCTGTCTCCAGCACATCCAGCGTGTGCTGGTTCAGCTGGAGAGCTGGTTTCTGGATCAAGGGCAGGTCAGAACAGCTCAGTATCTGCAGAGGTCAGGCAGAGAATGTCTGCTGAGCCTGCAGCATGCTCCAGAGCAGCAGAGAAGGGCTCTTGGGAGCATCAGAGCTGCATTTAAAGAGTTGAAAGGAGTCACAGTGCTCCCTGGAGCTCTTTTTCTCCCTGCTTTAGCTGCAGGAAAAATGAGTGAGTGAATGGGGAAGGTCTGTCCCACCAATCTCACCGTACTTGTCCCCCTCACCTCACCATTCCACCTTCTCTCTGAGCATTTGACAGACAGCTCACCAAGCTGGATTTGAGTATCCAAAATTTAGTCTATTCTGCTAAATGGTTCCTGCTGGTTTTAATCCACATTCATACTAAATTTCTGCAGTTTTATTTTCCTCTTCCCTCTCCCCTCAAGGGAGAAGCAGCGGCTTTCTTGGAGGTAGCTTATGATTTTTCCAGACAGAAATTGTTTCCATTCCAGGGTTATTGGCAATACCCAAATATATGTCCAGGAATTGGTCAAAGCCAAGATTTAGAGCTGCTGCTTCTAGTGTCTAATAAAGCAGCACTGCAAAAGGTCAGCCTCTGTGCAACATAGCAGCCAGTTCTCCCAGTTAATGGCATAATCTATTACAGAATTAATTCCCTATGTCTTCCCTTCCCAGTCAAATATAACAACAGTGGGGAACATTAACTGTGTAATCAAATACCGAGTTTCATATAGTGCTAGTAAACCCATTAACTAGGGCTGTTATCCAGACTGATGGAGTCTTGACCTTGGCCTGTGTTTCTAAGTGAGCTTTGCCATTCCCCTTGGGATCAGCCTCGGTGTTATGAAGCAGCAGCAGCTTCATTCAAGCAGCAGCTCTGCTGCCCTCCTTGCAGGGTCTGTGCTGGTGGCCCAGCCCGGGTGTCCCTGCAGCAGTGTCCTGCCCTCTCGCTGTAGTTGGCACTGCAGAGCATTCATCGTTTCAAGGTCATCCAGAGCCCTCTGACTTCTGAATTTATGGAGGATAACAGCAGCCTTTGCTTTGCTGTAAACACTTCCAGTTGCCATTGGTTCACCTTTAGCCCAATGGCTCTTGTTCTTGTGCTTTTTAATGTTGTCCTTCATGCTCTCCTGCTGTTTTCTTCTATATCATTGATGCAGGCTGCAGCATCAGCTGCTTTGTTAGCAGGTGCTTTTACTTTCTCCTGAGATGCCCCAGTTGCTGGGCAAAGCCTTTGCTAGCAGCATTCACAGCATCACAGAACAGCTTGGAAGGGACCTTAAATATCATCTGATTCCAGCCCTGCTGCCGTGGGCAGGGACACCTCCTGCTAGACCAGAGGAGGGGTGGGCTGGTGTGAGAGCACAGGTGGCTTCTCTCCACACAGGTATAAAGTGCAAAGGAGTACTTGGCATCAGCCTTTAATGTGATTCTCTCCCTGGCAGGCAAGAGGAGCTGGTTTAGTGAATTGAGTATTTAGAGACCACAGGGATTTCTCTTCTTTGCTGTCCTGCAGCATGTGGGGTTTCTGTGGGTGGTCTTCTCCCACCTTTGTGTCCCCTCTGCAGTAACATGGCTCTACTTCCCCCTAGAGAGGAATTGCTTCAAGACCTGGGTCTGGGTGTGCTGTGAACTCTCATAGCCCTCAGCTTCGCTCCATCCTGGGCTTCCCCTGCTCTGTCCCAGTCCTCAGCATCTTGCTAATTAGCCCGAGCATCTGTTCTGAGCACAGCAGTGAACATTTCCCTGAACGGCTGTGCGTTGTCTTGCCAGATTGTTATTTACGTGCTCGTTCAGGTCACACACTCCCCAGGGCAGGAGCGAGACCCGAGTTTGGCCCATTTGTCTTCCATGAGTTGAAGAGAATAAGGAAAACATTTACCTTCTGGCTGATGGTCCATTCATCTCCTGCTGAATCTTACGTCTTTGTCTGTCAGGTCTCCTTTTCCCTGCACTATTTTGAGTTCTCTAGGCACTAGTTTTCATCCTTTTTTGACTCTCTGTGTGCAGCCCAAAATGCCTGAGCCAGCAGGGTCACGGAGTCTCACTGGTCCTCGTGTGCACCAGGACTCACTTCTTCCCTCCTTGTATGGGCAAATCATGAGCCTGATAAAGCCTGTCTGGCTCCGGGCCCCCTCTTCCTCTGCTTCCCCCATCCCATCTCCCTGCAGATTTTCCAGCCCTGGGGCTGTCTCTCTCTGTGCACAGTTTACCCTGGGGAGCCAGGCCACAAATCCAGCACCTCTGCCCTGCTCCCAGAGACGGTGGGGCCGACAGATGCCAGGTGGGTGCTGGGGCAGGAATTGTGTACCCACAGGGAGCAGAGTGTGGCCCTGGACTTTGGGGATGCACCTTGTGCTGCTGAGGAGTTGGTGACACAGGAAACTGAGAAAAATGTTAAGCCTTCTCTGCAACGAATGCCAAATAAATGCCGCTGTGTCTGTTGTATCTCAAAATATCACCTGGAGTGTTGGTGCAAACAGTGAATGCACGGTGAGAAAACCACTGAACTGAGGAAAATACACCCAAGCAGAGCCCCTCCCAAGCCTGTCACCCAGGATGCCGAGACTCCCTCATCCCTTTTCACAAAGGTGACATTTGTAAAGAGCTTAAGGGCAGGTTTTTCCATGCTGATGGCTCAGCAGCTCGCTCTGTGTAGCAGCAATAACCAGGTTTCTCAAACAGCCAGGTCAATGTAGAGGGGAGGTGCAGTATTCCATGGAAAAAGCCATTTAATGCAGTGCCCCTGTCACAGGGAGCTGAGCCACCCTGTGAAGCTGTGCTAGTGACATGTCCTCTTCAGTCCCACGTGTGGCAAGATGCTGAGGTGTGTGTGCTGCCATCCTGCTTCCCTGTCAGAATAAATAAATATTCCCATGGGGCTGAGAGCAGGGCTGCAAATAGCTAATGGGAGCTGAAATCCCAACCTGAAATTAACACACTGCTGGTTGAATGGGGTTTGAAAAGAACTTCTTTTCTTTTTAATGTCTTTTAAATGTATCTGGCTTGCAGGAGGGCATCACCGAGTCTTTGTGGCTGACTCAGCTGTGTGAGAGCCCGCGGTCCCCAGCCCACCCTGCAGGCAGGGCTCCTCTCTGCCCTCACTTGTACCCAACGTGCAGCCTCCTCACAGCATCCTTTGTGAGAAGCGGATTTGGGGAGCAGGGGGCTGTATCATTACGTGGGTAATTGCCCCCCTCCAAGGACGTCTGGAGAGGTGGAGGAGGTTTGTCATTGTGCCTGGCTTTGGCACGCAGCAGGCAGAGAGCAGTGCCCGGCGTGGCAGCGTGGGTATCCTGGCACAGAGCTCCTGACGTGTCTCAGCAGCTGTGTCGTGGCTTGGCAGATGCCTGTGGGACAAATGTAGGTGTCAAATGCTGGCCTCAAGCCTCCTCCTTACCATTTGCAGCAAGTTCTTCTACAACCTCCAAAACAGCTGTGTAAATCAGGGTACAACTGGGTGAATCCTGATTTGTGTCAGTGCACCACAGAGTCTGACGCTTTTGTGTTGCTACACGTATGTCCAAGGGCAGTGACCAGCCCCTGTAGCTGTGCCATGGGCCAGCCTCAGTGCCTGGTGATTAGATTTGGAGGCTCTGTCCTCCCAACAGCTTTTGTTTTGCTGTGGTGACTGTGGCAGAGACGCTGCTGATGTTTGAGGATGTTTTCCTATTAGCCTTGCCACCCATATTCGGATCTTCTTTGTGACTACAGTCATGGAAGCAGATGTGAAAACCAGAGTGGACAGGGTGGATGCTTCTGGTGTTGAGCAGTAGGAAATGGGACCCTTTGATCAAAAAGGAGATGTGCTGCTCTGTGTGTGTGTGGTAAATAAAAAGGGAATTGAGTCCCGAGGGGATCGATGCTGGCCCTCCTCATCTCACTTTTATCTACTGCTCTAGATGCATTATTTCCTCCCCAGAAATGAGGACAGGGAAGAGATGGCTACCAAGAGAGATCCTATAGGCTATTCTAGGAATCTGTTACCTGAAGAGGTGACAGGCCAGATGTGAGCCTGAGATGGCAGAGATTTTCCTTAGAGAAAATCAGTTATAGCTAAACAAATACTGGCCAGCTGGTGACTGCAGCCATTATTGGATTTTTTTTGGATGAGGAAAGAGATTTTAAATGGATTCCATGTAACTAAACTGTGTGGAAATCAGCGAGTTTTGCTCGAGAAAAGGCTTCTGTAGATGTCATTCATTTCGAAGATATATTAAATCTGGTTCTTTAGTTACTGGGTTGCTTTAAAATGCAAATTAACCACTTGCCAAAATAATTTTCTTTTGCAGCTTGAATTTCAGTGGAGTCCATCTGGCATCTGCTGGGCAGTTTAGTGACTTCCTGGGGAGCATGGGCCCTGCACAGTTTGTTGGCCGTCAGACTTTGGCCACCACCTCGATGGGTAAGGAACCAACAAGGGAGTTGGGTGGCTTTATTTGAGTTTTGAACAGACAGCTCCTACAAGCCACCTAATGATCTGTCCAGCATCTGCTGATCTAACACTGTCCTGCTCCATTTCTCTGTTAAATCAAGTGAGCTTGGCTGAAAGGTTTTGCTGACTGCAGCAAATGTGGCATTAGGAGGAGAGCAGCAGCTTTGTGCTTTTCTCCCTCAGCTCTGAAAGGCAGAGACTAAGTAAAATGCAGCTAAAATCCTGAAAATGCATCCTCTGCATCTTGGGGTTTTTCTTTCTCTCTAAGGCCCACCAGGCTCTGTAAGAATTTTGTTATGGTCCACCAGAACTGCATTTTCCAAAGCAGCCTGCAATCCTAGGTTCTTCCCTTTGGGAGAGATGAGAGGCTTGCTGCCACAAAGAGTAGGAGACTGAGCCACCAAAGCCATTTTAGAGGGCTCCCAGTTGCGTTTGCTTTTGAAAATGTGGCTTGGAATCACTGTGGAGCTGCTCCAAAGTAATAAAGGGGGAAATCAGGCACATGCAGTTTGTTACACCTTGTGCAGGAGGGCCATGAAGATTTTTTTTGAATGTTTTAGTAACCCAAGGATATATTGTTTTGAAAGTCTTCTGTATATTTTGGCATTTTGGTTTAGGGGACGTGGAAATTGGCTTGCAAGAGCGAAATGGGCAGCTCGAAGTGGACATCATTCAGGCTCGAGGACTGACACCAAAACCCGGCTCCAAAACACTGCCAGGTAGGATGCTTTGATCTCCTAAAGTACTTCTCTGAGCCCCAGCCTCCCACAATGCTTTTAAATAGGGAAAATTAGAATTTTGCATGGCTTCAGCAGGACTGAGCAGCCTGTGTGCAGTACTAAAACAAGGCCCCTTGGGCGGATCTTTTCCCTGCTGTGACCGCCTTCTTTAGAAACACCTGAGACATGGCACTCTGTCTTTTCTGAAGTGAGCATGAAGATTTTCCTCATATTTGACCATGTTTCTTTTTTCCAGCTGCTTACATCAAAGCTTACCTGCTAGAGAATGGCGTGTGCATTGCGAAAAAGAAGACAAAGGTGGCTCGCAAGTCGTTGGACCCTTTGTACAATCAGGTGTTACTGTTTGCTGAGAGTCCCCAGGGCAAAGTATTGCAGGTAAGATGAGCAAGTCTCAGGTCTGCCCCTCACTTTCTTCCACGTCTCATGCTGGAAGGTACTAAGCCTGTTGTGCTGGTTAATGAACATAGATTAGAAAAAGCAAATGTTTTCAGTCGAACCAAATGCACTCGACCTGAACATAACAAATGGAAAGAAATCCCTTTTTTTTCATACTCAAGCTGATGATTATTTGACACCCTGCCAGGTACCATGAATGCATATCTGGAAAAGGTTGAATTTTATTTTTTTAATTCTTTTTTTCCTACCCAGTTAGGAGATAGGTGGTACCTATAGGTGCTAAATGATCTTGCAGCATGGGTTGTCTTCTGTGTTTATGCACATTCAGGGCACTCTGCTTTGCCATCACCCAATCACATGTCCTGCCCTTTTCTACCTCTTTACTGCTGTATGTTTTCTGCCATACTCATATTTCCAACTCTGTACCTATGTTCCCAGAGCAAAGAGTGATTTGCATTGTTAAATCATATCAAAATCATTTCCATCCAATAAAGCCTGGCTAAAATCTATTTGTAATACTAATGTAATTGCTCCAAGAGTTTCTATTGTTTACCTCCACTGGCATACAAATTGCCAGCTAACCTGCTGGACCCTTTTCTTTAGTGACTTCTACCTCCTTTACCTTGATTAGAAGCATTTTCCCCTGCTACAACAAAACTGCACATTTATGACTGAAATGGAGTGGGACCTGGTTTGGTCTGCTCTTGCCTTGTGTGGGTTTCCTTACCTGCTGCCTTGCTGCCAGGAAAGGCACTTATTCCAAGAATAAATTGAGGAGCTTGGCTTTTTGCTGATGGCCACATCACCAAACCCACTTTGTGCAGTGGCTTGCTCCATCTCCTGCTGGCCTAGAGTGTGAATTTTTGATTGACATTCGTTGTCTCTCCTACCTCATTTTACAGAAAATTGTAGTGCTGTGGTTGTTAGGAGCCGAGGGAAAGAAGCTCTCAGGATTAGCCAGAGATCACTAATTGTCATCATAACCCATCCTACTCATCCTCTCCTCTTCAGAACACGGACTCACTCTGCAGTCAGTCGTCACCTTTGTCTTGAGCCACACAGGGCCACCTGGCCACGTGCAGACCTCCAGCATGCCTAAGCCCATGACCCTCACTGCATCTGTTCTTCCACCCACTGGTCTCCATCGTGTCGTAAGTGTGACTCAGCTTTCCCTGCTCCTCTGCCAGCTCTTTCATTAGTCCTTCCTCTGTGTCTGTGAGCTGTTCTCGGCCGTCTGTGCTGCTTGCCCTGCATGTCACTCACGTGTGCCCCTCATGTCACTGGTCCCACTGCCAGCGCCCGGCTCCTGCCCTTCCTCCAGGTGAGTGACCGTGCCTCGTCTCCGTGTGCCCCGTGGCACGAGCTCCATGTGCAGAAGTTAAAACCTGCTCTTCTCCTAAAACTGTTAGCTTTTGGCCAAAGTTGTTGCCCACCTACTTTTTGTTGGTTTATTTTTCCAGATCAGGAGCTCCTCCTGCCCTTCCCCTCCAGGCCACCTTTTGGTGTGTCCAAGGCCTATTATATGCCAGGACCAGATTTTACCTGCAGGTGTTGGACTGCAGCCCTGAGGATGCTTTGTGCAGGTGCTGTCCCTACCCAGCAGAACAGTGTCTCATCCCCATGCACATTTACCTCTTTTCCATGGGGGAAGAAATAAATCTGATAACATTGGGATTTGTAAACATGTGCTTAAAATAAAAAAATGCTATCAGCCAGAGCTTCACGTCACCTGTTGGTAAATATTTCTGGTCTTCTCAGGCTGTAGTAAAGATCCAGGAAGTTGGATGAGTAGAAGAAGGATTGGTCAGGCTTGTGCTTCCCAAGCGAGGGTGCAAGTTGGAGGATTAACTGTGCTCCCCCTTCTTGTCCCTCAGGTGATAGTCTGGGGAAACTATGGACGCATGGAGCGCAAGCACTTCATGGGAGTCGCCAGGGTTCTCCTGGAAGAACTGGATTTGTCAACTTTAGCAATCGGCTGGTACAAGCTCTTCCCAACTTCCTCGATGGTAGATCCCACTACAGGCCCGCTCCTGCGTCAGTCCTCACAGCTTTCCCTGGAGAGCACAGTGGGACCCTGCTGTGACAGGTCTTAGTGAGTAAGGAAGGGGGAACTGCTTTTGTTTTTTAAACATGCTGTCAAGGTTTTGTTTGCTGGAACTCTGACCTCAAGCGCAATGCATGTTCAATCAGTTCTTGTGGAGCTGGAAGAGGAGGATAAACCAGTGACCTTAGACAGAAGACGAGGGGGAGGGCACTGTGCCCTCTCCATCCGAGGAGGAGGTGCCATGGGGCATGAGTCCTAGTTGTCAAATTAGACATACACCTCTTGTTTCACTTCTCTTGCTGTCATTCTTGGACCCTTGTTTCAGATCAGTATTAACCCTGGAAAGTTGCAGCATTCGAAAGAATTTGGGGGGAGTAAGGAATGGATTTCTCTTAGCTGTGTGCTTAGAAATTTCTAATACGAATTCTTTCACAAGAAGGCACGTGAAAACTTCAGAGGTCATCGTCTGGCCTAAAAAGAGCAGGAACAGAAAGTTTAAGAGGAAGCATTGGGGTTTTTTTTATAATGTCTTCCTTTCTGAGAGGAAGAAAAAGAAAGAAACCTGCAACTCTTTCTTTAGAATCAGTTCCCTGTCACTGAGTCATGTTAGCTGTAACACTGTCGTTGCTGTGTTTTCAAACTGTGCCAAATTACCAGCAAGTGTCTTTACCGCATTACGTGTCTAACACTGCTGATGAAGCATACTTGGTGGGAGAACAAGTAGCGCCTACTTAGAGCAGACAGTTTAAACAGAGTTCGAGTTTAGCAGGCTAATTAACCACAATTTTGCTCAGAAAAAAACCCCAAAACACTAGAAGTGGGAGCTGAACATCACACTTGCAGCTTGAGGTGTTTTGTATTGTCAGATAAGATGTTCTGCAATTTGCTGACTCCCTTACTTGTTGCTGTGCATCCTTCAGTCATGATGTCTTCTGTCTCCTGCTTTTTTCCTTCATCTCCTTGGTACTGGTACATATCTGCTGCAGATGCTGCCCTTCCTGTCGTGCTGTGCACTGACCTGAAACAGGACTGTTTTATTCTGCCATGGGAGAGGAAGTGGGGGGTTCTGGGGGTGCAGAAGAAAGAAGCCTCAGTTTGCCATCTGAGAAGAAGGTGCTGGAGAGCCCATAACCTTCCTTGTGGAGAGAGGGGAGCTTTAGGCAGTCTCAGTAGTACACAGACATTGTCAAGTGTCCTGCAAGAGGAGATGTGATCCCCAGAGTACAGAGAGGTGGTGAGTGAGGGATGTGATGACACAGGGGTCACAGCACGTATGTTCTGTTCATTAAACGAGTAAAGCACATTTGCTGAGCTGTGGCAGCTGCTGCCAGCAGTGCCACGTGCTGGAGGAAGTGCGCTGGATCCTTCAGACAATTAAATTATCCAGAATCACAGAGAATCTCCAAAGATTTTCTGTTGGTAGCTCTGTTTTGGCTAGGTTTTGTCTTAGTTCCTAAATGAGGATTTGATGACTGCTGTCCCAGAATAAGCTTTTGGAGATGTTTTACTTTGTGGTTTAGAAGTGAAGGTCCCGTGTCCCATGTAGGAATGAGCAGAATCTTGACCTGTCATAGAGAAATACTGAGCATTTATTTCTGCATGTGGACCTCAGCTTTTTTAGAGTAAAAGCATGAGTGTTGAGTGGATGGTAAAAGCAGTTGCTTTTGGTCCTAGCTTGTCTATGGCATTTTAAATTATTTTGAGATAAATTACAGGATAGATGCAAAAATTATAGGCCTTACAATAATCTGTAAAAAATTATATAATATAAAGGAGAGGGAAGGAGGACAAGGGACATAGAATGACTAGTTTTTTGAGTCTTCAGTGGCAAAAGCCTCAACATTTCAGATAAATCTCCTAATTTCCTTGATCAAATATGTCTCTGGCCTCTCACTAATTATTTTTTCTAATCGTATTAGACAATTTCTATATATTAGCTGAAGAAAGTTTGTTGCATGCTGGTCAAACTATGTTGTGGCGCTCTCTCTTTTATTTTTATTTTTTAAAAAACAAGCACATTTACTGTAATTCAAGTCAGCATCTTTTCCTCTTGGTATGTAGTGAGTACTAGGCAATATTGTACAATATGTGTATGAACTAGAATAGATTAGGTAGATTTAGTGGTTTGTAGCACTGGATCTTTTAATAACTATGACTTTAAAAGGACTGTGGGGAGCTCCAGGTACTCGCCAGACCTGGCAACAGGGCTTCTGTCTTTAGTTATGCCAAAACCTTTCTATTGGTACTTAGTTTGGACATTATCTACCAGTAAGAGCCAAGTTAATCCTGATTTTCCTGTGTCCAGTAAGATAAACGCAGCATTTTTGCAGTTTGTAATGGGGAGTAGGAGACTAAATATGCCAAAAATATTTCCCCAGAAAACTTTGTTTAATGACTGTCTGTCGAAAAGCTCAGTTCCTGTGTGCCTGGCAGATGCGACGTGTCTCCGTTGCCTGCCCCTCTGAAATCTCTGCAGGCTCAGTGATGATCAGTTTAGTTACCACAGGACTCCTTTACACCGAGGACTATCTTCCGTCTGGTTTTAATCATGCTGAAAGGTCACTGTCAGGGTAAAATAAAGAAGTTACGGTTCCAGTTGTGTTATTTTTGTTAACGTCTCCAGTTCTGCAGTGTGGAGGCAGTTTCACAGTCTGCTCCGTCCTATTTTCTTCTGCATTTTTTACATGGTTGATTGTGGTCCAGTGCTTCTCGTTTTTGTTTTACTCACTTCCAAGTCGTGTTTCTCCCCAGTAAGTGAGCACTGCAATCCCTGGCTGCCAAGCACAGCACGGTCACATGAACTGGCAAGTGCAGGTGACCTTCCTTCACAAAGCAGACTCACAGGAGCCCTTCTGCGAGTGCCCACGGGACACAGTGAGGCCAGGGGAGTTGCATGGTACCCTACCATCTAAATTCTTGCTTCACTCATACCCGTGATTACTGCACTGACCGTGGTGTATTGTAGTCAAAAAAATAACTCTTCTAGTTGTCCATCAATGTAAAAATCCCAATGTAGCATCCAAGACAAGTCTGAGGCTTGGAATAGCCTATTTTTATAAATCCTAACCCACTTTTCCCCAAAAAATTTGGCTGACCGGTTTCTGTCTAAGGTGATGTGATGTGAGAGTTGGGATTACCAGTGTGGTCGTGTATAAAGCAGCGTTTTGCCGGAGTGATGAGCAGCTGAAAACTGAACTTTTGTCCCCTTTGCAAGTCCTGGCTGAGTCTTTTCCTGTGCCTGAGTCTTGCTGTTGGTTGCAGTCAGGGAGGGAGAGAGGAAGAGCAGGAGACTTAAATAAAAGCAAAAAAAGGCGTCACAGTATTTTTGGTTGGTGAATGATTATGAGGGATGAGACTGAGGAGAGATAAATACCTGCCCATCTTGGGGTTGATTCTCTGTTCCTTGTGCATGAACTGCTGCATTGTAAAGGTAATGGGAGCGTTGCTGGCCAAGAAAACCGTGGAGAGCCAATGCCTAAATGTTACCTGCATTATGGAAAACAAAGAAATTCTGATGCTGAGAGCATCCCTGAGAGCAGAATGATCTCTCCCCCGTGGGAATCCCCTGCACACAGGGAGAGCAGCCTCGCATGTGGCTTTGTCCTCTTTGTGCTCTGAGCAAAAAGCAGCCGTGACCATGGCTGGTCCTGGTTTGTTCAGGCAAAAAAAAATGTGATTTTTCCCAGTCTCCTGGTGTTTCTTTCCCTTTGCCCCAACACAGCTGGGATGCCCAAGGTCCTCACTCTGCAATTCAATCCATGGGTCCTCATCCTGCAGCCGGAGCTGCAGGAGCATCCCTTTGCCCTGCAGGCACTGTGGGCAGGGTAAGGGCCAGCATTTCTTGGCCATGGATTGTTTCAAAGGACATTGCAGAATTATTTGCTTTGAATAAAAATATACATTTATTGTTCCTAGCTACCAGATCCTTTATCATTGTACTGTTCTAAATTTACAGGTCTTCTGGAGTATGAATATCACAAGTTCCTGTAAAGGAGCTGTTTTTAAGATGTTGAGGCAGTTAACAGAATCTCAACCTAAGCATGTTTAGTAATGTTTAGACAGCAAGACAACTTTTTTATGAAACTCATTTTAAGTTAGTTTATTACATGCTGTTGGTAATATTTTAAAACAGGAAAAATATTTTTCTTTAAAGACAAAAGGATATGTATGTTTTTTAACAGGTAACATAATTTAGTGTTTTCAAAAATGTTTGATGTTCTTGGTATGAAGTTTACTCATTCTTTTGATTTCTATGTTCCTTGTTATATTTTATCAACTTTTTTCCAAAAGAAAAGAGGCATATGTAAATAAACACCAGAAAAGAGTCCTATAAGAAATTCTGTTCAAACTGGCCATAAAATTATTAGTAAATATTTGTTATCGTTCATTAACTCTCAGCTACTTTGTTGAAAGAATCGATGTTGTATTTTCAAGATGAGAACTACTTAGCTAGTTTTGTCATAATCCTGTACTCTGTATAAAAATCTTTTTATAAACAAAGTCTAATAGGCTACCAAGCAATAATATATTCCATTGGGTGTGCACAGATTGTGACTTGCAGGCTGTAGTACATATTGTTGATACAGTTTATAATTGTCTTCAATCTCAACAACATCGGCTTTGAAAAAGATCCATACTAACTTTGATTGTAAAAAACAAAGACTGGGCTGTTGCCTTGTGAGATATATTCATCCTATAGATTTCTCTGTGAGTGTCTGTGCCCATCAACATGAGATCTCTCTTAGGTGAAGAAAGAAACAGCTGTAGGTGACTTCATACTACAGAGGTAAAAAATAGTTTCAGTATAAACTTCATGACTGTTTCAATCTCCTGTTTTTCTTAGGCTATCTAGTATTTGTAACTCGACGAGAATGGTTCCCACTGCCATTGTAGCCCTGATAAAGCAAAAAAGCCTTTGCACTCTGGGGCCACTTGAGTTCTGCCTGACAGCTGCCTATTTTCCTCGAGATACCTGGGGCAGGCTAAAGGGAGGGGTTTTTTTCAGAGCAGCAGGTTGGGCTGCTCTCCTTTCAAGGCTCTGTGGGTTATTTTGTCCATTTCATAGGTGGTATTTGTCCATTTTGTTAGAAAATTCCACCCAAGGCAGAGAGGTTGCACCTTTGCAGGGGATCATGAGGGACCAAGGTGTAAAACAGGCACAGGCTGTTCTGTGCCTTTCTTCAGAAATTTGCTACTGCTGGGCTCATCTAAAGATTTCTCCAAAGTGGCAGGATCAGGATACTGGATTTTAAGTCAGCTCCATCAATGATGCAGTGCATAGAATAAAAGAGCTTCAAAACAGCATCCCGGTCCATTGCCTGTGGATTCCTCGCAGCATTTCCCGTAGGACAAGTGTCCATGTTGTTCTCAAGATTGCCAGGCTGCTGGCTGTGCAGGCAGCAGGTCCCAGTGGTGCTGGGAGCCCCAAGAAATGCTGGAAGAATTCCTGTTTTTTTGTGAAATGCTTTGAAAAGAGAGAGAGAGATGTGTAAATGCAAAGTGCCATCAGTAGAGGAGTCCAGGGCATATTGAGACCTGGAGGGAGCATCTAAAATGAAATTGCAGCTGCCAAATTTGAGCCAAAAGTTTAGAAAAGAGGACGATCAGTGAAAAGAGAATGATCAGTGAAAGGCTTTTTGTGTTTGCCCCAGTGCACACCAGCCAAGGTGTGTGTCTGTGAACATGGTAATTCCACAGGGAGTGTGCAAGTGATTAGGTGTTCCCAAAATGTGGCTTCAGCTCTCACTGCCAGACTCCTCTGCTCAGTGGCCACGTCCCAGTGACCAAGCAGCTGCACATCCATCCCCAGCTGCATCACATTCATCCCTGGGGAACCTCAAACTCTTCCCATGGTACAGACACCCTCTGCCCTCCATTCCCCTGGTAGCTGCCTCTTAACCTGGTGGAGGAGAGGAACTGGGGAGAGTTTCTTTTTTGTAGCATTTGGTTCTTTGCACTTTAGTGGCTGAAACAGAAGGACCCTGCACCAGCCCTTTCCAGAGCACCAGCAAACAGAGGCAACGACCCAACGACTTTCCCTTTGTGGCTTTCCAGGAGCTAAAATGGCAACCAAAGCAGTATTGTTAATCCCAGCTTGGCCAGGTCCATGGACAGCCTTGGCATTTACTCTGGGCACATCATGTGGGCTGAGCCCCCTGTGTGTGGGCAGGGAAGGGCTGTGCCTGGCAGAGAGGCCAGGTGGGCACACACTGTGCCCAGGCAGCCGTCAGCTCCACTCGCTGAGCCAGGGTGGGAGCAGAAGCAACCCAAGGGAATGACTGAGGCACACCTTGCTGAAGCCATCCCACAAGCTTCACAGGAGCTGGTTTTTGTAGTTGTTTGGGCACCAAATGTTAGGATATCTGCCCACTGGGGCTCCAGGTCCCACTGAATGCCAGCCTGGAGCTTCAAATCCTTCAGCAGTTTTTTTCTTTGGGGCTGTTGCTCCTGACTCAGTGCTGCACACTGGTCCCTGCTTTGATGATTCCATCTTCTTGACCTGGAGCTGGTTTTGGCTTTGGAGCCAGGGAAAGCGAGGTTTGGAGAGCGGCTCTTAAGGCATGTTCCCCATGCCTCACCACACTGGGATTGTCTTCCTCCTGCTCCCTGCAAGCTGCTCCTTGCACAGTGGAAAGGGCATCCTGGGGATGCAGTGCCTCCCCCAAGACCCCCTCACGCAGCACTGCCATGGCCTGCCACCCACCAGGGATGCCCGTGTCCTGCCAATGTTTTGTGGCAGTCCCACATTCAAACTCCAGGGGATCCTTCCTTTCCCATCCTTGGAAGGAGCTAGGGGTCTTCTGCAGGGGCTCAGCAGCCCGGGCAGGCAGGATGTGCCATTACTGGCACAGCTAGGAGAAGACAGGGAGCTGCCTCTGTGCTGGCCAGGGAGAAGGGGAGCTCCCAGCGAGCTTTCCTCCACCTTCCCTTTGCTTTCCCCGGCGCCCTCTGCTCCCTACATGGGTCCCCACTTCCCTCTCGACACGAGGCCTTATTCCAACCCGAGGGGACTGAGGCTGCCCACGGCATCTCTTTGCACTGACGCATCCATCCCACGCTGCCCGCCGGGAGCCCCGGGGCGGTGCGGCAGAGCTGGCCTCTGCTCAGCCCATCCATGCTCCCACCCCCTCTGCCGCCGTGCTGGAGCTCTGCCTTGTTCCCCACTGCCAGGGCCTGGCCACTGTAGGGAAATGTGCTTTCACAGGTTAAACCTTTTTACTTCGTTAATTGCTCCACAAAACCCAGTAACTTCGCAGGCGCGCTACACTCCTCTTGCTTTTCCCTAGGAGTGCAGGCAGCTGAGGTCTGCTCTTTTCGGCCTCTGTAACCCTCTCCAAAACTTTCTGGAGGTTTTTTAACATCATTTGGTGAGACGTAATCTCTGTGGAGCCAGAGGGAACACAGGCAATGGAGCTGGGCAGCCTGCTTGCCCAGGTGGCGAGTGGCTTGCGAGGTGCCTGGGCTGCCTTGGGTGGAAGGTGGGACGCGGTCCCGGCAGCGCCGGTGGGACGCCGGCCACTCGTCTGTAGTCAGGAGAGGATTCTGCTATACTTTTTTCCTGTCTGTAGGTTTTATTCAGACAATATGTAATGATTGAGTGATTTACAATTCAGTGTTAAGCTAATGAAAACGTTGATAATGGTGATAATAAAACCTTTTTTTTTCCTACGGTGTGTTGGAGGTTTTCTGTGGAGTGTCTCTGCTCACTCTGTTGCCACCACCATTATCTTCAGCCTAAGATTTCAGCTGGACCTTTCCTTCTCCTTCTGCCTGTAGGGAATGAAAGCAGCTCAGCCTGGTGTGTCCAGTGCTCCGTGGAAGGGCTGTCACTCCAGCTCCTGCAATCAGCTCCAGCTTCAAACCTGCATTTCCCTGAGCCACTTATGGGTGTAATTTGGCCGTGGGCATCTCCAGGCACAGAGCTAAGCTTGCTCCCAGTTGTACTCTGCTCACCACCCCAGTCCAAAGCTCCTGCTCTTTTTTTTTCCAAGACCCTTCATGGTCAGCACTGGCCATTCAAGGGTGGTTTTGAAACTCTGGAGGTGAAGACTCTGCTGGCAGGAAAAAACACCACCCCTGGCCCAGGCTGTTGGGAATACCCAGTGTGGGTGCAGGGGAGGCTGGGGACCCCCAGGGGAAGGAGACCCTCAGATGTTACTGGGTGTGCAGCTGCTGCCTGGATGACCTGGAGCTGTGAACCCTTGGGTGGGAGATGTCTGGGGGATCCTGCTGGAGGGGTCTGTGGGAGGGGGTGGTGGTGAGAACAGGCACCATTCTCTGGGGAGCTACTGCAAGTGCTTTTCCCATGGGAATGAGGGCTCACAAAGTCATAGTTCACTAAGAACTTCTGAAAGATTTTTGTCATGCCTCCACATCCCTCTGCAGGTCATCAGGGTGACACCAAGGGGCAGCTTCCCACATGCCCCAGCTACAGCCCTTGGGGGAGCAGTGATGGAAGGGGGAGGAGGAGGAGAGTTTCTCTAGAGAGTCAGGGGGCAGCCCAGCATCTCCCACCCTCGGAGCACCACCAGCTTCCCAGGCAGGATGGGGCTCAGGCTGTCCCTGAGCAGCCAAGCAGTGCTGCCTGGAAGCTCAGGCCACATGGAAGCAGCAGCAACCAAAGCAGGTGCCCGACTTTCTGCACTGTCACCTCATCACCAGCGCTGCCCTCCAGGGTGTGGAGGTCACAGCACCAGCCCTGCTGCCTCTGCCAGGCTGTGCCTTTATAGGGCTGCACTGTGGGCTCTGTGACACAGCCATGGAGCCACTGAGCTCGGGCAGTGCCGTGCTGAATACAGAGGGAGAGTGCAGGGCTGGCTCAGCCTCTGGATTGGGGTTTTCTCCTGCTTCCAGCTCTGCCAGAGGTGGGTTTCACCAGGGCAATACCATGCAGGTCTGACTTGAGCAGGAATTCAAGACCTGCTTCTTTCCCTGATGCTGGATGAGGGTGAGAGGTGCTGGCTCCATCTTGGCCACTGGGAGGATGTCCAAGGCTCAACATGGAAAGAGGGAGAGACTTCCATCTGCTCAGCTCTGATGGCAAAGGGCAGCACAGCACAGCCAAACCTTGGGCTGAAAACCGTGGGGAGGGTGGGGGAGATGGGGCATGGCAACAAAAGGGCTGAGCTGGTGGGATCAGTGTGAAGTGACACACTGAGGAGCTGAGAAGCCAATGAAAGCCTTGTTTTTAAGCCTGTTTTCCACACTCACAGCTTGCTTTGTTCCCCCCTTCCTCCCCCTTTAAACCAAGGCTCACTCAGCTGGTGCAGGTCTGGGGCCACTGGTGCAAAGCAAGGCAGCTGCTGGACCCCCCAGCCCCTGGAATGCCACACACCCCAAAGGGCCCTGGGGAGCACCCAGGTGAAGGTGTCACAAACCAGCCCCTGGTGCCAGCCCAGCAGCACCTGCATCCTGCTCCCTGCCTGCATGCCCAGGCTGTGCAGCCTGCCCACAGGGAGCCAGCCTGGGGTTTGGGGCTTGGACACATCCCTTTGCTCTTCCTCGTGACAAATAACCAACCACCACCAGATGGATTCACCTTTTATTAAGCTGCCACCCAGAACAAAAGGAGGGGAGAGCAAAGCCTGCCCTGAGACCTTCCCAATGCTGGCAACTCTGCATGCCACCAGGAAAAAGGGGCTATTTCCCCACCAGGAAAAGGGGCTATTTCTCCACAAAAACCCCCTCAGAGGGTATTTTAGATAGAACTGAGAGTGAAAATGTCCCTTATTGGAGAAAAAAAAGAAAGAAATGGAGCTCCTACCACTGTCACAGCCCAGTCCTGCTTTTGTGCAGATGAAACAGGATGGACAAAGGCCACGCTGGGGTCACCAGCTGGAAAGAGCCTCCCAGGTGTGGCTGTGCAGGTACCACGTCCCACACAGGGATGAGTGTGGAGGGGGGACCACCCCCACCTCAGATAACCCCAGCAGGAGAAAGCACAAACCCATGGGCTTTGGGCTCACAGGGACTGGGAGGAGGCAAGGAGCCGGCACAGCTGCTGGGCTGCCAGCTGGAGGAAAGGTGGGGAAGGAAGGGGTGATTTTAGCTTAGAAAGAAATAATCTCCTTAGGACCAAGCCCTTTGCAGGTGACTGTGTAGGTCAGGAAAGCTCTCCCTAAGGCTGCCCTTAGTACAGTCTGGGCTCAGCATAGAGGAGAGCTGGGGCTGGGCTGGGCTGGGCTGGGCTGGGCTGGGCTGGAGGAGCTCAGCTTCCCCTGGGAATGGGACCCAGCATCCCTCCAGCCAGTTCAGCCAGGAGGACCTACCCGTGGTGGTGAGGTATAAGAGGTAAGGTGTGCTGGTGGGCAAGTGGGTGAGTGCTTGGGCCTCCAGCTTCTCAAAGCACTGAGGTAGCCACAAACCTGAGCTCAGACCCGGAGGGCTGCTCACAGGAGATGAAGCTCCTCCATGAAGCTGTCCCCATGTGCTGAGCTTCAGGACTGCAGCTCATTCCCTCCTGCCCACCTCTCACTGCCCACCCACCAGCTGCAAACCTACTGCATGGCACTGACTTACCTGCACCTGTGTCAGGGGACAGATTAAAGGTCCCCAGCCCTGCAGGGCTTGCTCACACAGGCTTTGCTTTTGACACTCTCAGCAAATGCAACCCAGCCCATGGAGCAAGAGTCACATGCTGGCAGCAGCCACAGCCAAGGTTCGACAGGGTGGGAGGGCAGCAATGCACCCTTTGGGGAGCAGGGAAGTGGGAGAGCAAACCTACAGCTCGCTGGGCTTCACATCGGGGAGGGGGGGCTCTTGCCAGTCCCAAACGCTTGAAGCTACTTGGGAGGAAAAAGCAAAGAAAAACTAACAATGTCATCCAGTGCCTGCAAAAAAGGAATCATTATTTCCAGACAGGATTTAGAGGCTCCTGCTGGGGGGAGGGAGAGGAACATAAGAAATGAGTAAGAAGAACCTGACATCTCTGTTCTTAATTTATCATCATAGTAAGACTCAAGCGCTGAGTACAGCTCGGCACGCGCTCCTAGATGGATTTCCTCCGCAGCCGGGGGTGCTGCCGGCAGCGAGGGCTGTTGGAAGACAAAGTGCTCCCGGGGGAGGAGCCGGTCTGACCCCGCGTGCTCAGGGACACCTCGTCGATTTTGTAGGAAATGGAGTTGTAGTACACGGGGTTGGTGTGGCAGCTCAGGGTCTCGGGGTGGGAGGGCGCCGGGCTGCCGCACACCTGGGGCCTGTAGCACAGGCACGTGCAGAAGGCCGGCACCGCGGCCGCCGAGGCGGCCGACTGGCGCCGCTGCCTCTCCGCGTCCTCCTGCACCAGCGGGATCAGGTTCATCTGGCTCGTCCTGTCCTCCACAGGGAGAAAAATGGCATTGCTGCTGCGGCTGTCCTCTTTTGGCTTGAGGTGGATGTTGTTGCGGGCTCTCCTCAGCGAGGCTCGCTCTTCGGCGTCCCGCCGCTCGTCCTCCGAGTTCATCGTCAGGAACCGCAGCACCACCAGGTTGAGGAAGGCGCCGATGACCGTCAGGCCCACCAGGATGTACATGAAGCTGAAAGCCACGTATGGGGGCTTCTTCTGCAAAGCCTCGTTCTTCTGCAGAGCCACAAAGTCTCCAAAGCCAATAGTGGTCAAGGTTATGAAGCAGTAGTAATAGGCATGGAAGAAAGTCCAGCCCTCAAAATAAGAGAAGGCTGCGGCGCCGATGCACAGGGTGCCCATGCAGGACAGAAAGCCCACTAGGACCATGTTCTCCATGGAGACATGGGTTGTCCTCATGCCCAGACACTTCTTGATCTTCTTGAGCAGTAGCCGCACGACGGTGTTCATGCGCTCCCCCAGGCTCTGGAACATGACCAGCGTCAGGGGGATGCCCAGGATGGCGTAGAACATGCAGAAGACTTTGCCAGCGTCCGTGCCGGGAGCAGCGTGCCCATAACCTGTGAAGGACATGGGAAAGAGGAAAGGCGGCGTCAAGCCCTCACTGGGGTTTCCAGCAAGGCTGCCCTGTGACCAAGAGGAGCAGTAGAAAACTGGGGGGAAGAATGGAAAATGACTCAGTAACAGATCTGTAGGCAATGCTAACGGGGCCATGGGATGCCACAGCCTTTGGGATGATGGCACATTGCAGTATCGTGTAGGCAGAACCTCATTTGACCTCTAAAGAGAGAAGGTACCCTCCTGATAGCTCCCAATGTCACAGAGGCCAGGAGGAGGCCTAGAGCTGGACTGGGGTCTGCAAGCCTCCTGCAGCTCACAAGCATTTCACAGGCCATGATGCTGTGCCAGTGCCGGGTGTGCAGGGTAACCTGAACCCCACGGTGAGAGGGAACAGAGGCTCTGCAAGATGCTGAGACCAGCAGCATCAGATCACCCTGTGGGGAGGTACACACCCAGCCAGGACCATCCACAGCTGCCCTTGCAGGGGCACTGCCACCTCCCCTGTCACCTGCTCCTCCTTTTCCCAAGCCATCCAGTGTCACATGCCCATTTGAGTCTCAGCTCTATGAGCACTTGCTGTGTGGCCAGTTGGACAGGAGCTAGAGCGACCCTGTGCTATAGGGACAGTCCCCACAGGAGCAGCTAAGTCTGGAAGGACTTCTGCAGACCCACTCCAGATTTACTCCAGTGTCACTAAGACTCAGACCTAAAGCACTGCTGGACTGCTGGGGAGGAGGGGCTGTGCTGTTTTAGATTCAGGGAAGGGAGCACTTATGCCACCGCAGCCCTGTCAGCCCTTTTCCTGGGGACAAGGAGCTCCAGGAGGACAAGGTTCTCCTTGAACGCCTTCTGAGATTTAATTTCTCCACCTTGGCCCAAGTTTCAGAGCTGTGACTCAAGGACACACACAATTACAGTGTGAGGCATAGTGAGGTATTCACTGCAATCTTCCGGACTCCAGCGATTCTGTGCCCACCTCAATTACAGCAGCTTAGAAGAAATCGGTGGCCCCTGACCTCAGCGGATGAGTAACGAACTCAGCGCAAGGGAGTCACGTGGCGTGGGGAGTAACAGCATCCAAAGGCATCCAAAGGCATCTGAGCCTTTCTTTTGAGTTGCTTTTACAAGAAACTGCCAGGGCCTGAAACTTCCCTTCTGAAGGGGCCTGCAGAACAGCGCCAGCTCCTTCCTGCGCTGCTGCCAGGCCTTTCACAAACAGCTATTTGTATTTTCACTTTCTGCAGGAATTTGTGTGACTTTTGCATGGAGAACATGAGGAAAAACGCCCTCTTGTTACCCCACAGTCTTGTTCTCAGCTGTGACTTGGCTTCACCTCAGTCCTTGCTGCCTGTGGATTTCCAGGACACTTGGGGAAGCTGCAGCACCCAGTGATGGAAGGGCCAGAGGAGGATAACCGTGTTATCCTGGGCTCCTGAGCACACCTCCTGCTCCAGGAAACTCCTGCATGGGGCAGGGCTGAGGGGCTGAGGACAGCGTTATCCTTCACCATGCTGTGCTCTGGACTGCGAGCAGGCAGCAAGGGACCAGCTCCTAATTGCTCTCTCTGTTCACAAATTCACACAACAAAAAATGATGAATTTAATGCCTGCATGCCACATTTCATGAAATAGAGAGCAGACAGGAGACTGCAGTGGCAAAACCTCCCAGTCAGATCCAAGCTTAATAACCGAGTGCAATCACCAGGTCCCAGGCTACAAGATAATACAGTGACAGCAATGAGGAGGTAAATATAATGATCCAGAAGAGCAGTAAGTGGAAAAACAATTGTTATACCCTGAGAGACTGCTGAAGGAGTGTTTGACTGATGGCTTCGAAATGACAAAGGGAATTAGAAAGAGTAAACAAAGCTACAATAACATTAAAAGTGAGATTTGGAGCACAGCCCAATATAAAGAGATCTAACGTGCCAGCATTTTAGAAATATGGCACCTGGGCTGAAATTATTTATCACACAGGGTGTGTGATAAGCACAGCCATTGCTTGTCACAGCCAACAGGAAAATCATGTAAATGAAGCTATAACCTGCCAGGTGATGATGGGGATTTTTGCTGAAGCCATTCATCTTTCCCTCCTGCTGGGGTCTGTCCTGAACCATTCCCTGAGCCCACCATGGTTTGCTGGCCATGTGTGTTCCTAGCTGCACAAACCCCACACCTCATCCCATGGGAGCACATGGAGACCCCAGGCAGGGCCTTTGTCATACCTGTCCCTTTGCCACCTCTTGTCCTCTGGTAGCACAGTGCAGTTGATCCCACCAACCCTTGTCCTGAGGGGTGATGCTTCCAGCTACCAGAGGTATTTCAACCATCCCAAGCCCTTTGGTAAGGCTAAAGTCCTGTCCTGAAGAACAGGAGGCGGCTGCTGGCTGTGCCAGGGCAGGATTCACCCTCAGGATTCCTGCCTCCAAAACACATCTGCTGACTGAAATCCCAGTACAAGCAGTGACACGAGCACAGGATCCCTGTCTGCCCCCACGGGATGCTAAGGGTGCATGGATTAATCAAAGTGGATTAATTAAACAATGCTCAACTCCCACATGGCTAATCTCACCTAAATTAAGGCAACCCTCATTCAATTTAGTTTCATTCTCTTGCAAAATTGAAGCGGACAAACCAAGGTGCTGGGCTCTAGTATGGGTAAGTGGGAGTTTAATGTGATTCAATTGCTCCCCTCCAAGCTGACACCCATCTCTCTGCAGGTTTCTGTGCAGGCAGAGCAGCGGGCAGGGGCTCGTGGCTCTCTTGGCTCCGTGAAGCAGGTCTCACACAGCCAAACATCCAGAGTTTTGAGCCAGCAAAGAAGCCAACAATTCTTGCCCAGCTCTTCACCCAGCTCACTGCCTACAGCCAGCGCAGGGGACAGACACGGCCCCCACCTCTGCCCTCCCACACCGCTGCCAACTTCGGCAGCTGCCTGCTCCAAAGGTTCCCGCAGAAGCTCCACAAGCTGCTGCCTCCCTGGGACAATCTCGTGTCTCGTGGCCCCAGCCATGGCAGCACCCCCAGAACAGGGTGGCCCCAGCCTGCCCGTGGGTTGCCTCACCCACCACTGGGCACTGGGGGTCCCACAGGGTCAGCTCGGGGGTGGCCTGAAGAGATGTCCCAGCCTTGCAAGGATGAGATCTGCCTCTGCCATGCGGGCACCCCTCAGGCTGTCCTGGAGCTCCCAGGGGTACCGGAGGTGTGGGGCTGGAGGAGGATGGGGCGCAGGGACATGGAGATGGGGGGACATGGGATGCAGGGGCGTGGGGATAGGAGGACATGGGAGGCAGGGATGGAGGGACGCGGGGTGTAGGGAGGTTGGGATGGAGGGACACGGGGTGCAGAGCTTCAGGGCTGGAGGGATGCCGGGCGCGCCGGCCGGGCTGCCCGCACTCACCGATGGTGGTGATGACCGTGATGGCGAAGTAGAAGGACCCGGCGAACTTCCACTGGCGGCCGGCGCGGTGCGGCTCGGCCTGCAGCACCAGCCGCTCCAGCTCNNNNGCACCGCGCACGGCTCACCCCGCACCGCGCTCGGCTCACCCCGCACCGCGCACGGCTCACCCCGCACCGCGCTCGGCTCACCCCGCACCGCGCACCGCGCAGCGCCTCCTGCCCGCCCCGGGCACCGGCTCCTGCGGGCTCCGGCTCGCAGTCACACCTAGGCTGGCTCCGGTGTGCTCCGAGCCCTCCCTGCCTGGCAGCCCCGGGCAGCGCCCGGCTGCAGCTGAGCCCCAGCGAGGCCACGGTTCATCCTCGTGACAGTGACAGTAGTAACAGCCCCGCTCCCCGAAGTTGCCCCTGGATGCTCCCAGGCTGGAGGAGTTTCTCATGCCTACACCTTCTTCGCCTGCCCTCCCGAAAGCAGGGGCCTTTGGGGCTGTGTGGCTGTCCCAAAGTACCCTATGGTGCCGTCCCTGCGCGGGCAGCCCTCGCTCCTGCTGCTCTGCCCAGTTCTGGGCCGCTTCACGCCCATGGGCTGGGCACCAGTGTTACCTGTGTAATCTGTTTGTGTTACCTGTGTAATCTATCTGTGTTATCTGTGTTATCTGTCTGCGCTATCTGCATTATCTATCTGTGTTAACCGTGTTATCTATGTTACCAGTGTTATCTATCTGTGTTATCTGTGTTATCTGTCCCTGTTAACTGTGTTATTTGTCTGTGTTAGCTGCGTTATCTATCTGTGTTATCTGTGTCATCCTTTTCCCAGCCGGTTACCAGAGCAGAGAGTCTGGCCTGTCGTGTCCAGTGCTGCTTTAAGAGGGCAGAAAGGAACAAAAACAGATGCAGTGTTTCTGCCACTTTCTTTGGCACATTGGTGAGAGGCTGCAGGCACAGGGGATGTGGGGCCCGTCCACCCTGTCCTGGTGTGGGGGGCAGTGAGCTCAGCCTCTCTGCACTGATGTGCTGTGGACAGCCCAAGTCAGCCCAAGTCAGCCCCAAGGAGCAGGGAAATTAGCTGTGGTAGGAGGCAGAGCCCACAAATTGAAGACCCTGTTTCTCATTGCTGGTTTCCATAGCTTTTATGTAACTCCTATATTTCACTTTTAAAAATAGAAAGATACTTCGGAGTTGTGTGTTGCAGGAGATAGCATCTCTTTCGGGAAAATAAACTCTTCTTCTTTTGGCTGGGAATAAAACACACAAGTGAAAAAAACAACGAGGCTTACATCCCTCTTCATCCATCTTGCTTCTCTTTCTGGAGAGGACAAGATGCTTTGGGGATTTAATTGAAGCAATGAAGGTTTGAACTGGACATAAGAAAAACTTTTCACCCAAGAAGACAGTGAAACACTGGAACAGACTGCTGGGGGAGATTGTGGCACCCCATCACTTGAGGAGTTTAAAAATAAGATAAGCAGATGTCTGGGTGTCTGCTGAAAATGCTCTGGGTACAGTGGGTGCTCTGCTGAAGGAGGGGATGACTCAATGCTCTCCTAGAGCCCCTTCCATCACTGTCCTCAGCATTTCCATGGCCAGCACAAGGGACACAGTGGCCTTTCCTACTGTAATTGTGAACTCTTCTTCACCCTGGCCACTTGCCACTTCCCTCCTCCTTGCTGAGCCTCCGTGCCAGCACCATTAGTGAAAGTTGTTATTGAAGAAAAAATAGACTCCGGCACCCATGAGGAGCAGCCCAAGCTGTCGGCGTGCTGCTCGGCATCGCCGTGCCTGCAGCCTCCTAAATCATGTGGCAGAGCCTCCGCTGGAGGAATGTGTCTGGTTTGTGTTCTCGGTGGTGTGTTTGCAGCCCTGCTAACAGGGCCTGGGATGCTGTCAGACCTCCAGCCCCAGAGACGTGTGGGGGCCTCCTGCTCGAGAGGATGCACCTCACCTGTGCTGGTAATTTTTTCCACTGGTCAGCAATGACATCCCCCCTCGGAGACAGGAGCCAGAGCTGCTAACTGAGCTTCTGTTGGTTCCATTACAGGGGAAGGAGACCTTTCCATGATTGCATTTCTGTGTGCCTGTTACACATCTTTTAGGAGGCGTTCTGGGGCCTCCAGTGCCTTGCAGGTCAAATTCTGGGGTCCCGGGGTGATATTTGGAGGGTTAAGCTGATGCTGTAGCCTGTTACTGAAAGCCAACAGCTCTGTGCAGATGTTGGGCCGACATGCCATGGTAGATTCCAGCATGGAAAACCCTGGGAGGTGCTCTCCACCTGTGGGTGACAATAGGCACAAGGTGCTTGCCCAGTTTCCTTTAGGAGCAGCATCAGTCTCAGCTGATCATGAACTAAATCCTGCACAGTTTTTTCCCAAACCCATGTTGGTGAAGAGAGCCAGCAGAGCTCAGGCAGAGATGGTACAGCACAGCCTTCCCAAAGTGCTGCCTTTGGGCAGCAAGGGAAGGGTCTGTGGGTGGCATCTCCCCCTCCCTGGGGCTGGGGACACTGGGAACAGGGGGAGCATCTCTGCTGCCACAGTATGAGCAGCTCTCAGTGCTCCCTTCTGCTAGCCCTGTCCTCTTTGGGGCTTGTGCTGGGCTGACCTTGGCTGGCTCCAATGTCTTCTCCTGACCCCAGGAGAAATCCTTACCTTGCAGTGTCTTGGGACACAGGTCTTCCCTCAGCATGGCCTTTCCCTGCTGCACTGGGAGTTACAGAGATTGGGATGTCACTGATTTCTCCTTTTGGGGCTTGATTGACCTCATGCAGGTCAGAGGACCCTGTGGAATAAATGCTGCTCAGCAGGAAAAAGGGTAGCAGGATCCATCCCCTAATGAGAAACCCCCACAGTAACAAACCAGGGCTGTGTTTGGAGTGGGACTGGAGGCTTCAGAATTCAGGCTGGATTCAGCCTACTCTGCCTCTCACTGCTCACACACTGCTTCTTCCTGCCTGCAGTGATCACAGGGCCTGAGTGACACTAAACTGTGTCAGATGGCTGTTGTGGAGGGCCATCCTGTCCTTTTCCTCCTGAGGCACAGGAAAGTTTCACGCTTTTCCTGCTGGGAAACCATAAGTTCAACCTTTGTGTTTCTCCGGACTTCGCTCTGCTTGCGGAAGGTCAAGCTGGAGCCGTGGGTTCAGGGCAGGCAAGATAATGTACTTTATCATTGATTTTCAGTGAGAAGTTGCATTATGAGATTAAATGTCTCATTTTTATTGCATGGGGAGGCAAAGAAAAAGCATGAGCTCTGAAAATAAAACATAAATCCAAATGCTGTGTTTGTGTGGGGAGGTGCTTGCAACTGGGAGCGAACGTGCCTTTTTTCCAATCCTTTGGAGGTGAACTTTGAGAAGCTGCTTCCTCTGAGGTTGGTAAACAAAGTCAAACCTCATCTGTGTTTAAACCAGTGCCTAATTAATATGTCTAATTGGCCCACATCTACTAATTCCAGGCTGGCAGGGAGTTTATTAAAAAGCTTTTCTAGTTCTAACGGATTGAAATAAGCAAAGCTGCTTAGCAGTCTCAGACAAAAAGCACTAAACAAGGACCAGTTGTGTGGGTCTGCTTGAGTAAATCCCATCAGGTGTCAGCCCCTTTCCTGGTTTCAGCTGAAAGGTGTTCCAGCTCTCTGAGGGCTTGGGGACCATCCTGATGTACTCTGCTTCTTTTGGTTATTTTTAAACATCAAATTGATGTTTTTGTTTGCCTTAGTGAAAGCATCAGCTATTCTAGCTTTAATGCCATTTAATACTTAGATTATAGATAGCCTGGCAAAGCCACAGGGTATTTCTAAAGCAACGGATTAGTTAATTTCTAAAAAGTATTAGGTATCAGGGTATGAATAACAACCAGCTGCAGCTGCCCAGATGATGTCCTTAAACCACAGCAGACTCCAGGCAGTGCTGGGCTGTCCCCAGCCAGGCAGCGCCGTGAGCTGGGCACAGGGAGTGATCCCTCCTCTCTGTGTGAAGGGCCATGGCAATGCCTTCCTCTGCAGACACAGCATCCCTGATTGGATCCTGGTGATGTGTTTGCTTCTGTCCCATGGCTCCACAAATCATCCTGTAAAACATCCTCCTGCACACCAGAGCTGCCTGGGATCTGTCCTTTGGCCATGCCCAGAGTTACTGCAGGCTCAGGAACCTCGCGGCTTTCTCTCGGCTCGGAGAATTCCCGCTGCCTCCCTCCTGGGCTCTTTGTAGCTCAGATGGCTGCAGGCACTTTGCTCTGCATTGTGATCTGGAAGCTCAGCGAGGGAACCAATGAAGCATTGGACATAAACTGGTTGTAAATGCAGATTGCCTCTGCACGGTCTCCAATGGATGTGACTTCCAGGTTTCCAAACCCAGAGCAGGTGGACACAGTTCCATGTCTGACTGTCTCCAACCACCTTGCCCAGTACCAGCCATGCTAAACCTCACCATGCCACCTCCTAATACCCCAGAGCTCATTAGGAAGCCTTTCCCAATTACCCTTCCTACCCAAGATGGGTCCTATGAAAGGGGGACATAGCCCCATCCTCCCAGCCCACTCCTCCCAGCAGCCTGATCTGCCAGTGGTTGTACACAAAGCAGACCTGGGCTGGAAATGCTGACAGTGCTCTGGACAGTTTATGGTCACAAACTCTATTTTCAGCCTAATAAGTTTTTTATATGCTTGGAAAGCTGTCAGTTGAACATCAGCCAGGCACAAAGTACCTGCCATAAAGTGCCTGGACCACAACCAAACAGGAGGTGCTGCTCTGCTTTAGCAAGTTCTTGATCTTGGACGCTTTAGTCGGTTCATTTATTTTGTTTGAGGATCTTGGCTTTAATTATAAAATAATAAGATAAAATCATAATGCCTCTGCTTAAAAATTTGTGGAAATATTTGCTGAGAGCCTGGTAAATCAAAGCTGGCAGCCAGTTTGGATTGGGTTTGCGGGGTGGGAGGCTCTGTGGTGCTGCTGGCGGTGCCAGGGTGGACTGGTTTTTGCCAGGAGACCCTGGATCCTAGTGATAAAGGAGAGAGGCTTTGAGAGTGTGTCTGGAGAAGCGTCCCACTTCTGGGCAAGGTGAATCTGGAGATGAGCTGCCACGGCCACCACAGCATAGGAACATGGCCACAGGGAGAGCAGGGCCTGGTCCCGGCTGTGCCTCTGCTCCCACCACGGGTGGCAGCACCACGATGCTATAAATTACTGCCCTGCATCACAGCCTGTGGGACTGCCAGGAAGGTCAGGGGTGGGGGGGACAAAGGGTCTGGGAAGGAATTACAAGTATGTGAGGCTCTTTCAGAGGGTTCCCCGCTGACAGCTTTGCCCGTCCTACAAGGCAGCCCACGCCATGGTACCACTACACTGCAGGGACTGGAAACGTCCTGAACAGCTGCAGGGATCCTGTGGGACACCCCAGGGGGAGGGATGGGTCTGCCATGGGGTGAGCCTGGCTGGCCTCAGTGCCAAAGGTGTCTGCTCGCACGGTGGGTGCGTTAACTGGGTCCCCTGCATCCCACGGCACCCCCCTTCCCAAGGTGCCCCCACCGTGGGCTGGTGGGGCAGGGGGCAGCGCCTGGGCGTGCCTGGGTGTGCCTCAGGGAGGAACAGAGGTGGGTCCCGCCCCACGGGCGAGCTGAGCCCCGCTCAGGGTGGGACGGGGCCGTGGGGCAGCCGGGGCGGTGACCGGGGCGGTGACCCCATGGCTCGGGCGCTGCCGCAGTCCCGTCTGCGGCCCCCGGCGCTCCCCTCCCCGGGCAGACAGTTTACAGCAAATGGCTCCTTTCGGTGCTAAAAATAACCCGCTAGGAAACAAATCGGCTCCAGGACTTCCACTGGAGAAAAGTGCATTTATTAGTAAAACTCAAGATGTCCTTTCCTGTTTTCCTCTGAAGGACCGGTGCTGAGAGGTTGATTGAGCTTCCCAGCCAGGCACCGACTCATTTCGATGCAGGGTTTGATTCCTCCAAGATTCATTTTCCTTCCCCTGCTAGCGATGCTCCATGGCTGGTCCCACACTCCACTGGCCAGAACGGCTCTGGGTTTGGGGCCACAAGCGATTCCCCAGCCAAGGGAGCTGTAAATGCCCCGTGAAAATGTTCCTGCTGCCCATGCCTGAGAGCACAGCAGGTTCCCAGTGGGGAATGAACGGAACAAAATGAAATATTTGTTTTCTCTTGCAGTGCAAGCACTGTGTTAGGGACTTATTTCTTCCTCCACCTTAAAACTGCAGATGTTACTAAGTCTTGTTTATATACAAAGGGTTTCCAGTTAGTTCTCTCCAGGCTTTTCTCTGGAAGGACTAATTGGGGAGATAAGACACACCCTCTCTGAACTGCAAATGCAAAAATGTCCCTGTGTTTGCCTGGCCCAGCTGCTTGTCCCCAAGCAGCTCCAGCCCTTGCTCCAGCCCTAGCCCTTTCTTTCCAGCCATGCTCAGGGACTGTGTGGTGTCCCTGGTGGCACAGGAATCACAGCTGTTCCAGGCACTGGGACACCAGATCTGTCATGAATCAGTTAGAGGGAATTAAATTAACAGTAGGCCTTTTTGGAGGCAGGCAAACCACCCGAGGTAAATGGAAAAATAAACCAGAGGCTTCTCTGTGTTCTGAAACATTTAACTGACTTTTAGGTGCCTTGTTTGAGAATTTCTTGAGGTGGGAGCTGAGGCACTGAGCAGTGACAGGAGGTGATGCTCTGGGTATCCCCTGGGCATCTCCACACAGGATCAGGCACAGACTCAGGGCATGGCCATTTTGGGGTTTCTGGCTTGGGACCCACGTGTGCACAGCCCCCTTTATGGAGGCAGATGAGAACTTCCCCCGGGCTGGGATTGGCACGTGCTGGTGTGGCTGCAAGTCCAGCACTCACCCCAGTGCTGTGCCTTTGGGAGAGGATGTGTCCCATACTCCCAGGCTGAGTCTGCTGGTTTATCCATGAGCCACCCTCTGCTCCTCCATGCCCCACTGGAAAGGAAAATAATATTTCAGCTGGTCACTGTTCCCCTTGTGCAGCTGGTGTCTGTCCTGGGGCACCCTGCCAGAGCTTGTCCCACATCCCAGCTCAGTGCAGTGGGACAGTGGCTACAGGGATGGTCCTGTTGTTTCAGCTTTGCACACAGAAAGGTTCTTTCCTCCAACAGCCCTGAGGAAGCTGCAGCATCTCATGATGGGTATTGCAGACCTGCTGGGCTCTTGGACAGCCCCAGGCCCCTGGATGAGCTGCATCCCAAGGGAGCTGCATCCTCATCTCTGGGCTGTCAGCATGGCACTGTGTGGCCAGCACTGCACACTTTCAAAGGGGGATTTTTGCCTCCAAACCAAGTAACACTTCATTCAGTGAGAACGGCTCTTGGCATCCCCACCAGTGAACCCAGCCCTGAGCTCTCCTCTGTGCCAGCAGCTTCCCATTGCCATGGGACTGTCTCCCCACTGCCTGGACTGGAGACACGGAGGTGCTGCAGGGTGGGCTGTGCTGGCGAGAGCAGACTGGGAGCTGCGGTGGGTGTTTCTCCCCACCTCTGCTGAGCAGCACCTCCGCATCCAAGCAAAGGCAGCCAGGACAGAGTTAATCTGTCTCCTGTCCTTGGATGTCCTCAGCACAGCATGGAAGCAGCCTCTCCAAGGAGGAGCTGTGGTGCCTCTGGGAAGCCTGGGAGCTCTCTGATGCTCCTTAGGGTAAAATTTTCGCCCATAAGCCCAAACAAGCAGAAGAATTTCACTCTGGCTGGGCTGTGCGTTGGCACGAAGGGCTCTTCAGGGAGCCAGATTGGACCTGAGAGTCTCCTGTTCATGACAGAGCGGAGGTGTTGGGCAAAATTCAAATGATAGCTTCCTCCCGGGATGCTGAGGAGGCAGCACAGGCCGTGGTGCACTGAGCAGCTCCCGGGGGTTTCTCACTGCCCCGCTGCCGTGCTGGCGATCCGGGACAAGGAGGGCTTGCTGCGGGGGGATATTTAGAGGAATGGTGTAAAAAAATGGCACAACTCTTTTAAGCCTGGAGGGCTCGGCGAGTCCTCCAGGACAAATCCGCGCCTGCAGGGTGCAGCCGCAGTCGCTCCGTAGCGCACATACAAATGCGCGCCGGGGCCGGGAGCGGCGCAGCGCCGCGGCCGGGAGCTGGCCGTGCCTTCCTCGGCTCACACGCTCCGCAGGTCCCGCGCCGCACGGCATCGCCTATTTATAACTGCATGCACTGCAGGAGTAGTATTAGACTGATGGCTTCACACAGGCACGCTAAGTGTTGTTCTATTTCTGTGGTTTGCTCTCCTGCACAAGCTGTTGGTCCCTCGGATGCCAGAACGCTCCACGTAGTACAAAGACTCCGATTTTTCTCTTTTATTAAAATTTTCACCAACAGCACCCCAGTGGCAGGTATATTTACCATTTTTTTCCCAGTTCACCTGGATAATTGCATCTACTATTCCTTCCCAGTCTGATCGATATCCTTGGTAAATAGGATAACCTGTCAGGTCTGTTGTCACTGCACCCAAAGGTACTTTAGCAATGAAATTGTTTTGTGAAGAAATAAATGCCTCTCACAGAATGTGAGGATGCTGTGACCTTTCCTTAGTGACCTGAGTGACTCATCTCTTTTTGTGTGCACACTGCAGCCTCCCACCATGCTGTAAAAGATGCTCCACAAAGTCCTAGTGTTGGGTGCCTGGAGTCGTGGGGAGCCAAGCCCTGCAGGAGCTTCCTGCTCTCACTGCTTCTCCTCCAGCTTCACACGTGGTCTTCACACCTCACTTGGGCCTGAGAGCTCTCATGTTATGGCCATGGGGTCCCCAACAGGGACCTGTGCACCATGTCAGTCCCACAGCGGTGCCTCCAGCACCCCCAGCCCACGTGTGCAGCAGCTCCCACTCTCCTGGGCTGTGGAAGTCTCTGACACAAAGGCACAAGCCCCTGTTCTCAGCACAGGGCAGCCAACCCACACTTGTTTAGCAATCAGGGCTCCACTGGCCATACCAACACCCCTGAACTGAGTCAGAGCCAGATTTTAGCTAACGTGTGCAAAATGAAATAAAGAATTAATCAGACTTGAGTTCTGTGCATTTAGATGTTGCTGATAGCAATATTTTCCGCTTGTAGAGGGTTTTGCATGCCAAGAAAAACAATTCTGCATTTTGGAGGAAGAAAGTGGTTGTACATCTGTGCATCTGTACGTGTGCCTGTTATTTCTGCCTGACTGGCTTCCCTGGGCTGTCAGCTCAAAAGTTCTCTGTAACATAACAAATCTTGACTGTGTTTGCAACATATCCTCAACCAAGAGCGGTTTATTTAATGAAGCAAGAAATGCTGCCAAATTTCCAGGCTTGATCCTGATCCCATTAGTGTCAGGAGGAGAATTCCCACCATGTTTGATTTATTGGTTGGGTCTAACCTGGGTAAAGGAGTTAAAGATCTGCTTTCAGCTTGATTTTGCAGACAAGATCATTGCTCCATGCTGCTGTACCAGAGAGGCTGTGGGAAAAGCAGAGTGTGCAGGTGGGATTCCTCTCACCTGCTTTTACACATCTTCAAAGTCTGGCAACAGAAAGCCAAGGGAGGGAAAGAGGAATGTTCAGCTCATCATAAGCCAAGAGCCCAAAAGGGATGATGATTCAGGAGGCAACCATGGCACAGCTTCTCCAGTGGCACTGCCCCCCTTCTGCCAGCAGCAAATGCTTGTGTGTGGCCCTGCCAATTTCTGGCAGAGTGTTTAGAGAAGGGGAGGAAGGATTATGAGAGCTCCCCACCTTTCCTGCCCGTTCACCCACTCCCAAAAGTTCTTCCCATGCCACAAGTGGGAACTGGGACAGACTGGGAGCTGCCCATGCTGGTTGCTCCAGGGACAGCCCACCCACTGGATCCAGGGGATAAAGAGCCCTGGGAGGTTTTGAGGGGTGAGCAGTGCCCACACATTTGGAGCAGGATCCCTGCAGTGAGCACACACCTCCACGTCCCACAGAGAGCAGTGGTTGCTCATTGGGAGGGAAGGATCCTCCCTGGCACTGAGGAAGGAGGGATGGAGGAGGGAAGGCTGGAGGAAAGAGGGCTGTTTTGTTGCCCCATCACCAGTGGTGAAGAGGCTCATGTGCCAGTGGCTGAGCCTTAATTACACACACACACCTAATAAAGGGAAAGAGCTCATTCCCCCCACTTCATAGTGGGAAGCAGCACTGTCTGACAATCATGGGGACTGCAAAGCTATAGATTAAAAAAAGAATTAAAAATCCCACCCCAAATATGTGAGACATCAGCCCAACACACAGATCCTTAATGGCTTTTGCTGATTGGACGGATACAGGACACAGAAAAATGTGCAGATTTATGTCTGCAACTGTCCCTGGGGCTCAGAGATGTTTCTCAGGACACAGATCTTTAAATCATTGCTAACAGTGATGGGAGGGGGCACTGGAGAAGACAAGAAGACGTATCTGGGCACAAAGATGCAGGGGGTGAGAGCAGAGTTTGCTGGCACCTCCTACACAGCGCTTCCTCCCCAGCACGCGGTGATGCTTCACTTCAATCAATCACGCCCAGAGTGGGTGCAGTGACAGGGTGTCACAGCTCCCATGGGCTGTGGGAGCCAAAGCTGGTTCTGTGGGGAGCTGTAGCATCTTAGATAGGATCCATGTGTGAAGATGGAAGAGCTGGACAGCTTTCAGAGGCGTGGGTGTTTTCTGAGGAAAGGAGGAGAAGAGTTCAAAGCTCTGGAGAAGCCCAGATCTGGAGCGTGTGTGCAAGCAGCAGGGACCAGATGTGATCCTAATGTCTCAACCTTCCTGCTACAGACAGAGAAGATCTCATTGGTGAATTTAAGCTTTATCTTTGGGTTTCCTCTGGATGAGGTGGGAGGTGGATGTTGCTGGACCCTTGACTGGTGCTGAGCAGACTCCTCAGTGTGTGCCTGTCACAGATCACTCTCCACCGGCTGCCTGCAGTCTCCCAGCAGTTCCCTGTCTGCAGAGCACTGGGAAGATCATCACCACTCCCTGAGCAGGCAGGCCCCTGCTCCAACCCCCAGGCCAGCTGGCTCCCAGGTTCCCATAAAGCTTTTAAAGAAGCCAGACGACTCATAACTGAAAGCATGAGGTGTTTATTTGCACTGTAGACATATTAACTGCACTGAAAGCCAGCCGTGCTCCCTCTGCTGCCCAGCAAAGGTGGGTCCGTGCGAGGAACAGCTGACAGAGATAAATGTCAGGAAAAGAGCACAGTGTCCGTCCCTGGGCCAGTGCTTTCCCAGAAAGGGCTGATTTTAACTCACAGTCCACTTCCCTCAGCTGGGCTGCAAAAGCTGCTGTTGCTGCAAATCACATTATTGGACTGAAATGTTGAGCTGTCTGGAGTGGGTAACACCAAGATCAAAAACCAAAATACTACTTGGGAGCCTCTGCTCACCCCAAAGAAGAGATCTGTCACCCCTGGTGATGACAGACAGCTGCCCTTGCCATCACATCCTGCCTCCACAAGCCTTCAAGCCAGTGCTGCTTCTCTTTTTTTTTGCACATCTGATTTTTACAAATCATATCTAATGCCCCTGCAAGGCTGGATGCAACATGTAAGCACCCACCTGAAAATTTGCAAACTCTCCTGGCATTTGCCTGCTGAAAGCAGGAGTTCAGGCTACTGCAGTCATTCACCTTCCAAAATAAAACCCCAACCAATAGCCTCCAAAAATCTGAAAATGCCCATTTGTTAGTTCTGCTATGTGCTCTTCCAAAAGAGAGGGAGTAATGCCAAAAATGTCTTTTTCTTCTGCAGAGGAGGTGGGCAGTAGAGGATCCCACAGATCCTGAAACAGCTCAGTCACCCAGGAACTGGCATAGCTTAGTCATGTACTTAAAACCTGATTTTTTAACGAACATTTCCATTTCCAAAGCACTTCTCCCCCCTGCAAAAATTCACCCTCTCAGCTGTCCTGCAGTGCAGGACCTCTCGTTAGGTGAAAGAGGGAATCCTGTCTCAAGCCTACGTACAGAGAGGATGCAGTGGAGGGACAAGGTGTCATTCCCTCCCATCCCTCAGTCACAGAGGAGCTGGGAAGCAAGGGGATGTTAACCAGCTCAGACTGCTGCACGAGAGGCTGGAGGGAAATACTTTGGACTGGAGCAAACCTGATGTTCATCTCCTTCCACCTCCAGGCATACTGTAGGCAAAATGGTTTGGGTTGAGTAGCTTTGCTCTTAAAATCCAGTCCCAGTTTTCTCTCTATTGTTGACAGTCCTGTCTATCCCTTGTGGGGATGGAGCCCGTGATGCTGCTGTCACCACCTCTGCAAAGCGGGGGGCTGCACCCAGGGAGGGGCCAAGCACAAGCTGGTGTGGCAGAAGCGGGGGTGTTGGGTACCTCAGAGCTCATTAGAAGCCTCCTCTGTACAAACAATGGTGCTCCTCTTCTTCTCAGCTGCCTGGCAAGGGGTTTTGCTCCTGAAGGGTGTCCTCAGGCACTGTCTGGCGCTTTGGTGGATGGTTCTCATTCGTGACCTCCAGTCTTTGCTGGTAATCACATAGAGCAGGGGGTTGAGGGCACTGTTGAGGCTGGCCAGGCCCCGAGTCACCTGGTAGGAAATGTAGACGTTCTTTAGAGCCTGCGTGCAGGACCCTTGTGGCTGCCAGCCACGAAAAAACAAGTTGAGGTTTCGGAAGATGTGGTAGGGGAGGAAGCAGATGGAAAAGAGAACCATCACGAGAATCACCAGTCCGATGCTTCTCCTCCTGAGGCTGGGGTCCACGCTGTCGTTCCTGCAGAGCACGAACACCACGTGGCAGTAGCACCCGATGATGATGAGGAACGGGATGACAAACCCAGTCACGGTGACAGCAAAGGTGTAGGGCAGGTAAACACCTACGTGCTCACGTCCCGTCGTGTCATGGCACTGCGTCGTCACATCATCCATCTTGCTGAAGGCAAGATCAGGAGCTATCTGTGCAATGACCCACACCCAGACCACCACGCTGAGCCACGCCGAAGAGGCTGCACCCTGGCACCTGCCCCGTGCCTTCAGCGGGTGCACGATGCCCAGGTAGCGGTGGATGCTGATGCAGGTGAGGAAGCCGATGCTGGCGTAGAGGTTGAGGTGGAAGAGGCTGCGGGTGAGGCGGCACCAGGCCTGCCCGAAGAGCCACACTCTGCCTCGCAGGTAGTAGCTGACGAGGAAGGGCAGTGTGCTGACGTAGAGCAGGTCGGCCAGCCCCAGGTTGCCCACCAGCAGGCTGAGGGGCTGCCGGGCGCTCTCCCGGGGCCCCGTGCAGAGGTGCCACAGCCCCAGCCCGTTCCCCAGCAGCCCCAGGGGGATCACGGTCAGGTACACGGCGGGCAGGAAGCGCTGGGCGAAGGCGGAATCCACGGGGCAAGGAGCCCCGCTGCCATTGCCGGGCCACGTGGAGAGAGCCCCCGCCGCCATGGGGAGCCGCGGCAGCCCTGCCCGGGGTGGCAGCGGGTGGCGGTGCCCGGAGGCGCCGGTGCCCCCGGCAGCACCGTGTCCTGTGGCACGGGCTGCGGCTCCCCTCTCCTCTCGGCTCCTGCTGAGCCCGGCCCGGCACTGCAGGGTGCGGGACTCTCCCCCGGGGCACGGGGAGGATGTGCCGAAGGCAGCCTCGGCGGGGCGGCTTCCGCCACTCCCTCGGCGCCTCCCCCCAGCCCCCCGGGACGCTCTGAGCCGGGCGCCGGGGACACGCAGCCCCTCGGCTGGTTTGGGTGCTGGGACTGCCCGGAGGGAGCAGGAGGCAGGGAGGGGCAGAGGGGCTCTGCCGCGGAGCGGCTGGGAGGTGTCTGAGGAGGGCAGCCAAAGCTTTCAGCCTTTTTCGGTTCTGTCCCACTCGCGGTGAGGAGAAACCTCCCAGTTTTCCAGAGCTGGAAGCCTGCACCCCGTGAGCCGCCCTCACTGCCACCCCTGACAGCCTTTCCCCTGGCTCCAGCGCTCAGAAATACCGGGAGCAGAGGTAAGGAGGGTACTGGCAGTGTTCCACGGGGCTCATGCTGCCGTGGGGCTCATGCTGCCATCCCCGGTGCCGCAGGCCGTGCCAGCAGGCAGGGATGTGCCAGGCTGCCTGCCCCCAGCACGGGCAGGGATGTGCCAGGCTGCCTGCCCCCAGCACGGGCAGGGATGTGCCAGGCTGCGTGCCCCCAGCACAGGCAGGGATGTGCCAGGCTGCGTGCCCCCAGCACGGGCAGGGATGTGCCAGGCTGCCTGCCCCCAGCACGGGCAGAGATGAGCCAGGCTGCCTGCCCCCAGCACGGGCAGAGTGAGCCCTGCTCAAGAGCTGCCCCCTCCCTACAGGTGCTCCTGCTGCCTATCTCCCTCCCCAAGCACAAAAATCCTCTTCCCCCTCCTCCTTCGAGCGGTTCAGACTCGTGCAGGGAGGACGTGAGATGGGCTGTGCCCTTCCTTTCCTGTCCCAGGCACCGTGAGGCAGAAGACACCCAAATACTGTGAAACTGGGGCAAAAGCTAAAACCAGCGACCCCAGAGCAGACCCCGAGGAAGGGCAGCCCCGATTGCATTGCTGAGCAGCTGCTGCAGCATGAACGGGGCCAGAAATCACTTTCATCTGCAGGTGCCGGAGTTAACAGGGATAGGAAAATGACCTTGGGAAAACGACTTGAGGTGAAGGGCAAGGCTCTGGAAGGGCCACGGCCACCTGCTTTCCGAGAATTGAATCCGGGCAGGGGCTGGGAGGAGGCTGATATCTCAGCAGCCAGCGTGGAGGAGGAGGGGGGTGAGTCCTGCCCAGCCATCCCGACTGCACATCCCTCCTGGGGAGCAGCCAACATCTCCGCTGGACCACGCTCAGGGCACGGCAGCTCGGGGACACGGTGGGGAAGCCCAGGACGCAAATAGAGCGGCGGTAGCTGCATGTTGAGAGTACCGGTGTGTTTGTTGACTTCAAAAAGTGCTTGCTAGAGCAGATAAGCGATGGGAAACATTGTATGTTATTTCCTGCCTGTGTAATAAAATCTCACCACTATGAGTGTGCCGGAGAAGTGTAGGTGTTTCCATGTGGTGAGGATACGGCTTTTCTGAGGTTTGCAGAGGCTCTGGTGGGTCTGTGCTGCTGGAGCGCACCCCTCAGGGAAGTGATTCTCCATCCTGCCCTGCTCCTGTGCCCTTCACCTCTGTGCACTTCAGCTGTTCCTGCAGCCGGGCTTGGAGTAGCACTTGCAGAGCAACTTTATGGAGGTGTGGAAAGGCAGGGAGAGGAGAGGAGAGGAACAGACTGGCAGCAGTTCCCTTTGTCCCAGAGCATCAGCCTTTGGGGAAACTGAGGCAGAGACAGCAGCTGGCTGGGAGGACTTGTGTGATCATGGCAAGGGTCGTGAGCTGCTCTCAGCAGTGAAGGCAATGCTTTCCCTATCCCCAGAATGAAAGCTTGGAGCTGCTGCCTCCTGCCGTGGGAAGAGAGCAGCAGGGCAGGGCATGGGGAGCACTGCCCATGAATGGCTTGAGCCCCATGCCCTCCACATCTCCTGCTCTCTGGACCCGTTGGAGGCACAATCTCAGAGCTTTTCTCTTGTGTGTTTTAGGTGTTCACTTGACCCGTGGTTTCACTCGCAGTACAGGTGCTACTGCCAGCTCTGCCCAAACATCCTGCGTGAGGACGCTCCCCTCTGCCTCCTGGCTCTGGCAGGGAACAGCAGTGCTGATGTCAGGATGAGCACACAGGGCCAAGACAGCTCCTGCAAACACATAACCTGAATCATGTGTTTCCAGGAAAAATTTTAAAAAAATTTGATCTACTTAACTTTTTTTCAATTGAGCACTGCATTCCTGTGCTCAGTTTCTGAAAATGTTTCACTTTAATAAGAGGCTCATGCAGCCCTCTCTCACCCAACTCCATGCATTTAAAAATCATCAATCATGAGAATGGCTTGGAAAAGAAATTCTGATGCATGTTGTTTACTCATCCAGTAGGACAGTTTTCCTTCAGCTGCTGCGTGTGCTTGCACAGAAATGAGCCGTGATCTGCTGCTCATCACTGGCTCAGGAGCGTGGTTGGCAGCTCCCAGGCTGTGTGCAGATGTGGCCTTGTGCCTTGAGGACAGGAGTGAATTTTCTTTTGGTTTGTGGATTTTTATCTTTACACATTACCTGTGGATGGGTGGAATATTTCTCTGTTGCCCCACACGAGCAGGCAAAGCCAGGACCCTGCGTCAGAGCCTCAAATAACCACGTTTCCAGGGTAGCAGGGCTTTAGAGGGAACGGCAAATATTGTGAGGCTGGCAATCAGATTGCAAGAGTTGATTTCCCTGTATTCATAGGGAAAAATAACTCTGATTTATTTGGAATCATTAATTCATTATTTAGATGTTTGCTGCTTAGTGAATCAGGGAGACATTCTGCAGGGGAAAAAAAAGATAATTATAGCAGAGGTGTGTTGAGTCATTTGTTTCAGATGAGAATTGCAGGTTGCTGCCTAAAAAATGACCTTCTGATTTTCACCACCACCCAGAGGTGGCTAGGCAGGATCTGGGAGTGTGTGACAGCCCTGGCAGCTCACCCGGCCTTGGTGGCTGAGTCCCAACGTGCTTGAACAAGAACTGGCTTAAAACCAGGATTTTCAGTACCCACAACATGTTTATCCATGTCAGTCGAGGAACGTGGTGGTTTTGAAGTCCAGATGAGGTTTAGGTCACCACTTGTTTGGCATGGCCACCAGAGAACTAAAAAAGTCAACCAAAGCTGTTCATTCTGCGATTTGCTGCCTGCTGGAGGTTCACCATGTGCCCCATATCAAACAGAATTAATAATTTGTATTCAGGACAGGCACCAGATGATTGCAGTAAATAATTCTTTTTGTAGGCAATGTTTTACTGCAAAAGCAGTGAGGTTTCTTTTTTTCCTTCTTTTTTTTTTAACCCCCAAGAGATGACCGAACAGCATCCTTGACTTTCATTTTATTTTCAGTTCTTGCAGGGAGTGGGTGAGTTGCCTTGGCTCTGCTGCCTTTTCTGCTGCTGCTGGGGAGGCTTTTCCTTGGGCTGGAGAGAGGAGCTCCCTCTGCCATTCAGCCTTTTGCCCCTTCACCCCCAGATCTGCCCGGGTATGGGCTGCCCTGGGTCAGGAGGACAGTCAGCTGCTGCTGATGGTTGCTTCATGCTGGGGAAATCCCAGTCCAGGCGAACTGGAGGAAGTGTGGGCCTGGCAGGGGGAGGGATGAGTTACTTCTGAGTTTGGGCATTGATTTTGGGCATTTGGGAGGCTAAGAAGAGGCATGGCCTGGGCTGTGCCTGTGGCTGCAGACCCAGCAGCAGTGCAGCCAGGGCCATGCCCTGCCCTGCACATCCCCACACTGGAGGCCTGGGCCCTGCTATGGCCAGGGCTGGTGCCATCAGCAGAGCTTGTGGCTGGGTAAAAGTGAAGGGTTTAACCCAGGATATAATAAACTGTAATAATGTGTTCAGTGCTTTGATTCACATTTTTTTCTTTTTCCTTCTCTTACTCTAAGCAGCCTGAACTGAGGTGCCTCCGAGCTGCCCCACCCTGTGCCAGGACTTTCGTGCACCCACCGAGCTGGCCCTGAGCAGCAGGGCTGGGCTCACCCTACACAGACAAGCTCCACACCTCGATGAGCACATCTTTATTTTCAGTTTCGGAAATACGCATCTAAAAAGTCCATTTCTCAGCTGGACACGCCACCCAAACCGCAGCTTCTTCCAGCTGCCCTTCCTGTGGTGGGACGCGTGTTCCCTCTGCACATCTGTGCGAGGCCGTTAGAGGGCATTTGGGTTTCATTTCCCACCACCCAGAAGGACTTTCCCTGGGAGAAAGCACAGCCAGAGCAGCCGAGCAGCTCTCCTGCGCCGGCTCCTGCGTGGCTGGAGCAGCTCCAGCCCGTCGGGAGACGGCCCCGACTCATCTTTGCGATTTGTTTTCCCTTTTCCCTTTTCCCTGCTTCTCCCTTGGCCCCGGCTCGCAGGGAATGTGCTTGGATGGCAGGCGGTATGTCTGGTGCTGCGGAGCGGAGTCTCCGGTGTCTGAGCTCCTCGCTGGCCGAAGCCCTGCCAAACCACCAGCGCTCGGGAGGGGAGGAGGCCAGGCAGAGCGGGAAGGCTCGTGTTTATTCTGGACGGACGAGGGGAAGGTGAATTAGAGCTGCCATCAGGAGCACCCTGCCCATGCCCGGCAAGGCGGCTGCCGCGTTGCGGGGTGGGTACCATGGGGTGGCTGAGCTCCTGCACGGTCCAGCAGCTCAGCCTGGCGTGGCAGTGACTTGTGGGGTGCAGCTTGATGACCTGCTCCCTCCCTGGGGGGCCAGGGCATGAGGGTTCCCTCCAGGGATTTTGGCTTCCAGGTGCTGGAGATGGTCTCTCTTGAAGTCTCTGCAAAGCAGAGCTGCGATGAGGTGAGAGAAGTGAGTGATGTGGTGGAGAAGCAGCAATACCTCTTCAGAAGCCCCACTAATCCAGGAAAGGACCAATTCCTGGTTTCTTGGGCGGGTTTATGCTTGGAGCAGGATTTCCCCGTTTCCCATTTCACTCAGCCTGAGAAACTCAGGGATGCTGCCCAGTAACCCTGCCTGGGGCAGCGGGGTGCACAGAGGAGGCAGGTGATGGGTGACACGGGGATCTTGTTCTCTGTTTCCAGCCTCCTTTGCAGCCAAAGTCCATCATTTCTTCTCTGTGTTCTCAATGGAAACATCCTTCATCTTCACCATAACCACAGTGCCATGGGTTCGTGCCAGACTCTTTGCCGGGATGAGGCGTTGGCTCCAGGGTGAATCCAGGGTGGGCACAGCTACAAACGGCCTCCTCTTCCCCTCTGGAAAGGCAGAATGGACATCAGTGGGGAGATGGAGGGGGTGGTGGTGTGTCCCTGGCAGCTGAGGAGCAGGGGCAGTGGCAGTGGCAGTGCAGGGGGAATGAAGTGAGCAGAAAGTGCCACCTGCATGTCAGCAAGGCAGATTTGCACTGTGCCCATACTGGGGCTGTGCCAGACTGATACAGGAGTGGCAGAAAAACCTCCCGTGTGTGCTCAGGGAGCCAGGCAGGAGCTGCAAATCCATCTCTGGCCACAGGGGCAGGCCGAGCTCATCTGTGTGGGATCCACAGTGCTCCTGGATTCAGACATCCAGAGACCCCAAACCTCAGGTCTGCACCTGCCATCGGCTGTTTTCCAAGCACAGTTTCGGGAGATGGTTTATGTGTCCCTGAAGCACGGTCAGCTCACGGCTGAGGAGGGCTGATGGGGTGCCCACAGGTGTGTGGGGATCCCGCGGCTCGTGTTGGCTGGCACTTCCCTTTGTCAGTCAAACTGAGGCAGCAGCTCCACCCAGCCCTCACTCACCGCTGGGAAGGCTGCCGGCAGGGCCGGGCAGGGTCTGACCATGCAGAGCCGCCTCTGGGTCTCCAGCCGGCAGTAGCGGTTCTGGTTGGACACGCGGGTGGCAAAGCCCACGCCGCAGGTGGCCGAGCAGGCGCTCCACTCCGTGCCCCACTCCTGGCAGGGGAATCGCAGCAGTGGGGACCCTGCCCCGGGGGCTGCAAGAAAGGAGATGAGGGGGGAAGAGGGTGGTTGGAGCCAGGTGCTGTGCAGATGCCCTGCGGTGCTGCAGGTATAGCCCTGCGTGGCAGAGAGACGGGAGGGGTCTCCTGCTGATGTTTCACAGCCTGGGGTGAAGGGGCCATACCCAGAGACCTGCGTGGGCATCCCCCCACTGGAGCTGCCCTGCATCTTACCTGCCCTGGCATCCTGGAGGAGGTGCTGGTCCTGGGCTTCACAGATCCACTCAGGGCAGCACTTCCCTGGGATCTCCACGCGCCGGGGGTAGGGGCAGTCCGGGGTGGGCAGCCGGACATCCTCCTGGCAGAGCGGGATGCAGTTGAAGCCCCCGTCCAAGCACTGGCACTGGATTTTGCAGCTGGGCTGGAAAATCTCCCCCTCTCGATAGACCCGGCCGTTCACCTCGCAGCCCTCCTCATCGTCTTCAACTGCAAGTGACAGCCGGGGAGCCCGTTAGGGACAGAGTGACAGAGAGATGGGGGTGGCAGGGGGCACTGCTGGGGGTGACTGTGGGGCTGACACAAAGGGGGGACTGAACTGGGGGCACCACGGAGGTGACTGAGCGGTGTGCAGGGCAGACATGGGTGTGCAGCAGTGTGTTCATCACCCAGCCTCCTCCCCTTCCCTGCCTTCTCTCCTCATCTCTCTGTTTTTTCAAAGCAACAGCTCACAAGCTGTGAGAACCCCCCGGCCCTTTGGCTCTGACCCTGTCTTCAGGCTTTCCAGGCTAGGAGAAGTTTCTCTGAGATTCCTCGGCAGGACCCCCAGGCTCCAGCCCTGGACTGGGTGACTGCAGCATCCCCGGGACCCTCTTGTCCATTCTCAATGAAACCACCCTGAATCCTCAGTCAGAAAGTAGCACAAGAGCTGGCAGGAGATGGGGCATGGCCCCACGGCCAAGATGAGTGCATCATCCTCACAAAAGCTGCTTTCCTAGCCCTAACCACTGCCCTGGTAGTGCTGCGGGATGCCTGGAACCGTGTGAGGTCATGACTGGCGCTGGGCTGTGTGCTGGGCTGGAGTGTGGGGGTATCCCCGGGGAAAAAGGGCACCCCTGTGCTCACAGTTGCAGGTGGCTCCTGTCCCTGCAGATGCTGAGCTGTAGTCACAGACGAGGCCCTGGCTCTGGTCACAGACGTGCAGGAAGTCGCAGGGCTCTCCCAGGCGCCGGGCACAGATCTTGCA
>VZTH01003963.1:17746-94741 GCA_013397815.1 Aleadryas rufinucha | reverse complement strand
AAGGGCACCCCTGTGCTCACAGTTGCAGGTGGCTCCTGTCCCAGCAGATGCTGAGCTGTAGTCACAGACGAGGCCCTGGCTCTGGTCACAGACGTGCAGGAAGTCGCAGGGCTCTCCCAGGCGCCGGGCACAGATCTTGCAGCAGCCACACCCATCCAGCACCAGGGGGGAGCCGCGGGGACAGCGGGGTGGCACCCAGGGGCAGTAGCATGGTCTCCGGCACAGCTGGGCACAAACCTGTGGAGGCAAAGCTGAGTCCATACGGGCGGTTTTTGGCTAACAGCTGCTTTGTCACTGGGACAGCCAGGTAACCTTGTCTCAGTCATGGGGGCAGATTTTTGGTGGAGGGAGGCTCTGCAAATCCATGAGAATATCTCAAAGCATCCTGGAAAGCTGCTGTCCCCTTTGAAGGGCACCTGTGGAAAACCACGGAGGACCAAGGATGCTCAGATGCTCAGCACTCTGCAAGATGGAGATGTTAATGTACCACTGCTCTGAACACACGGGAGGAGGATGGAACTCCAAGGTGAACATGCCAGGCAGTGGTGGTTATTTAATGAGGTCGGCAGCCCCAGGCAGCCCAGTGGGAGGGAGGAAGGGAGGGAGGGAAAGCAGCCCACCCCCATGCCTGCCCCCAAGGCAGCAGGCTGTGCCCAGCTGGAGAGGTGCCTTTGCAGGGAGTGAATTCACATGGTGAGTGCACAGCACCTCACTCCTAAAATTCTTAACAACTCTCATTCATGCCGAGAAACAGGGCATTGCATCAGCAGTGGGGATCTGAAGCCAGGCAGACTTCACTGCATTCCTCACTGGTCCAGCTGCATCCTCGGCTTGTCCCTGGCTGCAGCATCCTCACCTGGCCTGGCCCACTGGGCGAGGAGCCCAGAGATAGGCACATTGTCGAGGGCTGGGAGCTGTTTTCCCTCGTGGCTAGACTGAGTAATCACTTTGGCAGGGCTGTGCACTGCAGTCCTTTGCCTGCTCAGCCAATTGCCTGCCGGGGCTGTGCCCACAGGACTTCACCTGGGCAGGTGGATGTCGGTACCCTTGGCTCATCCTGCTTGCACAGCCACCCTGCACCAACAGCTTTTTCAGGCAGTGCTTGAACTCCTGTCATGTCACGTGTGACAGAGCTGTTGCATGTAGAGCCTGAAGCCACGAGAGCTGGCTCTGCAGTTTGGAAGTGAATCCTTTGCCAGTACTGGCCTGACAGTGCGTGTGACCCCCACCAGCAGCCCTGCTGCTCAGCACCATGCACGTGCTGCTGCATGCAGCAGCGTGTGCAGCACAGCAAGCATGCAACCAAAACATTCATCCCTGCCCTGGTCCAGGTACTGGTGTGACTGCTGAGTCTGCCAGGAGAGCGATGGGTTCAGCCAGGCCATGTAGGTTTTAGATACCATTTTTCTTTTTCTTTCAGTTTCTCCCAGTGGCATCGGGTCTGACATGATGAGTCAGACAGAGAAGGTAGCTACTGGTGCACTGCCTGCTCCCCACTTGCAGCAGTTCAGATGCTTTTCATGGGGCTGTAGAAGTGTCAGTGCCAGTAATTGGAGCTAAAATATATCCAAAATGGATTGGGTGATCCGAGCCTTGTTCTAGTTCTGTCAGTGAGCAGCATTATTAATGCGGCAGAAACCAGAGAGAGACTTGTGGCAGGGACCAAGGGACTGGCTGTGGTGGCCAGGTTTGGGCTGGCAGCACGATGGTCCTTGGTGATTCTCCAGGCACTCATGAGCACCTGGGGTGAGAATCATTGCTCTGTTACAGCTTAACCAGGCAGCCAAGGGCATTTTTCATCTTTCAGGAGGTTGCTATGACAAATCGATGTTTTAGAAAGATTAGCCAAGCCATAAATCCATTTCCCCCTGCTCCTTGTAATTTACTTGTCTTTAGATGACAATGTGGCTCCTGTCAGAGATCTGAACTTTCTGGGAAGAGAGTCAAAGAGGCAGCACATTGCCACGACATCCCTGCTAGGGGATTCAAGCAGCAATCAGAACTTGGAGCTGAGATGCCCCAAACTTTTCAACATTCCTGTTCTCTGCACAGGCGAATATTTTCACACAGAGTCCAAGAGAAAAAAAAATAATAAAATCGCTACAATGACCCAAATCCCATCGGAGGCACTGGCTTGGCGTGAGCATTCCGAGAAGTGGGGAGAGCTGAGTAATGCCAGGGCTGGTGCTCGTGGCTTGGCCCCTGCCTCGGGAGCCTGGGCGGGGATGGAGGAGCCTGGAGGAGCCGCTACCGCCCAGCTGCTGCTCGCTGGCTCCAGGGGAGCGAACGTAGCCCAGCCCGGGGAGCTGCAGGGACGGCGAGCAAATAGCGCATTGCTGGCATTCCTGCGTGCTCCAGGGACCCGCACAGCGGAGCCTTGGGCCCGGGGACGCTCAGACCCTGCTGCTTCATCTCAAACACCTCTCCCAAGCGTTGCTCTGCCCCCTGCATCGACACAGCCTGGCTGCCGGCCGGCGACAGCCACCGGGCTCGTGGTGACACCCCAGTCCCCCCTGCACCTCACTTTGCCAGAACCGGGTGCTCCACGGCTAGAGCTGCCCCGGTGCCCCATCTCCCTTACCTTGGAGAGAACGCAGAGGAGAGAGAGGAAGAGGAGCTGCTTCTCCAGCTGGAGCCTCATGGTGCTCTCCCCTCTGCCACTTCAGCACATCACCCCCCAGGCAGTTTGGAGGCAGTGGTGTGTTCGCAGGTTTTAAAGCCCAGAGTAGGTCCTGCTGGTGTTTATACTCTCCCTGCTCTGATGTCACTCACAGGCTCCAATATAAACATGAGTAGGTTTGGACAAGCCTCAAGATTTTCTTTTTTTTTTTTCCTTTCTTTTTTTTTCCAGCCCACATTCCAGCTGCCATTTCCACTCTCCTCAAGGTGAGAATATGCTGTCTGCCGAGACAAGGAGTGAAGGGAAGGGATGCTGTGCTGTCCCTGGGGAGCAGGGCAGAGAGGCTGGGGAACCAGGCTGGTGGGGTGATCCAGCTCCCTTCTCCTAGCCTGGGAGGGAAGGTTCATGCCCCATCCTACTGATCAAGGTCTGTCCAGGCAGAGCTGGTATCTTCCTCCTGGGATTTGAAGGGATTGACAGGAGTGTCCCTGCTGCTGTGGGACAATGCCATGTCCAGGCAGGAACAGGGCACCCACTCCTATATTTAATGCTGCACCCAGTGCATGCATGGCAGGCTGTGGAAGAGGGGTGAGTCGCCCAAAGGGGCTGGAGATGGATTTGCTGTGGTGGTGGCAGTGCTGCCACATCATCCCCATCCTGAGAGGGACCTGTGGCCACCTGGGGAGGCTGCTGGGGTGGGGTGGTTGGATGCACACTGTGTTGCATTGTCCTGGGTATGTAATGCAGAGAAGGCTGCAGTCTGACCCTGCTGATTTTAAGCCTTGTAAATGGAAATTCAGTCCCTGAAGTATTATGACCATATTGATCAATTCTGAGAATTATAAATCCAAGTTTGGGGAAGAGAAGCAGGTGCTCAGCAGTTGCCTCCCAATGCTTTCTCAATCTGCCCTGTGCAAGCCTTTCTCTTGTCCCCTGTGACCGAGGATGTGAGGCTGGCTCTTAGGAAAGACAAACCTAGGCACCTCAAGACCCACACTAGACAGAGCCACTTCTCCATATTCCCAATCCCCAGATCTTGTCACAAGATGTGAGAGGAGGCTTTGTGAGCCCAGAGCTCAAAGGAAAGGCCTGAGCATAAGGATGTAGGATGTCCTGCAGCTCTCCCTGGCTCCTCTCCTGCACCCCTGCCCCTTGCCTGTGTTCTGGGGGCCAGGACTACTGCTCCTGTGCTGGCCCAAGGGATGGATCCTGGTGGCTGTGCATAGACTCTGTATCACTCAGGCATGATGAGAACTGCTGCTGGATATCAGGTATGTGTGGGCAAACACACAGGAGGTGCTGGGTGCTAAAAGCAGATCACCAAAACCATGCAATCAAGAGTGATGCCTCATCTCTCCCTCCAGCATTTATTCCCTCCGTTTTGCCTTTGTGAAACAGGTTCTCAGTCACCTGAGCAGCAATCCCGACCTCAGCTCCACGCCTGCCAGAGCCTGGAAGCCAGGGCAGGGAGCAGGGCCTGGAAGCCAGGGCAGGGAGCAGGGCAGGCACAGCCCAGCAGGGAGGAGAGCAGGCTGATCTCTCACATTACCACCCCAAATCTCCGCTTTGGCTTTGCTTCATTAGCTGCAATCAGGCTGTTAACGAGGTCATGGCAGCTTGTGGGAATACCAGGCTGCTTTCCAAAGGCTGCTGTCACTTATCCCAGCACCGGAGCCTCCACTGTGCATGTCAGAGCCCCAGCTCCGTGCATCACCCAAGCTGTGCCTGGAGGTCCAGGGATCTGCTCTGGCAGCCCTGCCTGTGGCAGAGGAGGCATGAGGATGGCACATTGCTCTGAACTCACTGGCAGGGGGGCTCAGGACCCACTGACAGGTGCTTCCAGGCCCGAGGGTTTGATACCTAAGGCTGGTGACACCTCTCATACTCCACTTTCTGCTCTGGAGCCGGTGCCCTCCCACTGGCTACAGCTCAGCCAAACATCCTGGGAGTGTCTTGGGAGAGCCAAAGTGCTGATCCAGCCTTGCCACAGGGGACAGTTCAATTAATTACTTCAGGATTGTGTTTATTAGGGACTCCTGATTAATGGCCATGAGTTCATTTCCCAGTTAGAAATCAGGTGACAGTGCTGGTAACAGAAATAAAAACCTCTCATTTCCCTCAATGAACGACCCTTGGAACAGCCGACAGACCCGTGTGTGAGGTCTCAGGGAGCAGCAGGGCACCCTTGGGAGAGGCTGAGGCTCAGGGCTGCCCAGGGGAGCCCACTGGACATTAAACCCCTGTCACCTGATGTGTCCTGGGTACAAGGTCAGCTCCCTCCTTTACCCTCTCAGCTCCAAAAAGAGGGGACCTTGATTGCCTACACCTGCTGTCACTGAGATTTAGATGCAGGAAGGTGACATCACTGTGATGGTTTGACATCACCAGGAAGCTGTCAGAGCTCAGGCAATGACAGGGAGCTCGAGTCAAGCCTGAGTCAAGTCACCACCCCAGAGTGAAGCAGCCAGGTGGGGCCAAACCCGGCATCCCATGCCTGGCAAGCTGCCCACACTCCCGATGGCATTGGCAATCCTCACTGGTACTTTGCTGGGTTTTGGAAGTGCCCAGTGGAGCCATCTGGAGGGGTACCCACAAAATCTCTCATGATCTGCTTTCCCAAAGAGGATTCTCCACGGGTGACATGGGCTTGAGTTTCCCTTCTCCCATCTCTCCGGGTCCCACGTGCCTGCCCAGGTCGCTGTGCTGGCGCTGCAGGGGCTGCAGGCAGAGCCTGGCACAGGGGATCAGCCCCTGCACAGGTTTTGATGTGCAAAGCTGCACCAGAACAGCACATTAGCAGTTCATTTTATAGATACTCCGTTGTAGCCCTTCCCCTCTGGAGCACGTACCCCATATGTGTTCTGTACCATACGTGTGATTTCAGAGCTAGTAATTAAGTCCATATGTCTCGCTCCGCAGTTGCCATGGTATTACTGTCAGGTTTTTTGGGGGGTTGTAATTTTTTTTTTTTGTGGTCAGTTGTGCAAGAAAATAGTTGATACAGGGATCTGAATACATCTCCTTTGAGTTAGCCGCTGGCAAGCGCTGCTGTTTCTATAGAAATGAAGGAACTGCCCCAGTGAATTTACATTTTAGAGCGCTGAGTTTTTCATGTGTTTGCTGTTCTAACGTGCCATCGTGAATAACACAGAAAAGCTCTCATTTGCACACCCTGCTCAGCTGAAATTGCATCCATCTGGGATGGATATTGAGCATATTCTCCCTTCATGCCTTTCCTTTGCTGGAGACTCCCCTTCTTTACTCTACAGCATGTGTTAAACACCCTCCCTAGAGCTGGGGGAAGTCAGAGATGCCCATCTCTGTCAGAGAGCACTGAGGCTGTCCTGGGTCCTGGCTGTGAAAACGTGGGTCTAGAGTGAGCCCAGCCTCACACCTTAGTGGGGAGAACATTCCCTGGGCACTCCTGGCTCAAATCCCTACTGCAGAGGAGCAGGGCTGCCCATGGAGGGTGGACAGAACTGGTGGGAAAGCTGGACATACATCCAGCTTGGAAAAACCAAGAGCCCTGAGCTGAAATGGAGATGCCTCAGGTCTCCCTCAGCTGTTGGACACTTTGGGGTGGCTGCTGGATGTTTTTCATAAGACTTCTGGAAAACACCATGGCTTTGGGAAATTTTGAAATATCTCTGCTTTTGGCAGGATGGGAGAGTTGTTTCCTACCCAGAATGAATCTGGCTCCGGTTTCAAACAGCAAGAGCCGAGAGAGGTGGTGATGGCTATTTCCAACCCTGTCTGGCCATTTTTATTCCCTCTGGTTCTCACACCTGAACTGGACAGCAGAGCCAGGCTGAGAGGACCAGCCACCCCGAGGGACAAGGGACGGGCCAGGCAGTCTTTTACCTTGAGGTCACTGCTTCCACCCCAGACCCGGGATGCAGGGACTGAAAGTATTTACCAGCTGGTGCCTGGCCAAGTGACTTGTGAGAAAAGAATTCAGGGCTGCCGTCCAGTTTCTGATGGTCAGGCAACTGCACCAGGAACCTTGGCTACAAGTGGGACCAGCTGACCCCTCCGAGCTCCCAGCCACGGTGGCGAGGCCAGCGAGGCAGCGGCTGGGCATAGCCCCTGCCAGAGGAGAGAGAGGAACGATGCCTGGTGCTGGGGACACTTGATCCTTCACCATTTCCCAGACATTTTTAGGTAGGTTTCACTAGAAAGAAGCACTGATAAATGGGACTTGGGGCTGGTTCTGCTCTCAAAGTGTGACATTGCCAAGAGGAAGGGGCTGAGCGATGACATGAGGAGCAAATGGACTATCACAACCAAGAAAAGGCTTGGCTTAGCCAAAACTGTAGTGAGAGCTCATCCTTCAGACTGAGGGGCTTCTCATTAGCACAGCACAGCCCTGTATCAGCTGTTGTGAAAGGACAACAGAGACTTATCAAACCCTGGGCAATACTTATGTAAGATTTTTTTTTCCCCTGCAGTCCAGACAAAAGCAATTCATAATTGTCCCCCTAAGTTAAACATTCAGATAACTCAAAGAATACGACTTTTGTAAAACAAAGCTTGGAAACTTCAGCCAGATGAGGTTTTCCATTATTATTTGGAAAACAGTGTCAGAAATCATCACGTATTCAACACTGTGATCCTCTGGGAGTTTATTTTTGGTATCAAACATCATCAAACATAAACTTCTTTTCAAAAATATCACTATAAGTTTTATCTTTCAGACAAGATATAATCCCCAGATCCTGACCTTGTGTGGTTACTGACAGACCCTTCGTATTTTCCATGGAGCTGGATGGCTCACTCATGTTTCCTGATCAAATTGCTCACTCTTTTTGACTATCTCTGTTTTTCTCATGGTTTCAGGCTAAAATAGACAGTATTTTTCCTTCAGTTCTTGTCTTGCTCGAGGGTGCCGTGTGTTCTCACACAGTTGCCGTGTCCCCTGCAGCATCAAAGAGGCTGCAAATGGAGGCCCTTGCTGATGTGCAGCCAGTGATGCTCCAAACTCACCTTGTAATCGTGCCAGCTCTGCTTTCGAGAGGGGTTTGGTGGTGGCTGTGTTCCCTTTGAGCCCTGCTTTCCGTGACTCTGGTAAGGCTTTCGAGGATGCAAGTGCTGCACACACGAGGGGGCTGGTGTTGTGCCTGGGCACTGTGTGCTGCTGGAGGGGGTTTGGGTGACACAGGCTGTGTCTGTTCCCAAATGGCACAGCCCTTCACATCCCCGGGGCTGCTCTTGGCTTGCCATCAGCAGGAGCAGCTCAGGGTGCTGGTGGACCCAGGGTGCTGGGACAGGGCAGTGACCTGGGGCAAAGACAGCCCTCTTCAGCTGGCATATCCCCAGTGGATGCTCTGCAAACCCCTGGCTGTGGCTGGGACCTTCCCAAAGGCAGTGAAGTGGGCATTCCTCAGCATCCCTGATGATTGGAAGGAGCCTGGCTCCTGCAGGAGCTTTCAGCATGGGCTTTGGGCACCTTGGGAAGCTGGGCTGGGGGGACTGAAGAGCTGCCAGTTCACCCTTCACACCCAGCACTTGAAAACCCCAAATGACTGGTCACCACCCAAAGCAGCTGACAAGGGCACCTGCTGTTTCTCCCCAGGACTCATGCCAAAGGCTTTGCAGGTGAGTCCCACTTCCCACCTCCACCCCGGGGAACAAAGCAATGGCTGGGCTTGCTCTCCATCTCCTGAGCAAGACTGGAAAAGCTGAAGCAAGTGATGCCTCCATGTGCCAAGGAGTCCCAGGCCCCCAGCCCTTCCCTATGCCCCCTCCTGATGCCAGAGACATCTGGGGACATTTCCCAAGCATGAAGTTCACATAAACCACCTCCTCTTGTCCCCTTCCCCAGCCAAATCAATAAAGACACGACTGAAACTTTCAGAGTGTGTGTGGGATCCAGTTGAGAAAAACAAACCTCTGGGTCTCACAATGGTTATGAAAGCAGCGATGTCGCCTGGAAAGTATGTACCAGGGAGCAGAGAGCAGAGGGGCGAGCAGAGGAGCCGGGCACCAGCTCAAATATGACTCAAAATCACGGGAAATTATTTCTGATTAATGTAATTACTTCGGCTCCAGCCCTGATCAATATGAGGAGCTAAAATGCTCATAAACCGGCCGAGAATGTGAACTATGCAGAATGATTTGTAAAAGGTGTTTGGCTGGTTGTACTCTCCCCTGGCTGTTGGGCTGCTCAGGGCAGGGTGACCTGGAGCTGTGGGAGGTGGAAGAGCAGTGAATTGCTAATTGCAAACTGGTTGCCCCCAAAATGAGAATCCCCCCAAAGGAACAGGGAGGGGACTGCCTCATGCAGATCCTGAGTCTAAATAAAAGCAACCAGCCTGCTTGGCTGGGCTTCTTCTGTGCTCTGACCACAAAGCAAGAGCCAAGATTGGCCTTTTACAGGCTTATGGTGGCCCCCACAGCATGGGGAGGTTCTGGTGGGCTGGCACCCAGCACAGCCCAGGCAGGGGCTCTGTGTGGGCACTGAGGGGGCAGTGGGGAACTGCAGGAGCATGGGGACACAGCTGGAGAGGACAGTGTCCTCAGACCTCCTCCTGCCTGAGCCTGAGCTGTGCCAAGTGTGGTGTCAATGTGCAACGGGAGAGGTGCTCCCTCCTCAGGGGCAGGGAACTGCACCCACAGAGGCAGATCAGGAGGAGGAGCCTGGGAGATCTCTGGAGATCAAGGCCTGGGAGATCCCTGGAGATCAAGGCCAGGTTGAATGGGGCTTTGAGAAACTTTGTCTGGTGAGAGGTGTCCCTGCCCATGGCAGGTGACTGGGAATTAGATGATCATTAAGATCCCTTTCACCTCAAACCATCCTGTGGTTCGAAGATCCCCTGCAGCAGGTCCCCATGAGTGATGTCTGTGGCCATATGAAGGTGATAGGAATTTCCCCTTGTGAAAGCAAGCTGGGGCTGGGGAAAAGGTGTCCTGGGGCATGGGGGTCTCCCATGAACTGGTGGTTTCTCTGACATGGTGAGGAAAGAGAAGAAGGGCTGTTCCAGTCTCATTTTTGTCCTGCTGTTCTCCAGGGAGACTGAAGAACCCCACTGTGCATGTCTCCCACCATCCAGGCTTCTTCTCAGGACAGTGTCCCCAAAAGCAGGGACAGAGACAGAAATAGGAAACAAGTTCTCCTGGGCCAGGACCTGTCAGTGCCCTGGCACCACGGGGCAGGAGGAGATGGGGTGGTGAGGGCTTCACCCTCCCACTTGAGCTGCTCTGCAGGCTCTGAGCTGCCACTGCCCATCAAACAAGCTGAAGTCCCCATCTTTGGTGGTGACAGCCCCATCTTTACCTGACAGTGAGGCTGCAAGTTACAGCCACCACCTGATGCTGCTATCACTCCTCTCTCCCACAGGACACTTGATTAGCAACTGCTGGAAAACTCCCTGGTTCTTTTTGAATGGGACTCTGTTGGCTTTCAGCCATGCAAGCCCTGCCTGTGTGAGGTCCCTGCACCTACAGCCCTCCTGGCCATGGGAAGGAGTCTGTTCTGGAAGTTTTTCATTTTCTGAGTACAGTGTTTATGATTTTCTTAAAGAAAGGGTAAAAAAAAAGAAAAGCAAGAGAAGCCTGTGACTCGTGACTCACTGGGATATGTCAGGCTCTGGATTAGAATCTGCTCATTCTGAGCTGGTCCCTGCCACTGTGGATTGCCTCTTCTGCTTGCATAACTGGTCCAGTTCTGCTTCTGGCAGAGAGATCAGCACCTCCCTGGCTCTGGCCACATCAGCAGGAATGACTCCTTCAAGGAGCCCACTGGTGATCTCCTTTTGAGAGCTCAGACAATCCAGGGTGAGAGGAGCCCTCTGAACCTCACAGAGCAGTGCTGCCCCACCAAGCTGGCCACAGACCTCCAGGGACATCTGCAGAGACATCATGGAGGGAGGTACTGCAATGGTGTGAAAACAGTCCAGATCCCTGTGTCCCCAGGTGGAAAATATCAGGAGCTTCTATCAGGGGTCACCAGAGCAGGGCTGCCATCTGCAGCCACTGCCTCCAAGCTGGGAAGAGCCTGGAAGCTTGTGGTGGGGCTGCAGCAGCACTGCCTCATCCATGCTGGGAACTGGGATGGGAGGGGCTGGGCTGGGAATTGCAAAGCATCCCTCCTGTACTTTCAAATCAGGACCCTTTTGGGTGGGTTTCCACCTGCTGCAGGGCTCTGGGGAGGGAAATAGAGAAAGGGAGTGTTTGACTTAGGTGGCTGTCTGCACCTGGTCACCCAGGGCTGGTGATGGCAGCCTGGCTGTGGCTTGGCTTGCCTTAGGAGCTGCTCCCAGCCAGTTTGGAGTCAGCCAGAGCCCCAGAGGAGCATCTTACAAGGCAGCACTTCTCACGAACCAAACCCCAGGAAGGAAAATGCATCCTGGAGCCCCTGCCACAAGGGCAGCAATTGGAGTGTGGAGAGCAGTGTGTGTTTGGGGCAGCCAGGCTGCTCCTCTGCCCTCCCTGCTGGCCCAGGCTGCAAAGGATGTTTTGAGGTGATTTGGCTGCTGTGTATGCTGTCCATGATACTTTTCCAACATTATCTCCATGTTCTTCCAGGGGCAGGGAGCTCCCCAGGCCACTTGGAGAAATGCTGGTGTGTGATTTTGCTGGAAACCACATGCAGCACAGCGTGGTTGGGGTTAGGAGAGCCATTTCCCCGGCATTTGTCTGCACTCTCCGCTGCCAGAAGCTGACCGCGTTCAAATCCCGGTTTTCTTTGCATCCCGTGGTCCTGCTGAGCTGTGGTCTGCCATCCCGCTGGCCTGCCACCCAGAAATCCTGCTCTGGCTCATCTGCACGAGGATTAAACACAAACACTTCACAAACCGCAGTCCTCAAGCGCGAGGCAACGAACCGAGGGCTGTGGGAGCAGAGGGAAGCTCCTTGGAGCTGTCAGGAGGAGCCAAGCCAGCCTGGCACGGGCGAGTGGACGAGGGTCAAGGGCAGAGGCTCTGACTCCAAGGGACACCAGCCACCCTCTGTGTGCAGCCCCAGCTCTGAGATCTCGCTTTGCTGCTGCCACAGTTCCCAGACTCGTGGTGCAACTTCTGCCGCAGACCAGTCCCTTGCCCAGCAGCCTGGTCCAGGGATGCTCTGCTCAGCCCAGGCTCCCTGCAGCGAGGCAGAGCTGTGCCTCCAGCCTTGGCTGCTGCAGCCTCCCTCCCTAAATCTGACCTGACAGCGCTGCTGTGCCTTCCCCTGCATTACACTTACCTTGTGCCTCCTGTGATGGCACCAAAGGTGCTACAACCCATGGAGAGGCAGCTCGGAGGTCCTGGGGTGTCAGACAGCTTCTGCTTGCACCTGGACACATCCTCCACAGCCTGATTGTCCTCCTTGTCTCCATGCAGGACCACAGGCACCTGCTTTGAGCCAACTTTCCTCTCCCAGGACTTGTCTCAGGGTGAGAGCCCAGCCTTGCTCCTCCTGCCTCTGAGCCCTGGCCCCTGGAAACATCTGCAAGGAAATAGCTGAAGGTTTTGAAAGGGGAGGCAGGAAACGCTCTGAATATTTTTTTTTCTAAATATAATGACACTAATGTTGTTTGCAGTGTTAAAAATAGAAATGAAGAGAACCTGCCTTTTTCCTGTTTGCTTTCAGCTCTCACTTTCCCGCCTGTCTCTGCATTCTGGGGCTCTGCATGAAAATAAACCCAAGAAAGATCTCAGCAGTGTGCAAAGCAAAGCCAGATGAGTTTTGCCTTGGCTCCAGCTTCCCCAAGTGGGGCCATGCTCCTCTGTGGAGCACAGGGAGCTTCAGGCTGTGCACTCCTCACCTCCAGCCACTGTCCCTGCAGGCTCTGTCCGGCTGCGGTGGGACTGGAACTGGCAGTGACCCCACTGCTGCGGAACTGGCCACTCACTGGGAGTGTGGCCACCCTCCTGCACCCTGTGTCCGGGCTCTGGTCACTCCCCTGACTTTCCCAAGTGGATCAGTGCTACAAGTGGGCTCCGAGCAGGGCTGCTGCTCTTCCTCCCACGGCTGACAGAGCTGTGCTCCTGCCCCAGGCTGGATTTGCCAGGGTGCTACCACAGAAGCCCTGGGCAAAATCTCCCTGCTCCCACCTCTTCTGCTGGAGACATTTCTCCAGATGCCTGTGGCACATCCCTCCAGCATGCAGAGCATGTACCCATTCCCAGGTCTCCCTCACAGCCTCCTTCCATTGGGAGGATTTTGCTGCCAGTCTCTCACCAGTTCATTACAGAGCAATGGCCATCACTGAATTCAGAGGCTGAGGGATTCAAATTCCCTTTGGCAGCTTCAAGCCAGACCAGGATTCCCAGAACCTGGAGGATCAGGTGTGGGAGCCAAATCCCAGTCCTGAGCACAGCAAACTGGCCAGGGACACAGTGTCTGAACTGCAACGTGCCTCTAACTCGGGAGGCGATACCGCACCCCGGGTCAGCACGGCTGCCTGGTTGCTGCAGGTGTTCAGATGAAAAGCTCAGCACTCATTTTTCAGCAGAGCAACCCAGGGAATGCGTGTCTTGGATGGAGGCTGCCGCCTGATTTATTACAGACTCAGCTCGAGGTGCCTCGGGAGAGTAAGCCCTGGCAGAGGATGAGAGGCAGGCGTGTGTGCGGATGGATTGCAGCACACAAAACGCTGCCTTGTAGTAAGACTGCCTGGAATGCACCGAAGCCAGGAGCGGGAGGATGAATGAGTCCTCTGGCCTGGTTTACATTCCTCTGCCATCCCCAGTTTCTTTCTTGAGCTGGTGAATGGGGAGGGTGAGCAGCCTTGGGCTTTTTGTCTGTCTTGGAAATCCACGAGGCAGCCAAGCGCTGGCCTGGCATGTTGCTGGCACTGTCCTGGCCACATGAGCGTGCTGGCAGTGCCAGAGGACTGGCTCCACTATGTCCAGGTGCCACCTGCTGTGCAACATCCCTCAGAAGGCTGACTTTTGCAAGGAGTGGTTTTTTCATAACGTGGCAACTTACAGGGCTGACTTCAGGTTGTTCTTAGTTAGATGGATATCGGGTGTTTAAAATGCCACTGGACTATTGTGAGTCACTGTCTGGGCCACTTTTGTGTCAAAGAGCCAGTTCTCCTGTGTGTCACTGTGAAGCCTGTGCTTGAACCTGACAGGATGTGATTTTGAAAACAACAAGAAGCTTCCCCATGCTTCCCCCCTCTTCACTAGCTGCTTTCCTGGCCCCAGCATAGTTCTGGCCCCTGGTAGCCCACACACTTCTGCAGCTTTTCAGCTGCCTTTTCCTGACCAGCCATGTCTGGTGCTGCCAGAGCCCAGTCTCTGCTGTCTCAGGTGTTCAGGTATTTCAGCAGAGGTGTGTCAGCAGTATCCAAAGGGACCATTCATTCACAGAGTATGACAATGATGGGCTTCACTGGGGGCTTCCTGACTGTGCTTTTGGGGCCCATTTGGGCACCAAACTTGTGGTAGGAATGGGATTCTGACCCCATCTGGTGCAATCTGTCTTGGCATTGACTGGGGCTGAGCCAGAACCATTGACAGAGGGTGGACAGTGGGGACTGACAGCCCATCCCTATGAGCTCCTGCCCTGCTTAATGCAGACTGTGTGTCTGACAGTCCCTTTGTAATGCACAGTGGGGTGATTGCCCTGGATTTATAGATGGGAGGGATTTTCCAGTTGTTTTCCTCTGCCTGGTTCTGCTGCTCATCTGCAAGATATCCCACCCACAACCCACGTCTTCGGTGTGAGCTGGGAATGAGACAAAGCCTTGGCATCTGAGGAGGAGAAAGCAGCCCTTGGGTAGGACTTTGGCCATAAACCTGTGTGTTCAGGTGCTCGGCCTCTTCACCTGGCCAGGCCGAGCAGACAAACCGAAGGCTCCCGGAGCAGAGGGCAGGGGGCTGGACCCGTGGTCTGACCGGGGCGGGGCGGGCGCTGCCCCAATTCAGCACCCCCGGCCCCGCAGCCTCGGTCCCGCAGCCCCGGCCCCGCAGCCCCAATTCAGCAGCCCTGGTACCGCAGCTCCGGTCCCGCAGCCCCGGTTTCTCAGCCCCAATCCCTCAGTCCCGGTCCCGCAGCAGCGGTCCCGCAGCCCCAATCCCGCAGCCCTGGTTTCTCAGCCCCAATCCCGCAGCCCCGGTCCCGCAGCCCCAGTCCCGCAGCCCCGGTTTCTCAGCCCCGGTTTCTCAGCCCCAGTCCCTCAGCCCCGGCCCCGCGGCAGCGCACGGGCTCTGCCTCCCTCTCGTGGCCGCAGTGCTCGGGCTCTCCGGGAGCTGCGGGGCTTCTCGCCCTGCCCCGGGCTCCCCGAGTGCCCCCGCACCCCGCGGTGCCGCCCCGCGCCCCTCGCTGGGCGCACACGCGGGTTCATCCCGGCCGGAGCCGGCGGGTGCTGCGGGTGTGAGCGGGGCCAGAACCGCTCCTGGACATTCACCTCTCGCTTTAAACAAAGCATTTCTGCTGCCCCGGGGGAAAACTCTATACAGGCAGTCTTGCAACACGCCTGGTTGGAAACGAAGCCAACCTCACTAGAGACAGCTGCCTAGGAGTTGAAGCTGGTTTATTCCCAATAATCTGTTTTCAAATTCTTCTGCTGCTCTTGAAGCCAAGAACTGAACAAAACACGAGCTCCAGGAGATCCTATAGAATATTAATTGGGTCGGGGCCCTGGATTAGATAAATTAAAGCATCTCCAGATGCTCCAGAAAATTCCAGCTTGAAACAGTGAAGACTGGTTGCTCATCAAACATTTTTTGCAGAAGCAGAGGCTGTGACCAGTTGGCCCTGGGGCTCGCAGCCACCTTTGCCATGACAGGAGCCAGGCAGCGCCCCAGTATAGCCCAGTAGTACCAGTCCTGCCAGGAGCCAGCACTGGGGAGATATGTGGGAACACCTGGTTATTTCCCTACTCCCTCTGCTTCTCCTCTTCACCTGCCTTTCTCTGTCTACCTGCAGTAGCTCCTGGTGCTGATATTTCTGCTGGTGCTCAGCAAGCTCTGTTTGAGGAGTGAATCATCTCATGTGAGTGCTCAGTTTGGGATCCTCAGTTTGGGATCAGCCAGACCCTCACTGGCATTTCAGGATGAGTGATCTGGACATCCTGGGATGGCATCTTTGAGTTGAGACCAGGGAGGACAATTTAAGTTACTGCTCTGCTCTTCAGATCCTAAATCTGGGCATGAAAACAGCTCCTGTACCAAAACCACCTACAGGCAGGGTGGAGCAGTAGCAGGGACGGACCAATGCCAGGACCAAACCCTGCTGCCTGCCAGGTTTAAGGGCTCTACAGGGTCAGGGCAGCAGAAGAGTGGGGACAGTCCCCCAGCTTTGCTTTGCAGGATGTGACCTGCAAGTGTCAGAGCCCTGAAAACACTGACCAGCCTCACCTGCCCCATGCCTGTGGGCCCAGGAGCTGTATTTAAGTTCAGCCCAGAGCCTCAGACTCTTCCTGGCTATGCTGAGGGAATGCTGGGCTCCAGTACAGCCACAGTGGTGCCTGGCCATGGGTCCTTTCATCCTGACTTCCACCTGTGACTGTTTTCCTGGCTTAGTGTCAGCCCTGCACCATTGCTATGGACCTGCTGGTGCTCCTGGGCCTGATCCTAGCCCTGATGGTCAGACTGACTTCCTGGCTTGGCCTGGGACCTGCCCCATCACTGCGATGTTGCCTCATTATCTGTGCTCTTGGCTGGACCTGGCTGCCACCTCTGGGTGTGTGCTGCTCCCTTTTCTAGCCCAGCACCCGGGATTGGGCACAGACACAAAGATCTGTCCTGGCCTGGGGTGGACATGAAGCTGTGGGGCAATGATGGACTCTTTAGCCACAGCCTGTGAGTGCTGCTGAGAAGACCAGGGACCCCCTTCAGCTCTGGCACTGCTGCGTTACAGCCTGGGCAGGATGGCTTGGTCAGAGCCTGTATCAGTGGAATAACCCAGTGTTAAATCCCTGCTGTGGTGGGGTTTTGAGTGGATGAAATGCCCACCTCCCCCCAGTACTGAGGGACTCCACAGAGAGCACCTCCCCACTTGTGAGCTGTGTCTCCTGCAGCCTGGCAGCAGCTGACCAGCCCTGCTCCCACCCCTCTTCCCCTAGTCCCACCCAAAAGGAGTGTGTGGTGGAGGGCTGAGAGCTCAGCTAAAACCCTGAGAAAGCACAAAGCTCATCCTGTGGATCCCTGGGCTGTGTGGGAATCCACAACCCAACAAACCAGGCTCCAGAAGGTGCTGTCTGGGCACCCTGTGGTGAGGTGTGAAGTGGCATTTGGTTCAGCTGGAAGCTCCCAAATTCCCCTGGGCAGGGGATGTGCTATGCTTTTAGCTGGGGAGATTTGGGGTTTCCTGCTGTGGCAGCAGCATGGGCTGAGGCTGTGATATTAGAAAGAGTCTGAGGGGGGCAATATTATGCTGATCATTTCTGTTTCCTGCTGCTCCATCCCATCCGAACTATCTCTAAGAAGGTCAGATTTGGCAAAAGCATTTTCCCTTTCTTTTTCTCTGTGCCATTCCAGGGAGGATGGGACGCATGGTGCTGACCTGTGGCACCACAGTCCTGAGAAACGATGTCCTCAGCTCCTCGCTGTCCTTTAGTGGCCCGGGTGGCAGTGTCTGGCCGTGTGCTGATAATCTAATTACCTGCTTACCCTGAGGGCTGGAGAACAGCTCAGCCCTCCACAGTGTGACATGTGCTGCTAAACCCTGGGCATGCAGAATCTCTGCTGGGGCCAGAGAAGCTTGTTCCTGCTGGTCACAGCTGCGGGGTGTGCGGACAGCACCCTGGCCAGAGGTTTCCTTTGGGATCCCTGTCACTCTGGCCAGTGACTCTGCGACTTCTGGGCAGCACTTGGCCATGGAACATGGTGTGACACCTGATCTAGCTCCTTCGCTGGATGTAGCTGTGAGTTGCCTGTGAGGATGGAGACCTGCTCCTTGTACAGCTCTGGATAATGGGGGGAAGAGCTGGGGGGGCACTGTGGGTTTGGGGCTGTGGAGCTTTGCATACGTGAAAAACTGCACAAGCCTTGGCTCCCTGGGCCCTGCCTTGCAGAGATAAAATCAGAGGTGTCAGCCTGTGTGTCTCTTGGTCCTCATTCAAGAAGTGGACTTGAATAGAGACATGTGCTAGCTGGCCACAGCTGGGCTTGTGCTCAGCCTGGGAGCTGCCTCTGTATTGCCCTGTTCAATGACCCTTTGCTGGAGCAGGGCATCCTGCTCCCAGTGGAATTCCCTCGAGAGAAGTGCTGCAGGAAGGGGTGTGGGGGGGGAATGTGTTCTGGATGGGGCCTGGAACACTTCCCTCCACTTCTCCCCAACAATCCCAAAGGTCCCAGAGCAACAGGCTGTGCTGTGGGCTCAGGGTGCTCAGGGCCAGACCCAGAAGGGCTGCTCCAGCTCTGTGGAAATGGGCAGGAAGGTCAGAGCAGGGCACTGGGGTCAGGTTCCAGCCACAGCCTGGACACAGCAGTGTTGTTCCTGTGCAGGTTTTGATCTGCAGGTGAGCTGAACCTTTTGAGATGGTGCTAAAAACCCTTAGGAGGAGGTTGTTGTGCTAGACTGGGGTGAATCTGGGTGCAAACCTTGTCTCTGTTGGCGTGTGGTGTTTAGAAGGAGTGCAGTGACCTCGGCAAACGAGGTGGCAGAGCTGCGTTGCTGAGTCACGGCTCTGCTACACCCAGCCACGATCAGGGATGTGTTTATTCTTTTAAGGAACACAAAAGAGGAACGTGTGCCCACCTCCTGATTGCTGGAAATCAGACTGAGCTGCACTGAGACCTTCCCAGCACGGTGTGGGAACCCACTGGGATATGCTGGAACATGCCTGGCTCACGTGCTGCTCTCGTCTCTGGGCTTCTCTTTGTGAAAATTTGGGTCAGGACAGGGAGGGACTGTTGTGTGCCTGGTCTGGAGTCCCCCAGTGTGCAGGCACCAGGAGGGTCCCCTGTCCTGGCTGGGGGTCTCTGGGCACTGACCCAGGTGGGAGGGGGAACCTCTTACCATCCCACCATCGGTAAGGTGGTTCCAACCTTGCAAGCAGCAGCAGGTTCAGTAATTCCCTAGCAACAAAGCCCTTCCCCAGTGCCTGAGGCATCATCCATTGTGGTGAAGGTGGTGGGTGCACTTGGCCAGGGAAGCCTTCTATCCACCCACGCCTTTATCTCCTGGTCTCTTCAGGATCATCTTGGATCTAGACCAGTTGGTCTGCCCTGGTCAGAGGTCACATCCTGGTGAGGTTTTTGTTTTAGCTGCTGTGGCTGGTTCAGGTTTCTCTCAGCTCCTCTTGACAGCACTGGCACAAGAGGAACAGGGCCACATCTTTCCATAGGGTGGAGTTGGCTCCTTGTCTTTACCCACAAGAGAAATCCAAGGGCAGCCAGAGCCCAAGAGCCCAGGAGGAGCTGAGCTATGTGGGAAGGTGAGCCCTGCTTCTGTTTGCGGTAATAATGCCCTTGTTCTTGAACTTGAACACCGGATTTTAATGGTGAAACAGGCTGACAAAGCAGGTAGGGTGGAGGGCAGGGTGGTGCTCCTGCTGAGGTGAAGCTGCTGTGTGCTGCAGGGACTGTGTGCTCCTCTCACCTGGGAGGGTCTGTCTGCACCCTGTGACCCAAATTGCTGTGTGAGAGTGGGGCTGCCTTTATCTTTAGACATCCCACAGCTTCCAGGGTGGGCCTTGGAGGCATTTCCAAGCCTGAAACACTGCCAGACTCAGACCACTGCTCTTTCCCACAGCCCAGAGCACTGACTCTGTTTCTCTGCCTTCTCTCCACTTTATTACTTTCAGAGCTGTGCTGGGTCTGGAGCAGTCTAATTCCCCCCTAGCTCATTTCAGGCAGCGTTATTGACCAGGAAATGTTCAGGATAGGTTGAAATACATGCTGCTGGGTGCAAATTGGCCCTCTGTGTTACAGCCCTAATCTGGTTAGGGGATCAGTGCAGCAGGCTTGCAGCAGCCCACGTGGCTCTGCCAGTGGCTGCATCCTGGGACGTGCCCATGCTGGGCATGTCATCAGCTGGGTGTGCATTTCTGTGCTGCTCAATAATGCCCCAAAATGGGAAAATGCAACCTGTTTACAGGGTAGCCTCATCCATTCCCTGGGGTGTGTCTCAGGGGGTTTCTGCTGGGGAGGTTCTTTATATTTTCCAGCTTGTGGTGTTTTAGTGTGTGAGGGTTGTGGTTTCCTTGTGAGCAGTGCCAGACAGGAGCCCCCCAGAGGGGTCTGCCCAGTGGTGTCTCTTAAGTGTCATCAGCCCTCTGAGGAGCTGCTCGGTGGCCCTGTTTGTCCTGATGCTCTTGGCTCTGCAGTTGCCTGAATAGCCTTAGGAAAAGGACCCAGTGCCCACTCCCTGCTGACGGAGAGCTGGGAGAAAGTGATGCAGGATCTGCTTCTGCTTTTGGAGGCCAGTGTTGGGTCTGCTTCCAGCTCCTTTGAGAGCAGAGGGAAAATGAAATCCCTTTGAGGAGCGGGGTGGATCCTCAGCAGGGTTTTTGCCCTTCCCATTGACCACGGAGTCCCATGATCCCCAGCAGGAGCCAAATGGGACACAGCTGAGTTCCCACCAGTGACTCCAGTGATGGCTCACCCCGGGGGCAGAGGTCTTCCCTGCCCTGCAGGGAAGCTGCAGAAATTAAATGGGAATTGCTGAGATAAGTTAAGGCTTTGTCTCAAAAACAAAAATTTTGCGGAAGCAATGGATGTTTGGGCTGAGAATGTCTCATCTGGCAAAGTCGACCTGTACAGCATTATGTCATATTTATACATGATGGTGGCATTTATACTGTAGAACTAATTAATCTAAACACATTTTCCTCCATTAGCCACTTAGAATGGGCTGTAGTGTGATCCTGGTATCTGGTAAAAAAAAACCCAACTAGCCAACAAAAACCCCCAAACCAGAATAGAAAAGTGCCTTTTTTAAGATCTAAGCCCAGCATAAACACACTTCTTATTATTTTTGGAAAGCTGTTTGCAGGTGTCAGCAAGCCTGACACACAGCTGGTAATAACTTCTGGGGGCAAGAGAAAGGGAACAGGTTTAAATATAGCTCCTGGGAAATAAGCATTGGAATAGCTTCCAAGATCAGTTTTACCCCTACTTTGCTGCCTGGAATTTTCCCTAAAAATAAAAAAGATAAACAGTCAACCTCAGGGACCAGACACATGCAGAGGAGCAGTTGCTTTCCTCCAGGATGGCCCCAGAGCATCCTTGTGCTTGTCCAGACAGGGCCCTGTTTGTGCCCCTCTGGTTTCCCAAGTGGGAATTCACCATTAAAAGACAGATTTGTTCTTCTTGAGCCTTCTGGCTGCAGAGAGGTGTGGTGTCCTCATAAGGAAACACAGATTTAATGGCAACAGCACAGCAGCTACTGCAACCACCTGATTAAGCCAGTGGTAAAGATGGATAAAGTGGATCAGGGTCAGGTCAATTAAAATCAGCCCAAGCCGTGTTTCTAAGGCTCTGCAACACACTTGTGTCCAATGAATGCACTATGCTGACACTCCTGGAAAGAGCTGAGTCTGCAGCACACGTGTATTTGCTAAGCAGAAAAAAAAACATCAAAAACCCCTTACTGCACCATTCCCAGTCGATGGGGCCAGTTCAGCTCCATTTGCCTCTTTCTGACCTTTGCTATCAACTCTCCTCCCAGCAGAAAATTACCCACAGGCTATTTTGTTTTACCTTGTAATTTCCTCTAATCGCTAATAAATGCTCTAATTGACCTCTGTCCTCCCAGCGTACATGACACACCGAGCAGGGCCGCGCCCACAAAAGATCATTAGAAAGCACTGTCTGTTCACACTGGGGCCATTTATGTTGTAATTGCTTTGAACCAGAAGTCAGACCTCAAATATGTGATGCTGTGAGTCATTATCTAGGCAAAATAGATGCTTTTTGGGTGGCTGCTAAAAAAAGCCCATGATATGCAGGTGAAATGGTCCATGTGAGCCAGAGCTCACCTTGCCCACAGGCAGTTTCACACCCAGTGGCTAATCTGTACCCTGCCTGGACCATTCTGTTTGTGCCCAGACCATCTGTGCACACCCAGGGAGGGGAGGGGTGTGTTTCCCAAATTCAGCACTTTCAAAGCTTTGGGAGCTTGAAACGATGTCACCTTTTGGTGACCCCTGAAATCACAAATTTTTAAATATATGCTGTTTACTCCTGCTGGGTTTCCATAAGCCTGGTTAGTGCTGCTCCATCCCACAGGCTCCTGGAAGCCCTGAGTGGTGCCAGGCTCATACTTGGCAGCTAATGATTACTTTCCCCTGCCAGTCACTATTTTGTAAAGAATACTTTTGCCAGTTAGCTGTGGCTAATGTGCTTTGTCTGTACAGCATGGATGCAGTCAGGGCATCCCTGAAAGGTGGTACTTAATAAAAGAGAACATGTTGATGAACCTTTCACCCCAGCCAAGCCCTGGGCTGTTCCCACAGGCTCCACTGCAGTGCACATACCCAAATGACCTTGAGATTTGAGCTGAAAAACTACTGTTTTCTCAATGTCTGCTTGGCTTTGGGGCAGAAATTCCATCACTGCTCTCATGGCAAAGCTGGGGAGGAGTGACAAGGGAGGCCAGTGACATTTTCCTGTGGAGCAGTGAGCCTGCAGCATGTCCTGCACTCACTAAGCAGTGCCAGCACCAGCTTGCAGCCCCTGCTTTCAGGGCTGCTCGCTCCCCTGGGCTGTTTGTTGTCACCTGGCTGTGACAGCACAGGGCTGGAGGAGCACCCAGCCTTCCCCATCCCCACAAGGAGAGCTCTGCGTAGCTAATCCCCTGCTGCCAGCTTCCACAAACAGTGTCCATCTGGAGTAAACACAGCTGGGGAAGGAGACGAGGAAACTTTATTTTGCAACCATTTGTGGTAGTGTTCACAACTGCAGCCCCAAGCGCTCTCTCTGCTTACGCACCAGAGCAAGTAACAATAGTATTTTTCATTGATATAGTGATTTTTGTCTCCAAGGCTCCCTGCAGACCCGGCCTGTGGTCTGGGGATGGCCTCACCTGGGCAGGTGAACTCCTGTCATGCAGAACTGAACTGTGATCCTTGTCTCTGCAGTGATTTTGGAAATACCACCTGCCTGGTCAGCGCCTTCTGGGAAGCTTGGGTTTCATCTCACCCAGGGCTGCATATGGGCCCCAAGGATGTTCCCCAAGGGTCAGTCTAGGGAAGGTTCCATTTGGCAAATTTGCCTTTAGCGAGATGGGGACGCTGGGTCTGGAGTGACTGAAACTGTGCTCTCCCCAGTGTCAGAGAAGTCATGTTTGACAGAGAGGAGCAGGCAGAACTTCTCAGAAAGTCTCTTTTTCTGGAGATACTCAAAAGCAGCCTGGACATGACCCTGTGCAACCTACTCCAGGTGAAACTGTATTAGCAGGGGGGCTGGACTAAATGATCTCCAGACGTTCCCAACCATTCTGTGATTCTGTGGATTTCTGCCTCATTGCTTTCAAATATGTGGGCTGCCATGTGCATCACCCAAGGGAGAGGAAAGCAGGAGGCAGAGGAGCAGCATAAAACATGGCCAGGTCACTGAAAATAAGAAATTAAAAGCTGAGTGTGAGTTTGCAGGAGCCGCAAGTAGGTGTATGGTGGACCAAAAGCCACCAGACAAAACAAGTGAGTCACTGAACAGCAGGTTTGAGAGCAGGAAAGGTTAAAACAAACATTGTTGAATTGGCTTAAGACTTCAATCAAAGCTGGACATTGCTTTCCTGTTCTACAGGCCGAGCAGTCATTTTTTCCTGTTCTATTTTCTCTCAGTGTTATCGTTGGAGGAGCAGGTCCACCCGGACCCTCGGCTTCTGAAGGAAACACGAGTGGGATTTCAGGAAGGGTGGGTTTAGATTAAATTTGAGGGAGAAATTCTTCCCTGTGAGAACAGTGAGGGTGGCACAGGGTGCCCAGAGAAGCTGTGGCTGCCCCATNGCCGTGCCTGGGGCTGAAGTGCCGTGCCCGGCGCTGAGGTGCCGTGCCCGGGGCTGAGGTGCCGTACCCGGCGCTGAGGTGCGGTGCCCGGGGCTGAGGTGCCGTGCCCGGCGCGGGGGTGCCGCGCTCCGGTCGTGCCCCGGAGCCGAGCGGCAGCACCTGCTCTCCGCACCCCGCGGCTACAGCCGGGTGGGAACCGGGGCACGGCCGGGCCGCTCGCTGGGGATGTGCCCTCCGGGACAGCGCTCGGTGGGCGCTGTCACCCCGCGGTCCCAGCCGGGCGCTGCGCTGCCCTGGCCCGGTGCTCGCCGCAGGCACAGGCAGGGGCTGTCCCGGGTGTCCGGCGTCCCGCACATCCCGCTGCCGCAGCAATGCGGGCTCAGGCTCATCCCAGCGCCCGGCCGGGAACGCGGCTCCGCCGGGTTGGGGATGCACAGGTGGCCTGGCTGGGAAAGGGGCAAGCTCTGAAGGACCCTGCATCCCAACCACTATAGTAGTCTACTAAAACAAATGTTTTCTCTTGTGTTTTTTTATTTTGTTTTGGGGGTTGATTTTGCTATTTTGTGGGTGCTTTTGGTTGGGGTTTTTTTTGTGGTTTCGTTGTCGTTATTTTTTCTCTTACACATTTAGTTCAGTTATTCCTCAGATACCTGTGACACCACCTTGGTGGCTGCTGTCAGAGTGTGCTCCAGTCTTTCACTCTCTCCATGCCCTGTACACTACATCTCTAGTAGGATCATACGGTAATGTGTTTATTATTCAGACTGTAAAATAGAGGAAGAAGAAGATGAAACAGCTGTGGTTAGCAATAGTCCTGTATCTGATGGCAGAACATTGCCTGTGCTGCAGGATGGCTCAGCTCTCAGGCTGTGGTCTGGGTAAGCTGCTGTACAGGGAGCAGGTCTGCCAGGCTGGGCTCTTGGGGGGAAGTAGGAGTCAAGGCAGAGGAGACCAAGAAAAGTCATGTGAGATTTGTGGTGTTCCCGCTCTGGGAGAACGTGAGTGGTGGCAACTGCATGTGGCTTTTCCAGAGAAGAAGATTGTCTCCAAAACCACAAAAGGACTGGGGGGGTTTTGCTGCTGTCTGCATCCTCTCCCACTCCCGTTTATCTCTCAGTCGGAGTTTGCACCAGGAAGGTCTCACGTACTTGGAAAGGCTGGTGTGCACAGGTCTGATTCATGTTTCATTCCATCACTATGGTTCCCTTTCCAGGAAGTTGATCCATGCAATAGCAGGCAAACCTTGATACCAAAATCCCTGGAGTGTTGGCAGCTGCTAATGGTTAAAGCCTTTTTAAACCCACTTCAGTTTTGGGAGATGGTGGTGTTTCGTCAGCTCCACTAAGAACAAAGGCTGCTGGGTCACCCCAGTGATTTTAAACTTTTGGCCGAGAGAAGCAGCTTCACTTCTTCTTTGATTTGTGCTTCTACTTTTCCAGTGTGTGGGAGAGTGGGATACCGAAGAGAAAGACCTAGGAAAAACTGCAGGGTTTGACTGCTAAGATCAGACTTCTGTTGCCTGGCTATTGGCAATGACGAGACTGGTTTTCCTGACTCAGGCAGTCCCTTTCAGCCCTGTGAACCTGCTAAGTCAGGCTTGGGGAAAAAAAATGGGCCTGAAGTCAGTTAATGAGCCCTATTCAATGCTCTGGATCCTCTGCCATTGGGAACGGTCAGTTGTGTGTTTTAGAGATGTTTCTGGTAACTGGAGCAGCTTCAGCCCTGGCTGAATGTGGGGCCGGGGCTGCCTCTGCGTTTTTCAGGAACTCGCTGACTCCCAGGGACTGCAGTGATGAACAGGGAGCTGCAGGAGGACAACTTTGAACCCTGCTTATCGTAGGCTGTAAAAGAGCAGAGAAGGTTGGTGTTCCTCTGACGTCAACCATCACCCTTTCTGTTCCACAACCAGAGCAGGGACCTTGTCCTTGCTCGCTGCTGGCTCCTCTTCTTGTAGGCCAGCCCCAGCGTGGGGGCTTCAGGACATGTGGCTGTCTTCTCCTGCAGCTCCCATGTGCCTTGAGCTGTGTTGTGGAGAACAGAATGGGAATAGGGGTTTCTGGGGCCAGGCCCACTCCCTCCTAGCAGCTGGTGTAGCTGGTTTGCAAAATAATCATCAGGTCCCATGGGGCGGGTGTTCCTGCCAGGCACACTGTGTGTGAGCCCTTCAGAGAAGAGTGGCTGCTGGCCCACCCCGGGTGGCACCAAAGGTGCCTGCGCTGGCTGTACCCAGGGGATTTGGGTGGATGTCCTGCCCCACTCCCTCTAGCACTGCAGACTCTCCCTGCCTATTGTGGGGACTGCAAGAGCACAGTGGTGTGTCAAGGATGATGTTGGATTTGGCTTGTCCACTTCTTGCACACAGCCTGACCCCTGACTTGGCATGGCTCAGAGCCTGGTGCTGCTGAGGCTGCATTGAGCTCAAGCCATACCTTACACTGTGGTACCTTGTGTGCTCAGTTATTTGATAATGGGGTGCAGGGATGCTCTTGGATAACCTTCCCGGATGCTCTTGTCAAACATGGTGGCAGTAAGAGGCTGGCTTGGTGCTGCACAAAGCGCCAGGACTCTGTTTATTGCTCTGAAGTGGTGCCTCGCTCCAGCGAGCACCAGGGGTGGGTGCGAGCTCTGTGATGGGTTGGTGGGCACATGGCCCTGCCACCCCGTGGGAGCCATCACCTGTGATGACACACAGCCACCATCACCTCTTAATGTCACCAGAAGTCTCGTACTGAGGTCAGTGGAGGTAGAGTAGCTGGTGCCAGGAGGGTGGCACTAAAGGCTGCTCAGCACGGGAGCATCCTCCTCTTCCTCAGCCACCAAACCCATGAATCATTGTCTGGTTGCCTACAAAGAACAAATATTTCCTGCAGTGGAGCAGTGTGTGTCTTGTAGTCTCCCATGTTTCTCTTTTAAAGGCTCACACCTTAAAGCATGTGACAGATACATCTCCCAAATGCATTTGTGGTGTCCTCAGGTTTGAGGATAATACTGCGCCACTTCCACTTCACCACCCTCTTGAGCCACTCTCACCTCTTGCTTCTAAATGAGCGTTTGAGGTGAGTTTAGGATGAGGATCACTTTGTTCCTGACAGCACACTTCCATAAAACTGGTCTTTGGGGAATGTAGTTCCTTGTTTTTCTCAGTCATTTGCCACGCTTATCTAATAATTGACAAATTACAGCTGTAACTACCCTGGTTTTCAGCTATTGAGATTAGTAGAATGAACCTAAATTATCACCTTTTAAGAGGCTGATAAATAATCCCGGGCAAAGTCACTGTTAAGGGTTTTAAAATGATGCAACTTTATCAGCTGCCTGATTATTAACATCTGCTGGAAACCTCACAATAAAAGGGGTGGACTGACTTTGGTTATTGTATATATTTTTAAAAAGACCCTAAAACCACCTGATACAGAAAATCTTTCAAGTGCCTTAGCTTGAATGGCTCTTTTTATACCATATAATGGGCAAGCTGAGTAGGTAACTGCTCTGCCATGGTCCACTGATCAAACCATAATAGAGAAATTGTGTTGGGTTGACTGTGGCTGAAAATACTTTGAATGTTTGGTTAACTTTTTCCCCTTAATTTCACTAAATTGAAAATAATCAGACTTATTCTTGGAATGGAACATACTTGTTTGAGTACCTTCATTTTGTATTTGAATTTATTTTTGAAGCTTATTATGTCTCAAAGAAAACATTACAATGTTTTCAGAGAAGTTATGCCAGAGCCTTTAAAACTTCTCCTTTTTAAAAGTCTGAACCAACTTGCTGATATCTGCACTAATGAGTCACGTGCCATGGTTGAGCTAAAACTTTTTTTGCATAAAAATGGAAAGCGCTGGGTTTGCTCTGATGGCCTTGCTGGGGGCTGCCTGTGCTGAGGACGCACAATTTATAGCCTTTTGAACGTTCTTTGAACCCATCCCTCTGGCTTTCAACAAGTCTAGAGTGAAACTAAAAGTTCTGTTGCGTTACACTCTGGGTTTTTGATGGTGGGAAGTCAATGTCAGATGGAGGTGCAGGAGGACTGAAGGGTGGCTGCACAAAGCTGGTGCTGAGGCTCATCACTCTTAAGTGGGAGAACAAAGCTCCTGCCTCAGGAAAGCGTTGGAGAGTTCTGCTGCTTTCTTGTTCTTCATCAGAACAGGTGATACCACATCCAGCTGGGCTGTGAGAGGGGAAGTTATCAATCTGGTCTAGTGGGTGGCATCCCTGCCCATGGCAGGAGGGGTTGGAACTAAATTGGACCTTTAAGTTCCTTTCCAGCCCAAACCTTTCTGTGATTCTATGATCAGTGGTCCTGGAATGGTTGAAGGCTCCTCTCCAGTGCTGGTGCAGCCTCTGGTGCTGTTCAGATCCTTCACCAAGTGTTGAGATCCCAATTTAATATGTGTGCACATGCCTTCTCTCCAGATAAATCGGAGGATTTGGGGTGGGAGACCACATGGAGCTGTGTACTAAGGAGCAGAGAGCTCTGGAAGAAGCACTGAGCTCCTGCATTCACCTAATTTCTGCTTGCTCAGGCATCGTCCCCTGGAACCACAGTTCAGAGAAAACTCTTTCATCCTTATCTGGGTACTTTCCTTGGCTTAAGGCAAGGTCGTGTCACCCATTTGTATCTGGAAAAGACTTGTGCTTTGTTTACCCAAAACAAACACGCAGGAAGAGAGCTGAAATGTAATCTGCAGTGAGCAGCCTCCCCCGGACCTGGAAGCCCTCAGGGTTTGCGAGCAAGAGCGCCCAGGGCAGATGAGCTGCTGGGTTGTGCCTCTGCTGATTGCATCCTTATCTGGAGCCCTGTAGGCACACCTTTCCATCTTCTCCTGACTGTCCTTTGGCCATCTAAATAGCAGACATTAGTTCACAGCTGCAGAAAACAGGGCTCTGAAGGACTGATCTTGAGGAAACCCAAAACTGTCGGGTCAAACAGCATTGCACAAGGGTTTCTTAGCACTTGGTTTAAGTGTCTCCAGACCCGAAAAAAAGCTGGGAGATGAGAAAGAGCCTGTTGCTGATATTGGAGAGGAACTTTGCTGCTTTACAAGCATCTCACCTGCAGAAGTGGCAGAAGGAAGTGACTACATAGATGAAGGATGCCATGGAATCTGCTTTCTCACTGATGGAAATGTCATGTTGAGATGTTCCTGCAGGAAACACTTGAAAAGTGTTTGAGGGAGAAGACCTCAATAGGTTCAGGTTGCTTTGTTTTTAAATCCAGCGTGAGCAAATTTCAAGCCTGTAACTCCATCAGAAAGTCATAAGGGCTGTTGAATACCTCAAGGAGTGGATCTTGCATGGTTTTGAAATAAGAATTGGAGCTCAAGAGTGGAAAACGTGCCAGGCGTCCACATCTGGCAGTGGACTGTGTGTAGCCTGTTATTTTATCTGCTGCTTTGTAGGACATTTAGTCCTCATAAGCAGGATTGTGTAACTCAAGGAGGGGGGAAAGATCAGGTTTTGCCCTTTTTAGATCTTCCTCTCTGTAGATTCAGATTGTATCTTAAGGGTAGGAGAAGTGGCAGGGATATCTTTTTACAATCTGCTAGCAGTGGTGTCTGTGGGCGTATTCGTGACCCCTGGGCCAGCTGATTGCCACCAGCAGTTGGATCTGTCCTGAGCCTGCCCACCTGCATTTGGCATCCCACCAGTGCTTCAGTGGCAGCTTCATGGCCGTGGTGTGGAGATGGCCTGAGCCCCAGCACTGTCCCTGCCCTGCCTTTTTGCAGCACAAGTGGCCAGTGACAGCCCTGGCAGTGAGTCAGGTGCCTCTGCCTGCAGGGCTGTGTGTGGGGTTAGGAGTGAGCTCGTGGGCATCAGCGCACGCCCCAGAGATGGGCACTGCCAGCCCTGTGCCAGGAGCTCACGTCACCTGCTCTTGGACACTTGCAGGCACTGCTTACTCAATTTTCTCCCAGCTCCTCGTAGTTATTGTTTGATACGTACCCTGACGCCAGAGGGTTTGTGGGTTTTAATTAGTAACCCTGGGTAGTTTAGTTATCCATGCAAATATCCAGTCCTCTTCTGAATCCTCCTCCATTCTTACCCTTGGCACCCTGCAGCTATCATCTGTGCAGGAAAACGTCCACGATGGTATAACTAAAAAGAACCTCGTATATTAAGTTTCTAATCTACAGTTTCATTAAAAAATACAATAAAATTAAATATGTATTTTGTAGGCTATTCTGTTACTTAAAAGAAAACAGTTCTGGAAAGATGAATATCTAGCTGAAACGTTTTACAGCTAATATTTTCCTTCCCAGTTTGACTTCCAAATTACATTTGTCATGTTCCTCCAAAAGCCCCAGCTGGCTAATGGAAAAAGCTTGCTTTTGCTTTTCTGGGTCTCTTTCTCCAAAGTCCAATGTTTCAGCAATAATGGGGAAACAGGGCTTCTGAGTGAAAAGACCTGAGTTAATATCCCATTTTTAATGAGTAAAAATTTAAGTGTTTTATTTTGAAACCTTGTTAGCTCTATGGGGCAACTTGTTTTTATTAATTTTTACAGCACCTTTGTGCTGTGGGACTGACCCCTTGTGTAGGATTAGAGAGCCTGTAAGCCCTGATAATACCAAGTAATTAACAACCCATCAGGAGCTCAAGTGTTGAAGTGAAGTCAAAGTGGAACAAAGTTTTTGTGTAATGACTCTTAGCAAATTAATTGCTGTTTGGCTGCCTGTGATTTCAAGGAGGAAGCAAGCTGGAAAGTGAAGGTGTTTGGGATTTGCTTTTTTCACTCTTCCTGAACTCTAAATAAGGATAGGGCAGTTCCTGAAAATCACTGGAAACAGAATAAATTTCTAAAGATTCATTAAATGTGTGAGCTGCAGTAGCCATAACAAAATATTTAGACAATACTTAGATATTGAAAAATAAACTTTATAATGATTATATTTTAAAAAAATGTTTATGTGCCTCCTTGTCATGACTTTGTCCCTGTATTGGCTGTACTTGCACCCATGTGAGCACCAGCTACTTCTCTCTGAACTATTGTTGCACCTCTGAGTACCTGACCCATTTCTCTTATTGCAGGTAGAGCTTCACGTCCACCTGGATGGAGCCATTAGACCAGAGACCATCTTGTACTTTGGCAAGTGAGTTGTGGGGGGAAGGAAGCTCTGGGAGCTGCAGCTCAAAGGCATCATCCCTTCTCCAGATCTGTGACAGAGGAGCTCCTGCAGGCAGCAGACCTGGCTGGTGCTGGTTCTGTCTCTGCCCAGACCTGGCTGCACAGTGTGAGGACACTGAGCTCACCCCAAAAGACAGTGGGGCTTCACAGGTAGCAGGAATGTGACTGAGGTGGGTTTGTGAGCTGGGCAAGCTGAGAGGAACCACCATGAGAGAAGTCCAGAAGGTGTCTCATAAAGAGCTGCCTGCCTTGAAGTGTACCCAGGACACAGCAGAGGTGCTGTATTCTCATCTCTTTTTCCACATTCCTGATTGAAAAAGCAATGACAGCAGGCTGTGAGCATTGTCTTGGAGGTGGTGCTGTTCCACAGTTTGGGAGGAAAACCCAGCTTGGGTGCCCTTGCCTGCCCTGCTGCCCTGTGGATTTGAATCCCAGGCTGTCTGCCTGGTGTCAGCAGTCAAGGAGTCACGCTCGTGTGGGGGTGACCCAGGGAAGCACTTGGCAGTGACTGAGAGAGAGGTTGTTTCCTTGACAGAGCCCACGTGCATCTTCCTTCGGTGTAGGTTGTGTGGGAAGCGTGGGGTGAATGATTAACCTGTGTGAGGGCCTGGCTCCACGTTTGCAAGCAAAATAAACAAGATTTCTTCCAGCTGTCACTGATACCCTCAGATCGAGAAGGTGGCAAGGGTAAGGGTTTTGGGAAACAGCTCTTAGGCACAGCTCTGGTATTTTGGGGAGGAAATCAGTTCTGAGGAGGATGGGAAGTGGTTCTGGCATTCTGTGAGCCCAGCAGATTCCAAGGCAGTGCAGTCCTAGGGGAAGTATTCTTTCTGGAGTAGCTTTTTCTGCAGGGCCTGGCCATACTTCTTGCTGCGTAGTCAGAGAGGAGGGTGGGTCAGGGCTGTCCACCCCATTTTTTGCTGGATGCTGGCATGGTGAACTGAGTCAGGGTTCCTGCTGGTGGGCTGCAGGGCTGGAATACAGGTCCAGATGAACAGAAGAGTTGGTGCTGACTCCCTGGGGCTCTGCTGGGTCCCCCTGCCTGCAAATGGAAAATGCCAGTGTAGTCCCTAGGAGAATTGTAGGAATCCTGAAAGCCAGGAGGCACTGGCTGTCTGGGGATCCTGTGCCAGGATCCTTGCTTAGGGCAGGAACCTTCATTGCCTGAGTCTGTGCTGAGTTCCCTCTTATTTTTGAACAGCCCTGGCATCCCCCTGAGCTGCCAGCCCTCGGGTGGAGCAAGGCTGTGCTATTCATGGCCTCTAAAACTTGCACTCACACACAAAAAAAAGCAGTGGGGCAGTGCAGAAGGCTGTAGGGGCTGACTGCCTTAATAACCTCACCGTGGGCACAGAAAGCTGCTTGTGGTCTATTTTTAAAGGTAAAGAGCTGGAAATAAATTTGCCAGGTGGTGTCTGACCCTGTACACATAACCCCAAGCTGCTGGGATGCACAAGCCCCCTGGGGCAGTGCACTGCTGAACTCAGCTGTTTTGAGAAACTTTGTCTCCAATTCTGTCGGGTCTGGGTCAGTCTTTGCGTCTGCCCTGCCCAGCCAAAGGGCTCAGAGCTGTGGCAGACCCCTCATGGGGACCGGGTGTCCCCAGGAGAGGTTCCCTTTCCGTGCTGGGATGGTGTGCACGGTGCTGCCCACGGCTGGAGGGAGCTCTGGGCAGGACACCGAGGTGGCAGTGAGGACAAACATGTTCCACTCTGGCCACTGTGCTTCAAGAAGAATCCCACCTGCAAGGAGGGTTGGATGGGGCAGCAGCAGCTCCAAAAGCCACACTGGCATGACCTACCAGACCTCCTCATGCAGAGGCGTGATTCCAGGGTGGATCATCCCAAGGCACTGCCACCGATGCCTGCATGAAGACACTTCTTCAGGAAGCACATGAGAGAGGTCAGGGAAGTGGCTTTGCTGTAGGAAACTTTCCTGGGACAGGTGGAGGAAGGTGCAGGTCGGTTCCTGGAGCAGGGACTGATGTGTCAGTGCCATGGAAAGGGCAAGGCAGGGAGGAAAACCGATGCCTTGGCAGCGAGGAGTGTTCCCTGCTGGTGCCAGCAACTTAATCTGTGCAGATTGCATGTGAGGGCTGAGCGTGGGGCTGGTTTCCTTCCTGGCTGGGTGGGGAAGGAGCAATGTTTACCAAGCCCAGGAGCGGGGTCCTTTGGACTGTGTCCCTGCATGGCTCATTGGGATGGTTGCTGGCAACGCAGCACTGAACTGTCTGTGGTGTTTTGTCTCTATTAGCAGAGTTCTTCCATCAATCAGCTGTAATTCATTGTGGCAGGAAAGAAGATTAAAAACAAATGTCTAGTTATTATTCCAAATTTGTGTTGGCTTGTGCAGGGTACCAGAGGGTGGGGGGGTGGCAAAGCCTGCCCAGGAAGCTGCAGCACCCTTGGCTGGCAGCCCCCTCGATCCCGGCTGTCACCACACCGGGAACACCTTCACCCACTCGGTATTCCAGCTGCTCTTCCCTCTTGGAAGCATTTATGTGGGCATTAGGGTGTCTGTCCCTTTGCTGAGAGCAGTTGTTGCCATTTGTTCCTGTGAGGGAGGTGTTCCTGTCACAGAAGGTGCCACCAGGATGCTGGGCTCAGGAAGCAGCTCGCTCTCAGGAGCTGCTGGCACCAAACCCATGAGCCACAACTCTTCTGCCTGTGTGACCCCAGGCCTTGGAGCATCTCCTTGATTTTTCAGTCCTTTGAGCCTGCATAAGTGGAAATTAACTTTTCTAAAGAATTTTGGCAATTCTGCTGCTAGGCCTAGGAGGTGCCAAGAAATAATCCAGAGCCCCTTTAGATGAACTTCTTAAGCTTAAAATGTGCCCTGGCTGTGTTCCTGCCGGGTCAGCCTGGGCTTGTATTTCGGTTTGTTTGTGCTTTGCCTGTGTTTTGGATCTTCTTCCTCCCCGCTGAGGTTCAGGACTCCATCCGTGAGGAGATTTTGGAAGGACAGCGTGTGCTGTATCTTTCCTGTGAAGGAATGGTGGTTGATGCTGCCAGCTTTGGATGCAATTGGTATATGAAACGGACTGATTAAAAATGTGATAACCTTCCCTGTCAGTAACATGTGACTCCATTTCCAGGAAAAGAGGCATCCCTCTCCCTGGGAATACTGTTGAGGAGCTCATGAAGTATATCAGCTATGATACACCACTGACACTTCCTCAGTTTCTAGAGAAATTTAATTACTACATGCCTGCCATTGCGTAAGTACCCTGCTTTTTGCTACTTCCCCCTCAACCCTTGGCAGGATCCCTTGGCTCAGCCTTGGAGGTCCCCTGTGGGCCCTGAGGGTGACAGGTCCCACTGCCATCCCTGCAGGGGTGACCGTGAGGCAGTGAGGAGAATTGCCTATGAGTTTGTGGAAACAAAAGCGAAGGAAGGGATCGCCTACGTGGAGGTCCGGTACAGCCCTCACCTCCTGGCCAACTCTGGTGTGGATCCCATCCCCTGGGGACAAGCTGAGTGAGTGATCCTGCCGTGCTGGGGGGCTGGTGGGTGGCTGGTTGGGCACAGAGAAGGCATGGCCCATGCCAGTCAGCCACTGTGTGTTCAGAGGCTGCTGCAACAAACCTTTCTCCTCCCATGCAGGGACAGCCAGCATGTTCCCACCTCTCTCTCCCATTGATAGGGTTTTTCATCTAGTGATAGTGTTATTCATCTTAAACACCTCTGTGTGCTGCAGTGTTTTAACATCCCTTGCTCTGGGCACCGAGTTCTGCATGTGCAGAGCAGCTGTGCTCAACCTTCTGGCTGAAGCCATTCCCTGTGAGAGGGAAAGAAATGTCCAGATATGGACTGCCTGCCCACAAAACGGGAATTTGACCTGGCAGGGATGGTGGGTGGTGTTGGAGGGGGCTGGTGATCGGATCCCTTCCTTTCATGACATCCCCTCTGTGAAATGTGCCTCTCATTAAATCAGTGCTGGGCTCTGGGGCCCCTCGAAAGTGTGCTGAGGTGGATGCTGAGCCCTGGGCTTGTCCCTGCCTGGCTGCAGAGAGTTGTGTGCCCTAATGAGATGCTCTGGCAAAGAGGGGATTCCTCTGCTCAGGCAGGATGGGCACCCAGTTCTAAATCTTAGGATCATCTGCGCTTGCTTCAGTGCCTGATATCTGGTAAATGTGGCCATGGCAGGGGTGTAAAAGGTGCTCTCAGGCTCTGGGTGGTCTCATTGGGCATCTCTGGGTGTTAAGGCGAGAGGAAGCTGGGGCAGCCTGTCCTCCCACGGGGATGCTGGGCTGGACCTGAGGCTCCTGCCCGGCTCCCTGGCAAGTCTGGCCTCTTGCTGATGGCTTTTCTTCCCTGCAGGGGAGACCTCACTCCAGACGAAGTGGTTCAGCTCGTAAATCAGGGACTGCAGGATGGAGAGAGGGATTTCCACATCAAAGCCAGGTCTATTCTATGCTGCATGCGCCATATGCCAAGTAATGTATTGCAGCTCCCCTGCTGCTCTGCTCCCCTTCCCTGACGCGCGGCGGGGGGGACGTCCCCTGGGTCTGGGGCCCTGCAGGAACGTGGGGAGAGCCCAGTCTGTGGGTCTGATGCAGGACCAGACACTGCTGAGGAGGTTCTTGTCTTGGTGGGGGTCCTCTGCCCCTTTCACTGTAGGGCAAAGGTCTGCTGGGTGCAAGAGTGGGGGCCTGTGGGTACAACCAGTATCTGAAAGGTCTTGCTAGAGGGACAAAAAGGGGCTCTTCTGTCCTCTCCTGGGGCAGCTGTGACCTCTGCTCCCTGCCCAAAGGCCAGAGTTCACCCTGGGCCAGTAGAAGCCATCGGCACAGTGAGCAGTTGCATCTGCCATGACTGACTGGAGGTCTGAGAGCCAATGGTCATGGAAGGAGGACCAGGCATGACATCTCACACTTGCCTGCTCATGGTCCTACAGCAGGATACTCCTTCCTTAGCCTGGGTCATGGGGCAGCCAGAGAATCCACTGGCAGCAGCCAGTCTCTGCTGGCTCAAGCTGGAAACACAAGTCAAATATACTTAAGGCACACATATAAAATGTTTTTTATAAAAACAGCAGCTCTTGCAAAAAACTTTGTTGGTAACAGGTGCTGTGACCCAGAATAGGAAGAAAACCCAGTTTCCAGCATTTCAGTGGGCTGCTGGGTTTTGCAAGCATCTTCCTCTAGGGAAGGATGCAGCCAGAGAGAGGCTGTGTGACAGGAGCTGTTTAATGTGAAGATTTTATTCTGAATATCTTCATATCTCACACCAGTTTTATGCAGGCTTAGTAGGGTAGATGGTGGAAAGATTTTTCCTAGTGAGTACATGATTAATTTGTGTCTAGAAATGTGAAAAATTATATTCTTGGAAACTGGGAGATTTGAGAGTGGGGTTTTTTTTCCTGCCTGCACAGTCAACACCAAACAATACTTTGAAAACTTGACCCTTATATTTCTAGTTTCTAGGAAAAAAATGTTTTTCTTTGTAGCAACTGGAGAGCTGTAAGGCACAGTCACACTGATCTGCAGTTACAGTCCCAGCCAGTGCACAAGTGGTAAAGGCAGGAGGTGGCAGGAGCATCCAAGGATGTGTGCAGCCTGCACTTCACTGCAGGAGGAATTGCTTGTGCAAACAGCAGAGGTGGCATCCTCATACCTGTGTCCCAGGACACCAGCTGATACCCAGAGCCAGTGATGTGCTTGATTAAGAGTCTTTAGCAGCACATTCAGGATGTGCTGTACAGTGAGAAACCACCCTGTAATTAATGAACTGTTGAGAGAAAGGCAGAGATGCCAGCCAGACCTAACTCATATCAAACTTGTTAATAAAAGAATGGCTCTAACCCAGCGAGTTGGAAAATGGTGGGGAAAAGAAAGATGGTGAGGTTGCACACATCATCCTGGTGTGTTCATATGATTTGGGGATTGTCTGTACACAGCAGGTGCCTGTTAATTATTAACACTACTGTTTATCTCTGTTTCTTGGCCTTTCTGCTAAGGTTAAGTGCTGTGAGAGCTGGTAGATGCAGTTCCCTTCTCAGAGGTTATCTATCCTGATCAGAGAGAGCTCTGAAGCAGTTGTTGGCCACTTGTCTCTCCCTTTCTTACTGATGGCAAATAGATAAAACTTCAGCTCCTTCCCACCAGGAGCAGAATCCTCAGGGGAGTCAAGGACGCCCTGCAGCAGGGCAGGGATGGCTGCAGTACAGGGCCCCCCAGAGATCCCTCTCAGCCCAATCTCCTCCATGACACAACACATCCCGTGGGACAGTTCTTGCCTTTACCCTCACCTTGCCCAGCAGGGAAGGGGTGAAAGCTCAGGAGCTGAGGGATTTCTCCCACACACCATGTTACAGCCCCAGGGCAGTGCAGTCCATCTTACCTCCAGCCAACTGCAGCAGTCACCACTGCTTGGAAGTTTTTTAATTAATTTTTTCCCGTACTTGAAGTGAGCAGAAGAACATGATGAAAGCGGTTTTATAGCTGGTAAATGCATTTGATTTCCCTTTCATTGACAACAGACTGATCAGTTGACAGCTTTTATTTGCCTGAAGGTGACAGAGATGACAGACCTCTCTAGGAGTTTGCTAGCTTTCTTTCTGAGCATCAGGTTTTAGGAAAGACTAAACAAAAAAGCTCTAGCCTGCTAGTTATAGGACCAGGATTTGTTTAGAAAAATGCTGGAAGTGTGACCTTTATGAATGCTTCCTCCTGAATCCTGGTGCTGCCTCTCCCAGGCTGGTCTCCAGAGGTGGTGGAGCTCTGCAAGAAGTATCGAAACGACTCTGTGGTGGCTGTCGACCTGGCTGGAGATGAGTCCCTGAAGGTGGAGAATTACTCTGAGCATAAGAAGGCTTATGAGGTTTGTGGAATAAGTTTTTAAAAAAGGAATTACAAGAAAAATGCATATTGAGGGGACGTGTGTGAAGGGACAGTTTTCAAACTGCAAACAGCTGGGACAGCTTAAAAATTTGTTGCAGCTATTAAAAACAATCAGTTAAATAGCAAAAGTATTTGTTTATATTTCCTAAATGATTAATGGCAGGCATCATTGCTAAAACATGGCCTTAGATCTGGGGCTTGGCACGCTACCCTATAGCACTGAGTGTGACATGAGGGACAGGGAGCCCAAATCACCCCCCACCCCACTGCTGTTGGCTCCTGGGGCTTGGTGAAACCACGGCCAAGGGTGGAAGAGACTGGCCTTTCCAGTCTGGCAGAAATCACCCGAGGAGCAGAGGAGAAGCTGCACATTTGCAGGGCTTTTATCTGATCATCTCAAATGCAAACACTGGAATGGCTTCAGGAGTCTGATCCCAGGCTCTCACTAAACCTCAGCCTTTGCAGTGGCTCGAAGGGAAGGGAAAGCCTCGCTCCTCTTCACTGGTGGAAATTTGGGGTTCTTAGTCCCCTCCATCAGTGGGGGAGGAGGTTGTGCACCATCACAGGCAAAAAGGGTGGTGGTTTGCAAGCAGTGCTCAGGTCTGAAACCACATGGGGCTTCCTTGGGGTCTTTACCCCATCAGTGGAAGCTAGTACAAGGTCAGCCTGCAGGGCTGTGCTGGTTGAACCAGGTTATTATAAACCAGGACATGGGCACAGGGGTTTATTAACTGATGGGCAGGCAGTCTCATCCTGCCCTGGTGGGCCAGCAGTACCCAGGTCCAGCCTCCTCTGCCTGAAGGATGCATCTTGTCTCTGTGCCAGGGGCTCACTCAGGCTCTGGGATGCTGAAGCAAACCCTCCTCCCATCCGTATTAAGTAACTGAAAAAACCTCCTGAGTGCAAAGCCCTGAAGGACTGTCTGTGAAGAACGTCTGCTGCAAGATGGGGCCTGCAGCCTGCCTGCTGCTGCCAGCTGGGTGGTCCTTCTCCAGCAGGACAGGAGCCAGGCTTCCCTCCAGGCTCCATGGCTTCCCAAAGCCCGGGTGGCCCCTGGCAAAGGAATTTTCAGGATGGTCATGGAGCTGCACCCAAAGCTGCACTCGCAGGGTCCTTATGGCCAGGCTGCCTCCACCCCCAGCCCCTTACAGGAGGGAGGTGCTCAGTGTCAGAGCATTTCTTCACCTCTGCCCTGGGGTGCTTCTACACTCTCCCACGTGGCTGCAGCTGGCCAAAAACGTACGAGTTCCAAAGAGTGGAACTGCTGCAAGGTTCATGCAGAAAGGCAAGTGGGTGGAGGAGGAGGAGCTCAGAGCTTGCTGCTGTCTGGAGAGGAGGGAGCGGTGAACTCACCCAGTATTAAAAGCCTGTGAAGAGCCTGGCTGGGCTCCAGTGGAAGATAACCAGGATTTTTAAGTGTCTCTCTGTGTGACATTACTGAGCTCTTGCAGCCCTTGGAGCGCAAGGCTCGTGATCTGTGGGCTCTTGGCACAGGAGCCTTGCTGTGCCCCCGAGAGCAGTGCCAGCCCCAGAGCCTGCTGACCTTGCTGCAGGTGGTGGGACAGGAACATGTTCTCTCCCTTGTTTTGCAGGAAGCTGAGAGATGTGGGATCCACCGCACTGTCCATGCTGGGGAGGCCGGCCCGGCTGCCATGGTCAAGGAGGTACGAGGATTTCCTGACTCAGGGCAGAGAGGGACAGGGGTGTGACGTGCCCTGCAGCGGGGAGAGAGGCACCCAAGTCCTCCCCATATCCACAGCAAAGTGAACACTGGGGACATGGGCAGGTCTGACCTGATGGCTGGAAAGGGACATCCCAGGAGCCAGCTCAGTGGTGCGGGCTGTACCCGCAGCGGGATGGGGGGCTCGGGGCAGGCAGGGGCTGAGCTGTGCTGGGAGGCTCTGAGTGCTTTCCCTGTGCTCTCTAGGCAGTTTATGTCCTGAAGGCTGAGCGTGTTGGCCATGGATACCATGTCCTGGAGGACCCTGAGCTCTACAAGGAGCTGCTGAAAATCAAGATGCATTTTGAGGTGAGGACGTGTGGTGGGAGCGTGACAGCCGGGTAGCTGCTGTCTGAGTGGAAAACCAGCCCTCACCTGGGCTATGCTACAGGCAGGGACAGGAGCTGACACCCAAGTGCTGACCACATGTACAGTGATGTTGTATTGAACCCAGATGCCCAAAGCTCCACAGGAAAAATGCTGGGGACAAACCTGGCTGTTTGCTGGGTGCGCACAGCAGCTTGTGGGAGGCACATAGCAGAAAGAATGGATCCTTGTGTGCCCAAGGATAAATTCTGGAGGGCTGATTCACTAATTTATACACCACAAGCCTGAAGGCTTGTCCTTCCACAGATCAGGCTGCTGTACCAGAGCAAGGCTGGTTAGAGGGTGGAAATGCCTGGGAGTTCAAGTGCCTGTGTGGATTTCCTTCACTTTTCCCCAGAATGGACATATCCAGCCAACAGAGGGAACATGTACTTAATGCAAGTGGTTTTGTAGCTGTGATTGACACAGGGCTGGTGACTGACTGGCCGTGGGAAACATCCCCCTGGCCCCTGCCACTGTCATATGGGCTGTGGGCTCTTTGAATCCATGTCCTGGGACATGCACTGTCCATTGGAGCAGCGCTGAGGGGCAGCTGGGAGCAAAGCTCTAATCTGGTTTTACCAGTGTGCTGGGCTATCTGTGTCCACAGCTTGGGTTCAGATCCGTGTGGCTGATTCTGGTTTTCACGCTTAACTCCCCCAAACAGGTCTGTCCTTGGTCCAGTTATCTCACTGGAGCATGTTCTCCGGACTTCAGCAAACACCCCGTAATACAGTAAGACTTCTCAATTATGTGGCATGTCAAATAACCAGGATTTGGGTTGATTACAGCTGCTTTATTGCTTTACAAAGCTAAGGCACAGCTAATTATGTAGGACAGTGTGGCACATCCATGTCCTTTGGCACGGGGGAGCCTGGTGCAGCTGGAGGGGTGTGGGGGTCCCTTGGGGAGGCTGTCCTGTCCCTCCTGCCCTGCTCTGAGCTGCACTACCCACTACTGGCAGGTGAGTGCAGAGCAACAGGGGGACAAGCCGAGCCTTGTGCTTGTCTCCAGCAGTGCCAGCTGCAGGGACAGCCCCGAGGGCTTTGCTTTTGCTGCATTTCACCCTGAGAACTGCACGGTGTCACACCCACTGTTCTGCCCACCAGTTCAACCTGATCTCTTTACAGATTTAAGAAGGATAGTGCCAACTATTCTCTGAACACAGATGACCCCCTCATCTTTAACTCCACCATTGACAAGGATTATGGCATCGTGAAGGAACACATGGGATTCACTGAAGAGGAGTTCAAGAGAGTCGTAAGTCAGCCTTGGCTGGGTGCTCTGCTCGTGTTCTGGTGCAGCCCAGAACAACCTGCTGGTTTTTCTTTATAAGCTGAAGAGTTTTTAATGGAAACCAGAAAATCCTGCTCTGGCCTTGTAAGCAGGAAAGTAGGACCAGGCTCAAAGTGCATATCCCAAAAATTCCAGAGTATTTAAAGACTTTTGCTTTGTGCTGGTCTCATTTCTCCTGGGACTGCTGCTAGTGATGGGCCAGAGCAGTTGTCATAAAACAAGGCCATGGAAATGAATCTGAGAATGGAAACTTTACACTCTCCCTCGCCTGTTGCTGCGCAGAGCCGGGTGCTGGGATGTGCATAGCTGTGTGTTCATGTCTGATGTGTCCTAATGTCTCTGTGTTCCCCCCCTGCCTCCTCAGAACATCAACGCAGCCCAGTCCAGCTTCTTACCCGAGAAGGAAAAGCAGGAGCTGCTCAACAAGCTGTACGAAGCCTACGGGATGGTCCCCAACGCATCGTGACCCGTCCCTGGGAGCCAGCGTGGAGCAGGGCCCTTCTTCACCAGTGCCTGACTCTCCTTTGCCAGTGGGAGCACTGGGAGGAGGTGCCCAGAGTCGGTCTCTGTTCCTGGCAGCCCTGTGTTAACCCTTACAGCGCTCATCGGAATCAGACTATCACATGCACCTACTTGTACCCCACAGACTCTCTCCTGAATGCATATCCAGCTTCCTGCCCTGCTGTTGTGCAAGCAGACTGGGTCTGCCTGCTGGCCTGACTCCCTTCTCCATCTGCTGCTGTTTCTGTACTGCAAATGCAAACAGAAGAACCTCCCCTGTGGTTTTTTTTTCCCCCTCTTTCCCTGTTTTACCTGTCCTGTCCCACTGACCTGCCTGGCCCTTGCCTGCAGTGCTGAAATAACCACTTTCAACTCTTGACTGTGGCCTGGGTTAATCTTCACCTTTCCAGGGAAGAGGTGTGCTAGTGCTGGCAGGGAGCGAGCAGCCCTTTCAGACACAGGCTTTATTCTTGTCCTGTGGTTAGGAGGGTTTGGTCATAGCTATATTTACCCAGGGTTAGTCTTGTACTAACAAGACTGGAAGAAGAACAAGCTGGAAGCTGGTGCCCCTGCCTGTGCACAGGTCCGAAGGGCATTTAAAACAAAATACAATTTTTTTGGCATCCTTTCTTGGACAAGAACTCCCATGGATCAGGCCTGCCAGTGTCACTGCTGCAGGAGTGCACACCTTAGGCTCAGGCCCCAGCTGCGCTCACAGTTGGCCATGACCAAGCTCGCACACACATAGGAAGTTGGAACCATAATTTTACCACTTTGGGCCAAAATCTACCTTCTGGGATTTTTCCCAGCTTTGTACTCATCTTGGAGAGCTCCTGTGAACTGCAGTTTGATCTTCCTCTTTATTTAGGACTTGATAAAAACGTGATTGATTGCCTGGTTTAACAATTCTGCCCTCTTTCTGATTTGACACAATCATTAGGCACTCTTAAGGCTGAATAAGTAAATTAACTAGGACCCAGTGTCACACGTTGACTCAGGTCCCATCTGATTACTTCTCTCACTCAATTATGACACTGGCTAGAAGTCAGATCTTCAGGTTGGTGGAGAATTTATACAGAGAAACTCACCAAGAATTCCTTAGTGATTTTGGTGCATTATAGTGTTTTTACCCAATAAGCAATAGAGCTGTGCATCCAGAGAAGAGACCATCATTTTCTTACCTGAGTGTGTGGTGTGTTTTAGCATCCCAGGGGTCTGCCAAGATGCTTCCTCCAAAGATATTGTACCAAAAAGTTGCCTTTGACAAGGGGCCGTGGTCACCATTGCCACAGACAGACCCTGGGCTGGTCCAGTCTCAGCCAGCAGTGATGGTGTGCTGGGAGTATTTCCATTCTTTCTGGGCTTCCATATTGGTCTTCAGAGTAAAATACTCATCTCTGAAGTACATGGTGCATATATACACATAGATAGATAAATGAAGACGAGAGAGTGATTTTCTTACTTTTATAAAGCAAAAGATAAAGTATCGCTTTTAGGGACATGATTGTGGTAAGAAACAGGCCCTTTTTGGGTCATTTTTCTCCAAAATTTTTTTCTGAAGAAGAATTGCTTGTTTTGATTCTGGACAGTTGATTGTTAATCCTGTTTAATAAAATAACAAATTTATATTAAAAGAGAAATCCTTTTGCCTTTCTGTTCAAGGGTGACTGTTAGGGACTGTGGCCCTCAACCCCTGCTAGACCACAGGGGTTCATTGATAGGTGTGATGGGGCTTTGGTAGCTTGATTCCTGCATCTCCTGTTGCCAGGTTGGAGCACTTTGCCAGCCAGAGGGAAGCCTGCTCCCTTGCCAGACAGCTGAGTTGGATTTATGGCTGCAGGCTGCTCCAACCTCCCCTGTCCTTTCCCTTCAGTAATCAAAGGGCTGTGTACCACTGCCAGAAGCAGCACTGCCATCACTGTGTACTCTCACCTTTCCAGGTGCATATCAAAAATAGTCACGTTTTTAGCCTGTCTCCTGGGTTTTGTACAGTTGGTTGATGCTCAGAGCCAGAAGAGGGGCAGGCTGGGCTGCACAGTCAGTGCAGGCAGGGGAGTGTTTGCCCAAAGGTTTTTGGGTCATTTAGTGCTTGGTTAGACTTTGACAGGTCTGGCATGCCCGTGTTCAGCTGAAATGAAGGGCTCAGAGCATCCCTGTGCTCGGCAGCTCTGCAGATCAGGATGTGGCTGGATTAAGGCAGTGCCCTTGATCTTTCAGCACAGTCAGTGACAGTGGCTGAGCTGGCTGCCACTTGCAGGGGGAGCCCGATGCCTCTCACCCGTCCCCTGAAAGTAGCTGGCCAACAGGTCCCTTCTCCTCTGCCTAAATATAATTCTGAAACAGATATTTTCTGACCCAGGAGAGCTAAGATTAGCCCACATTTGACTGCTGGAGGTCTTGTGTGGTGCTCAGTCCTTCCGCACTGCCTTTCAGCTCTGTGAGTGTGTGTCAGCATGAGCCAAAATTAATTTCTGTGGTAAGGAGAGCTGGAAACGGGGCTTAAAGACACAACTGTGCAGTCAGCCAGGTCCAGGAACTACCTGCTGGTTTGCCCCTGGGCACGGGAAGTGGGAGCAGGCTCTTGGCTGCTGTCTGGGCATGGCTCTGCAATGGCACCCAGCCACTCTGAGAGCCCTTTGCCAAAGCAGCAGCCACGGCCACTGCCTGGCTGCCAAATCCTCAGTTCCTGTGGGGGCTGGAGCCGTGGACATCTCTGTGCTCGCCCCATGGCCATCACTTCTCACAGACAATTCTCCCTCTGTCTGGCAGCTGCTTCTCTGCTGATTTATGGCCTTGTTTTCACTGATAAATCTCAAACTCATAACATTCAATTCTTCCCTAGGCTGTCAGGGTGATGCTTGCCCTCGTGTCAGCAGTGGAGAGTTTCCCGTGCCAGCTCTGCCTTGTCCCTGTGCTGGCTGTCAGTCCCAGTCAGGCTGCTCCACTGGGATCAGTGAAACACCAGCAATGTTCCTGTAGTTCTGTGCTGCAGAGGGAAAACACCTCTTCCCACTGGCACCAATTCTGCTGGTGTTTGAGCAGTCAAGCTGGGAAAGTGGGGGCAGATTTTTATAATCTGTTCCCAACTACATCTGCCTCCACCTGGGTGCTGCAAACCCATGGGGTTTCACAGACCCAAATTCAGGGGACTCTTCTAGCACAGCTCCCTGTCTCCCTATGAAACCACCTTGCAGCTAAAGGCAAAACAATGGAAGAAGAAACACCCAGGCAGAAAAAAACACCTTCAGTACTTGAAGGCTGTGTCATTTATTCCAACAGTTTATGTAGTTTTATCAAACCATCTTTAACACAAAACATGTCTCCTTAAAGAGAGAAGGGTGTGAGATCCTACCAGAGATCATCTCAGCTAACAGCTTGCAAAGTTAAGCCTGAATGTCAACAGTCAAACCAGCAAAGCGTTTCTCCCCTCCCCTTAACAACATCTTGAAGTGTTAAAACCCGAAGAAAAAGATGCCTGTGGCTGGTGCTGCTGGGTCTCCAGGTGGGGCTCATCCCCACAGAGCTGTGCTTTGGTCCTTTCCTGATGCTAAGCAGCAGCAGCAGCACAGGTGAGTGGTGTTGACATGAGGGCAGCAGGACAGGTCGGGTCCTTCCCCCACTGCCCACCCTGACCAGGGGCCACGTGGACAATCCAGAGGCCAGGTCTAAGATGCAGATGAGGGTGAGGCTTAGAAAAACCAATAATCTAAATTTCTAATCTATGGAAACAGAATAAATAATAGTCTAAATCTGCAAAGGAGGAAGGTACCTTGGACAGGAAAATCTGGTGTGTCTATTATTACTGAAACTGTTTTTCCCCTAAGAGAAAATCGCAGCTAAGGCATCTCGAGAATGGCTCATATCACTACAACCATGGCAGTGTTGCTCTAAATCTTTAGGGATGGGGGCAGAAGTCTTTTGGAGGTGCCAGTCCTTGCAAGTGTCTTGTGTCTCTCTACACAAGCACGGTTCCAGCAGAGGCATTTGACAGACAGCTTGCTGTTCCAGGTTGGCTTTTGTCCACAGATTCAACAAATGCTTGTTTAATGCTCAGAGCAAGGCCCTCCTCCTGCCCAACCCACCCCCCTTTTTGCTCTCATGGGGAGGGGCTGCTTTCTTGCCCCTTTGGTCTTGCTCCAGGGTCGTTGTCAGAAGAACTGGCATCTCTTTGGCTTTCTGCAGAAGGGAGGATTGAGAAGAAAGCACAGTTACACCCTGCTGAGGACACGAGCCATCAGTAATTGCTATAGCTGACTTCATCCAGATTGTCACCTGAAGAGCTATCATCCCCCTCCTGTGACCAGATACTTGGCCCCATCCCTGGGAGTGTTCAAGGCCAGCTTGGATTGGTCTGGGAGGTCCAGTGGAAGGTGTCCCTGCCCATGGCAGATGGGTCTTTAAGGTCCCTTCCAAACCAAGCCATTTTCTCCGATTCTGTGATTAATAGTACTGAGTTCTCCCTTCACATTCCTGGAGTACAAACACTCCTCAATGTCTAGCAATGCTGGGAGAGAGCCTCAGGGCAGGGATGTGCTCTCCTCACCCAACTTTCACGTGCTCCAGAGCTGTCTGCCTGACAGCCTGGCAGCTGTCTGAGCTGCTCTCTGGTAGAACAGCTCCAATTTGTGCTTACTATGGACAGGTGGATGGACACATGCTGGTATGGTCGTGCTGAAAGAAGTACAGTTGGGGTAATGTATTTTAAAGTGTTTTTATAGTTACAGGTTGTAGGCTAGAGGATTAAGACAGCAAGGGGAAAAACTGAGTTTCCCCTCTGCAATGAGTCTGTGTTGTGCTGCTTATTAGTGAAATGAGAATGGCAGGTTTGGACAGAGGATTCAAGCTCCCCTCAGGCAGCTGGCCAGCAGATACTGAGCAGGGTGACACTGCTGCCACATCTGGGCTGAAGGGGAGGGTTTGGAGATGGCTGCTGGTGTGAAAGTTATTTCTGTTGTTATTTGAAATACTGCAGAACTATTCAAAGGTTGACTTTTTTACAACCAACCAAAAAAGAAAAAGACAAAGCACAACCTGCCCAATACCTGCTTTTTATAAAGCCTAAGGTGTACCTGATGTGTAACTTGCTCTGGGAAGGGTCTTGGTCAGTGCATGCCTTGTTTAAGCACCAGTGAGCAAAGGGCCCTGGGCTGGATCATCCTGCTCACTGAAAGCACCCCTCAATCTGGAGAGTCTCCCACTACCTGAGCATCCATGAGCATGAAGGCACTGACTGAAGCAGTGAGGAATGGGATGTTCCTCCTGAGCCTCAGTGTGATGATGCTCAGGTCATTTGTGCTGCCATTTCGTGCCTGCCCTTCCAGCCTGTGCCAGGAGCTGCTGGGCTGACTGGTGTGTGTGTGGCAGCTCACCTGCTCCCTCGACAGCGAGGTCACCCATGTCCTCGGTCAGCTTGCGCATGCTGATGGTGGTTGCCTCTCGCTGGATGTCATGGACAGCGTTCCTGCGGCCAGCCCGGTCGCAGGAAATGAAGTCGGTGTAGGTGCTGGACTCTACCTCCATTGCATCTCTATTCACCTGCAAAACGCTGCAGAGGAAACAGAGCTGTGAGGCCCAGCATGCTCAGCATGGCTCTCAAGCCATGGCTCCCTGCAGGTGAGGTTACTCTGTGGGGTAACGTTACAGCCTGAGAAAATAGTCCCTGTAACTCTGCTCCAGTTCTCTGAGAGCAGCTACTGAAATGTCAGATATCACCTCTCATGTGGGGTGGTGTGTGAGGAGACTGTGCTGGGTGACCCACTGTGCCAGGTGAGGGCAGGTAGGCTGGAAGGATCCATCCCAGCTGCCTGAACTTGTTCTGCCTTCCCACTGCAAAGGCAGACATGGCATTTGCCTCTTCGAGTTTCCAGCCTTCTCCTTTAGGCGCACAAGATCGCTTGCAGCAGCTTTTCCCTACAGAAAAAGCATTACAGAGAAAGCCCTGCTTCCTCCTCAAAATGCCACGGGACACAGGCCAAACTTGGCTCACTGCTGGGGGATGGGGTGGTGATCCAACCTGAATTTGTAATGGGAAATGATGGATACCCACTGGAGATTTGGGGGAGCAGGGAGTATTTTATAGGTACAGGGCTTGGAGCAGTACTGGCCTCCTCTGGCTGATGGATGTCACTGAAGAAGGGTTGAGCTGGACTGCTGGGACATACACACTTTACCATGTGAAAATCAGCCCTTCTGTGAGACATTTGGGTCCCTTCACTCCAGACTTGTGCCAGTGCCAAGCGCACAGCACGAAGAAAGGCCCGGAGCGGCCACTTGTCACATGCGAGCTCCGCTGCGAGCCAGCTCCCAGTTCAGCTGATGAATCCTTAAGTTGCTGGGTTTTCATTCTGGCTGCTGGTTTCCCTTGCCAGTGCTTGCACAGCACACGGAGTGCAGGGACCCGGGGCCGGTGTTTTGGGCATCCTGGCTCCTGGGCACAGAGCTGGCAGGCACACGCTGCCTCTGCACGGGAAACCTGGAGCTCTCAGTTCCTGCTCCTGTATACTCTGTTTGGCACTTAGTTTGTTTTTCTGCGTGGAATCAAGAGATTAATTGCTGTCTTATCTGTGATTCTGATCACTGTAAAACGTGCCTCCAGCCCTGCTGATGCTGTCAGTGCTTGGAGCAGGTCCCGATTAGAAACGCTCGTGTGCAGTGAAAACAAATTCATGCACATTTAATGCACATTCACTCGCTTTTGTGCCTCGGAGTTAATGACCCACAGAGGAGTTTGCTCAGCTTCCTTTACAAATCCTGCTTGATATTGATTTCCCTGCCAGGGAAATCTGTTGGCAGACCACCAGGCTGAACAGGACTCGCCCTCCTCACTCTAATCCCTGATGTTATGGCAGTAGAAAGGAGATGCAGGTGAAGATGCAATAACTGGGATAAAAGAAGTTAGATTCTCTCTGTTCCGGAGCTGAGGGTGCAGTAACCACAAACCCACAGAAACCCAGCATGTTTTGGCAGCCCCAGGGACTCCTCTCCTAGTGCTGGCACCAGCTCACTGGTGGGATGTGGGGCTTGGCCCACCCAGATCTTGCAGGAGATCCTATTTCCCCAACGTTAACAATTCTTGTGAACACCTGCCTCCTCTACAGACTTGGCATCCATCTAGCTCCTGTTAAACAAGCCCTGGGAAAAGCTGCATCTTCTACCCCAGGAAGAGATCCCAGCTTTTTTTTCTCCTCTTCCCTCCTTCCATCCCTGGCGTGCCCTTCCCGGGATAAGGCACCTGCTCTGGATGCAGCGGGCTGGATGAGCTCAGCGGGCAAAGTGCCTTTCCCCCAGGACAGGACAAGCATCCATCATTCCCAGACAAGTCCTCAGAGGTCACTGGAGCCCAGACACTGCTGACCTTCTACAGCTGCCAGAGAGATGTCATACGGACTTGGGAGGCTTCCCTAGGAGCAAGCCAGACAAGCCCGGGTCCATCTCCAATCAGTGAGGCCATTCCAGAGCTGATATGCTCCAGAGTCCTGCTGCCCTTGTACCAGGGGCAGGACCATCTGGTTTCCAGGATGGACTCCCCAAACTGGGGAGCAGGAGCCAGCCCCTGGGATGCAGCATTTTCCCGGTGTCCCTTGATGTAGCTGCCAATGCTGGTGGCAGTGCTGTGCCAAGTAATTAAGTTTCCCCTCACACGGGAAAAGGATGGGACCCTGATTAAAAATAGGAGGCACCAAGCGTGCAGGTCTGGGTCCCGGCTCGGTGGCCGGGAGATGGCGCATGTGATTTATTTATTTCCGTGGCTGGGAGGGCTCCTGCCTTCGGCTCTCCGTGCGAAGAGCTGGAGACAGGCACATTTAACAGCAAAGCCTTCATGCGTGTGCAATTCCTCCGGGATTTTCAAGGTGGGTGGCTCTCAAAAACCTTGCAGGCAGATCCCTCCCCGCTGGCAGAGAGATTCCAGCCTCTGCCTCCGGGAAGTTGTTGGGCTGAGAGGGTGATGGGAGCAGTTGCCTCAATTTTGATAGAAAAACCTGATTTTTCAAACAGCATTTCCACACTTCCAGGCACAGAACCCACAGTTCTGTGGGTTTTTACTCAGTAACTGCTTTTAACGTCTTTTGGGGACTGCAAAGGAACCACCTTCCCTCTCGCCCACGTAGTTCAACCTGAAGCTGTCACCGTGGAGAGTCACTTCGGGGTGGCAGGAGGTGCAAAAGGAGGTTCCTCACCTGCTGCCTCCCCACCTTCGGTTTTCCATTCTCCCATGGACTGACAGGATGATGGGCCTGCTCTTGCCAGGCCTTGCAGGAATAATCCCACGGCACACACATACCATGTTTGTAGGGCACTTCAAAGAGGTGATTCAGCTTGTCCCCGGAGGGTCCTTTCCTGCATGCCTTTCCTCCCTGCTGCTGATGGTAACAGAAGCAGTCCCTGTGCCTCAGCACAGCGTGCCAGCCCGCAGGGATGGGGCAGGGAAGCTGGGATCTGCTGCCTCTTGCACATTCCTCAGAAGTTTGCTGCTTGGAGGGAGGCTGTGTCCCCTCTGCCATGGGGACTCTGCCTGTCCCCGGGCAGCTGGCCACAAGGGAAGAAGCCCCTCACAAGCTGCCACTGACACCAGGTATGTCCCCAGAGCTGCCTCTGCTCCTGTCCCTGGATCTGCCAAGCTTGCTCTTTGGTTTGGACTTACTTTTCTGTAGTGTCTTGTGACTACTAAAAAATCTGAGCCGTAATAGTCTTGGCTTTGCTGGTGGGGACTTGGCTTCCAGAGCGGTTTTGCTGTCGGATTGCGGCTGGGCTTGCCGGCATTTTCCAGGGAAATCACCCAGCAGCTGACAGAGCAGCTGGCTCCGCTCTGGGGGCTGCAGTTAAACCAGCCCTACTCATTCTGGAGCTGAGTTTTGCCCATTTAGAAGGTGGGTGCTAAGAAATTAAAGCGTTAAATGTTTCCTGTGCCTTTTGGTAGAATAAACTGAGGCATTTCTTTTGTGTCAGCTCCATGCTCCATTCGGTCCCACTGACAAGCCTGCATTTAATTCCTGTGTCCCCCCTGCCTGTTTCACAGCACAGATCCCAGGGACTACAGCAAACAGTTCCTGCAAACAACGTAAGAGTGGCAGAGAAGTGACCTGGGCACACCTGGCAGGTCACCCTCAGCACAGGGCTCTGCCATCCCAGCCAGTGCCCAGGGCTGATCCCTGGGTGGATGCTCCAGTCACACCCAGCCCTGACTCCAGTTTCAAGGAAACCCTTCACACGATACTGCATCTGTCCCTTGTCTAGGTTAAACTTTTTATGGCTAGGAAGGGCTATTTTTGTGTGCTGGTGCTGGCTATCAGCAGGCTGGGCTGAACTCAGCCATTTCTCCCCCTGCCTGCTTTGTGCCTCCTGCTCTGCCCCTTAACCTTTCTCCTTTCCCAGTGTTCTCCACCCCTCCAAAGGCCCCGTTCTCTGCACAGATCCATGGGGCATGAGGCAGCTTAGGCCCCTGCTTGGACACCCTTGTCCCTTCAGGCAGCCAGCACAGCCCTGCCCTCCGCGCTGTCCCTGGGACACCCGAGGCAGGGAGCCCTGTACCTCAGCCTCTCTTGTGCCTGCTGCAGGCAGTTCCTGGCATCGGGAGCCTTGACAGAGTCCCGTTTGGAGGTGCTGCAGCCCAGCTTTGGCCTCACGCTGTCCATTGCCAGCGGCAGTTGTGACCAACAGCTGCAGGTTTCGGTTGGAGACGGCTCCCTCATCCCACAGCCCAGCCCAGGACACGCTCTCCCTCCTGCGTGGTGCCAGCTCCTAACTCCTGGAGTCGCAAAGCCCCGAAGCTGAACGAAACCTTGCCGTGTTTCTGGGGCAAAATTCCAAAGTTCTGCTTGGGAGCAGGGATGTGACCTCTTTTTCTGCTCAAGCATCACATCCCACCACCAAGGCATGGAGTGGTGCAGTCGCCTTGGAGCTCTCCATATTGTGCAGTGCCCCTTGCCCTTTCATTCCAGGGTACAGGGACTATTATTAGACCTCTCCTGCTGGGGCCGGATCCATAACAACAGCAAAACACTCAACAGCCCTGCTGGGCTTTTAAAATATTTACAGTGTAGGATGGTTTACTAAAGAGGGGGGCCTGGTAGAGCACAGAGACGGAAGCACCGGGATTTCTGTGCTCCCTGTGGGTTTGCTGTGAGGTTTCCTGCTGGGAGAGCAGTGAGGAGAAAAAAATATCCCGTAGGGCTGAAGCCAGCACTTGAGGTCAGGGGGTTTCCACCAACAGTCTGACAGCCTCCAGCTGGAATTTCAGCAAATTTTCCACTGGGTCTTGTCTGGGAACATGCATGAGGGGCTGTACATCAAAGAAGAAGGGTTCTGTAATAGTGTTATTGGCGTGTTTTTAGACCTGTGATTGTGCTGTAAAGGCCTCGTTATGTCTCATGAGCCCCATGCACTAAAGCTCAGACCCATGGCCAGAAACTGAGCTGAAGATGCAGCTGAGGATGAAGATGCTCCTGTTGGGAGCCCAGTCTGGCTGCAACAAGCTGTGTAAGGCCGGTGACAGGGTCTGCACCAGACACAGGGCTCCCCTCCTTTCCTGCTGGCTCTGTGTTCTCCACAGTGTGCTGGTGGTGGGCCTTACTGGCCAGAACTGCTGAGCTCTGGGTTTCCTGGCTTGGTGAGAAAACAGGCAGGAGCAGGGCAGCAGCCTGATCTCCTACCAGGGCATGTGTGTCCATCTCATGTGCTGAGCAGCTTCTTTCCAGGCAAGGATAGCAAGAAGAGCCTCACCAGGCTTCAGGGATGAAGAGATATCATGTTGGGTATGGCACATTGGTATTTATGCAAGGTTTTTTGCTGTGGGTTTTCTTGTAATAACTCTGCACCCTCTGGCTCTTACACTAAATATGATAAATTCAGCCAGGACAGACATCACAGCTGCTCCAGCCACTGCAGTGGTTTTGCAGGAACAGAGCTTCCAGCATTCTCTAGGACTTGCTGGAAAATTTAATTCCTTTAGGAGGAGAGTAGATACAGCTGAGGTTCAGTGTCCACAAATAGATCCCTTCTTTTCATTTGGCCTGGTTTTACAGTATGAAGATCATTTAATGCCTGTAGAACTGATAACTAATTGCTTAGCCCCATGTTTAAGATAAGGCTTAGACTGACTGCTCTATGACTTCACAAACCTTGTATTTAGCTCTGCCAAGCTCCCCACACTCCTTCCCCTCCCTCCTGGCCTTCAGCACATCCCCACGGCCCCCCCACTGCAGAGTCCTTGCTGTCCCAAGGCACCTCCTGCTGTCCCACATCCTCACAGCCGCTGCCTGGCCTCCTGCTGATGTAAGAAATGGTCCAGCTGGATTTCAGAATCTCGGCCAACCCTTGGCATCAGGGTAGGGCGAGTCCTTGTGTGCTCTGCTCTGATCCCCAGGGGAGAGGGGGAGCTTCAGGGAGGCAGGAGGGCATTGCTCAGCCCCATTGGCATCCTGTTAGCATCAGGATGTGTGGGTGATGGTGGGAGGGAGCTGCCTGTCCATCCGTCCATCCATCCATCCATCCATCCATCTGCCAGGAGGGCAGCCCAGTGCTCAGCTCTGGCCACGCAGTGCTGCCAGCCTGCATCCCCAAGCCCAGAGCAGGCAGCACCCCTCTGTCAGTCCCCACAAGGCACAAGTGCTGAGAATCTGCTCCAAAAATCCTCCACCATGGGAAGAATCGCTGATGGAGCCCCTCTGCTCCTCCCTCCCCTCAGTACCAAGCCTCGATGCAGCTTAAGCCTCTTCTGCAGCTTCTCACTAAGTTGATTAATGGAAATAATTGGTCTCTTTGTGCATCTGGAGACAGTTGCCGTGACAGCAGCTGTATTTTTGTTTTGTTCCCAGGTCGAGCTTGTTTTTCACATCTCTCGGCTTCAAGGTGCTAATGAATCAGGGCACTCGGGTTTGCACCCACCTCCAGAAGGCACACGTCCCTCTGAGGGCTGGGTGACAGCAGGGATAAGGCACACTCAGCCCCAGCAGGCCTTAGGACATGGCAGCCTGGCACCTTTCTCCCTGCCCATTTTTCACCCCCTCCAGCCAGGCTCGCACTGGATGGACACAGAGCTGTGGCTTTTGCACGGCAGAGAGAAGAGAGACAAATCTCTTGTGCTCACCCAGAGCAGCCATGAGCACCCCCAGGACCCTCTGTCCCCTTCCAAAGCTGTAAGGACTCTGGGGCTGTGAGTCCCTTCTCCATTACTTTTATTTTCTCACGACTTCTTACTGATTTGCCTTCATGTGTCAACATATTTTTACACGAACAACTGTGTGGAAGATCTGCTAATGCCTGAACTTGCAAAGCAGACACACCACAGAGCAGTGACCTTTCAGCTCCAGCAGTCCCACAGCTGCTGGGGCAGGCATGGCCCATGGATTCTCCCTGCTTGTGATATGCACTCACCCTACCACACCCAGGCCACAGGGTGAATTCCTGTGCAACGGGGATCCCCTTCAGACCTGGGTTCCCTGCCTTCCTCCAGATTGTTCATGAAGAAAAGTCCCAATGGATTCCACCCCAAAGGCTGGAAACTCCCCAGTAGCCCCACAGCTTTTCTGACCACGCCGAGGCACTGACCTCCAAGGGAACATCACCTTCTAAACCCCCCCGAATTCCTGGCCCAAGGATACTCGACCCCAGCACAAGCTCCCCAATACCTTGGAGGCTTCTCTGGGTAAGGAGAAGTCAAACAAGCGCTGAGGAGATGCAGCTGGGGCTATTTTCTAGCACAGCTGCCCTTGTCACATATAAGAGGAAGGTGAAGCCACAGCAGCCCTTGATGACATAGTTCTGTTTCTGGGTTGAGGGAGACCTCTCTGCAAGGACAGAGGCAAGCAAGGATGAGTCCTTATTCTTATGCCTAGAAGGAGACAGAGTTACTTAGTCCAGCTCTTCTTTGGCATCTGAGGAGCTGAGCCCTGCTGCTGTGGGAAAGCAGTGCTTGCATGGCTGGGAAGGGGAGCTGAGCTTGGAAGAGGAGTTGTGAGGGCTGGAACTGGGCAGGTTTGGCTGCTGCTGCTTGGGGAAGCTCTGCTCAGCACAGGGTGCAGGAAGCTGAGAGCCACCTGCCTTGGCTCTGCCTCACTGAGGCTTGCACAATCCCATAGGAATCTGCATCCAGCATCCAAAGAGTCCTCCTGACTCAGAGCAGTGTAAGGGGCTGAGAGAAAGGCTGTGATGCCTCCTGAGGTGCAAGAGCCCTGGCAGCTCCCAGTGGTGCCTAAAAATAACCAGGGCACCTCTTAAGAGTGTCAGTACAGAATGAAGCTGATTAGCAAAACCAGGCTTAGCTCTGCTCCCTGGGGCTGGCTGCCCTGTCTGTCTGCTCCACTGCAAAGAAAGCCACCCCTGGGACCCCCACCCTGGGGCAGGGGCAGTGCTTGCTGCAAAAGGAGGGCAGGAGAGACATTTATTTGGCTGGGATGGTGCTGTTGGTGTTTGCCATACAGCAGAAAAGGAAAGTGCTGGGGCTCAGAACAGGCTGGCAGCGAGGGGTGGCCGAGGCTCCAGGAGGCTCCGTGGCTCCGGTTACCCAACGGAATCAGGAGCCCCTCTGGCTGTGCTACCCTGCTGGGACCCCCATGTGGGCAGGGAAAGCTCTGCAGGCCTGCACACCTCCTCTGCTGAAGATTTCTGTGACAGATGCAACATTTCCTCAGAGCTGTGTCAGGTGACAGCAGCTCCTGATCCTTCCTGCAGGCAGGGTAAGTCTCTCTGCCTAAGCCCCCAGGGATGTGACATCTAAACCTGAGCTACAAAGGAGCTCGAGACGTGCCTGTAATGCTACCCTGGGGATGCTCAGTGATCGCTGCCAGCTCTACTCTCAGGAAAGGGAAAGCTCCTAATAAAATCACTTGGCAAGTATTTTATGGCCGGCTGAAGTGCAGCCGGGGCACAGAAGGACACGGGGTGTCTCCAGCATACGCAGGGAAGGTGCTGGAGACAAGAGATGAACTGCTCTGAGAGACCTGCAAGAGGAGGAATGTCTGTGTGCACCAAAGAGTCCTGAGATCCTGTACTGCAGATCTCACACAAAACAAGCCTGGCAGCTCTGTGCAAGGGAAAGCTCAGCCCAGGAACAAGGGAAAGCAGTGACATGGTCTGAGGACAGAGGGGATGCTCCGAGTGCAGGAGCCACAGGAGTGGAACCACAGAGAGGACTTCCCATTTACGCAGGAGCCACGAAAGGTTAAGTTTAGGGGGTTCCCTGGATCTGCTGGGCTGACTCTACACACAGAACAGAACTCACTCACATCGTCATGTACAGGCAAACAACATTCCCCTGCAAAGCATGTGGGCAGCCTTTAGCAGGATTTGCACAGCACATCCCCATCGCTGGCAGGGAGAGGCCATGGAGCACAACTGGCACTGGGGGCTGCCTTGGAGCCAGAGCTGGAACATGGCTTGGTACAAGGACATGGCTGTGAGGTGAGGATAATACAGCAGGAAAGTCATTATGGTGGAATTGTTGGTATTTTTTTTCCTCTTAGCAGCTTTCTAGCATCAAGTAATCCACAATATAGAGGGAGGTCAAGTGACTCAATGCTACAGGAAGGAAAAAACCCATTTCTGCTGTGAATATAGCTGTAATATTTCCCTGTGAATAAAAGCTATATCAGCCATAGTGTGTGTCCCTACCTGATTTAGAGGACTTTCCTTCTGGACATGACTTCAAACACGCTTCATGCACAGCAGGACAACAGCTTCTGGGAAAGAAGAAGAAAAAAAAAAAGTAAGAAAACATTATCTGTGCTTGTTTTGGGAAGCATAAAGCTCAGCTGCTCTTCCCACTCTCTGTGACCAGGATAGCAGAGGGCTGGTGGGGCTCTGCCCAGCAGACTCAGATGGAGCCTGGCTTGGTGGAGACACCAGTGCAGGGGCTGTGGGATGGTGTGTTCATGTGGCACCTCCTCAGCAAGGTTTGTGCTGATAGACTTGGACTGTTGTGTTAAAGCACATGGAAAGTCCAGCTGGGCTGCACAGAGAAGTCCTCTTTGGTTTTGCTTCTTTCTTTGCCCTCCCACAGGTGCTGGGAGAACTGAGGCAGCTCCTGTCCTGACCGGCGCTGCAGGGACCAGCAGCTGCCTCCAGAGTATAAATGAATATTGGTTTGCAGCTCTGCTGCCCTTTAAAGAAGTGAAACTCCCATATCAGCTTCTCCGAGGTGAAAGGGGAAGTTTAATCTAGTTCTGGTTGCTTTGCTGGGTCTGTGTCCAGCTCCTTGGGTCTCTGCTGTTTGTGTACAGCTGAGCCTCCTCCCGCTGTCCCCAGGCCCTGCTCAAAGACATTTCCTCTGTGGCCTCAACATCTGTGGGTGCTTTGCAATCCCCTGACCTGCAGAGCCCGGCCAACAGGACACTTGCTTATTTTAGCAGCTGTTTCAGCTTTCTGACTATTTTGGAACATCATGGACTGTGTTTTTCCCTTTGTCCCAGGGATAAATGTTAGCAGAACAGAAATCAAGATATGAGCCACTTAACCATATAAGCAGTAGCTCATCCAGAAATTCATCTGTCTGGTCCATCTGGGTTGAGTACCACTCTGACTGGAACTATTTCCCATCATTTTCCAAAATGGGACAGATCTACAGCCTTTCTCTTTACTTTTTTGACCCACTTTCAAAACTTTGTAGTTGAAGCTGACTACTTGCTGGCTCTGGCCCTGCTTCAAGGACAGGGCACTTGCTGCTTTTATGTGTCAGTTTGCCCATCTGTTAAATGGAGCTATTAATACTCCCTCCCCCTGTTAGATGCTTCAAATATTTTAAAGCACTTTCAGCTCTGCAGATGACAGGCTTGCAGAAGTGGAAAATGCTAATTATGATCATGACAGGAGCTAAACAAAGACACAGGGATTTAACAATAAACTTTTGTTAGTCTTAACCCCATTTATAGCAAAGTGCTTACTGGAAACACTGGACCGGAAAAGAAACAGTATTCCCACAACTCTGGGAATATGCATTGCCCTTTTCGGGCACCAAGCAGGCAAACAAAAGCAGGAAGGAAGAAACCCAGCTTTGGAAATCCACAAGCCTTTATTTTCCTCCTTTGCCTTCCTGGCCTGGCTTGCGTGTTACACTGCCCAAACAGTTAAACCTCCAGCACTTCAGCAGTGTTGCAAAATATCTCAAAACACGTGGGCCTCTGCCAAGAGAGGCTTAAAGTAAACCAGAGCAATGATGCTCTGGAGTAGAAGTTATCACTGAGCAGCCTTGTTTGTGATGGGACATGATGGGAAACCCCAGTTTTCTCTCTCAAAAACAGCTGATTTTGGAGACAGAAACCCTTCAGCAGCTGGTATTGGCTTTCTAACCCTGCAGGCCTGGCTCTGGCTAGGTGTTTCTCCCCACAGCCCTTGCTTGGGCATCTGGAGTCTGCAGATTTGAAGCTGACCCTCTTGCTCCATCCACAAAGGCTCATCCTCTTCTGGCTCACCTGGTCCTGCTGCTCCCAGGGTGATGGGCAGAGCTCCAGAGGCCCCTCAGCACAAGGGCCAGGCTGTTTGGAACTTTAATGGTGGCACATGGATTGGTCCACCTAAGGATGGGCTACTCTGACTTGTTAAAGAACACTTTGTTTTGTTTTCTAGTCCTGTAACATATCAAGGTACCATGGATTATTTTGGAACCCTAGCAGAAATGTTCATTGGCTAGATAAACATCCACACCCCATCAGGAATGAATTGCAAGGGCATCAGCATAAAATTATAGAATCATTTTGATTGAAAAAGATCTTGAGGCCATCAAGTCTACCACTAAGCCATGTCCCCAAGTGCCACATCCACACATTTTTTTAATATCTCCAGGGATAGTGACTCCACCAGTTCCCTGGGCAGCCTGTTTCAGTGTTTGATAACCCTTTTGGTGAAGAAATTTTTCCTAATATTCAACCTAAACCTTCCCTGGTGCAACTTAAGACCATTTTCTTTTGTCCTATCTGATGTGCACGATTGCAGGTGTTTGAGGTTCAGATTCCCTCCACGGTGACCAGATGTTACCCAAAAGAATCAAACACATGAAACAACCTTAGTCCTCTCAGCATTGCTCCAAAATGAATGTATGTTCCAAAAAAACACGCCCCAGAATGTTTTTTTGGCAGAATTCAAGACAATTCTACACAACAGCTGTTGTGGTGCTGCTTTGATCCAGAGAGGAAATCCTTCCTGGTTTCAAGCAAGGTGATGGCAGCAGAGAGAAGGTTGTTCTTACGTCTCTTGGCTGCTGGGTAAACAACAGGCTGCATGCATGGCTGATCAGGACAGCAGCCTGGTCCTCCCAGAGCAGCCAGACTGCCTCATTTAGTGCCCTGTCTCCAGCAGCAGCTGGCATCCTCGGCTTCAGAGGTACAAGAAAACCTCTAATTGTAATGGAATGCTTTTCATAAGTCACTAATGACTCTGAACCAGGAGGTGTTACAGTCCTTACAATGCAATATCCTCTTAATCATACCCAGGATTGTTTTGTTACCGAGATAACTACCTGATATCCATTAAAATGCCTTCAGAGCTCTTTGTTCCACCAGTATCTCCCGGCAATGAGCACCACAGATTAATTACACTTTGTGGAAACAGTAACTCCAGTAAAGTTGGTGACGTTCTGGTGGGGATATGTTTGGCTTATTACATCACTGCAAGTATCAACACAAGTGGCATTTCGGCGCCCGACGGGGAGTTCCCCAGGCAGGGCTTGTGCCCGGCACCGTGCCTGCATGGAGGAGCTCTGCAAAGAGCACCTGGCCTCTCTGGGCTCTCCTGGGAAGGGAAGTGCTGGGGAACTCGCTGTGGAAACCAGAAATGAGTGGTGTAAAGTACATATTCCCTTAGGCTCGAAGAGAGTGAGAGTTTTGAAGTGGGGCTGAGGCAGTTCAGAGTCCAAACGCTGCTCTTCCTGCTTTGTGCTGCAGGTGCCAGCCGAGGCCTGGAGCGATCTCAGCCTCTCTAACAGCCACCATGAGGAGCTTGGGACACCTGAACCTTCCCTTCTCCCTGGCTGGTGCTGGCAGCCCTGGGGAGCAGCTTCCCCTATGATTTGTCTTTTTCTACTCATGACCAAAAGACAGCTAGAAGCAGTGGGCTTTTTTTCCCCTCTCATCCTCTCTATAACGGGTGTTGTGATGGAAAATTTATTTCCTGGATCAGTCCATATAAACAACTTTGGTGACATTGAAGAAACCCCTAAGGGTGTGGAGAAACAACTGGAATGTGAAAATGGGAGCGATCAGAACAGGGGGACACAGGCAAATAAAAAGCCAGGTTGAAGCTTCTGCTGTTCCTTATGGATTTGTAGATTCGTCCCCCGTTCTGCCACAGACCTGTGTGAGCCCAGAGAAATCATCTGCTTTGTGTGAGGCCCATGTAAAATAGGAATGATGCTGGTGCTTGGGTGCCCAGACAGGCTGGAGGCATTAATGCACAGCAGTATGCTGCAGGAACTGGCTCTGAAATGTGGGAGATCAGGAAATGTTAGCAGCTTGGAAAACGTTTGCCATAGTTATTTTGAGTGGCAAGGTTGTGTGCCTGTGGGTATTCCTCTGAGTGGGATCAAAAGTACATTGATTTTTCTTCGGAATGAGAGGAAAAAGCAAAACTCCCCATCCTAGCTCATCATGTGCCTTTACACCCCTCAGGATCAGCCACTGGGGACAGAAGTGCCAGGTGGTTGGAAGAGGCACAGCTGTGAACATTCCTGGGTTTCATCTCTTCGTGACCAAGCTGCCTGTGTACTGTAGTTAATGGTCTCCAGTTCTCTGAGGCATCTGAGTCTACACTCTGTGGAAAGTGTTCCCCAAAACAATGGCACAGGCTGCCCACATCCATGTGGAGCTCTGTCTGAAGGACTCAATGCTGTGTTCTGTGCCCGAGGTATATGAAGCTCTATTGGTATATCCATGTTTATAAATGGCCATTTAACCTACATCTGCACTGTAAACAAATACAGCCATTGAGGATCTCTTCGTTCATCTCTCTTCCCTAAACACCATCCTTCACAAGAGCTGAAAGGTGGCAGTTCCTTAGCTGGGTGGCCACACACTGGCATGGTGGCTCTTTCCAGCCAAGAGTCTCTGAAGCCGAGCGCTGCCCCGCAGTAACCAAGCCAGGCACGCCGAGCAAACAGCCCAGAGCTCGAGGGGCTGTCACCATCTGGGAGCCTCAGCCACCCAACCCAGCCGTACCCACCCCACAAATCCCCCTTCAGCCTCGCACTGCAGCAGCATCCCCGCTGCAGCTGCCTCGTGCTCACTGACCCCAGCCTGTCCTCCTCCTAGTTTGAGTCACCAGCACAGCCACCCAGGGCATTGCCTCTGGGTTCACAGCTATACTTGGCTCTTGATCTGCAGAACCATTTACCCCTTCCAAGCAAAGGGAAATTTCCCAAAGACGCCTTTGGGGCCGAGGCATTACATGCATGTGAAAGCTCCCCACCACGGCTCGCTACCAGCTGCTTAGGGGAATCCAGAGAGAGGAAAGGCACACAGCTTCGAGGTGGAGGAATTTGCAAAGCCTCCTGAGAATACCACCACACAGCAGTTCTTTTTTTATCACGAGTCTTTGCCTTTTCAAACATTTGCTTGGAAAGCCGGATGCCAGCAAGTCTCCGAGCCTGCTTCTGCTGCCACGCTCTGAAAGCTCTGCTCGTGCCCACAGCTCCGAGGGGAGTCCCGGGCAGCCCTACAGCTCCTGACACCCCAAGGGATGGATTCCCACCACGGCCCCTCACTGACGGAGCGCCGGGTGCCTGTCCCATTCCCGTGCGAGCACAGAGCCACCCCCATGCTGTAAGGGATTCCCTCTGGAAAATCGCTCAGAATAAACGGACACACGTTGGAAATGAGGCCAGAAATCCCCACGGGGGTCACTGATCCACGGTCCTCTGTGATTTCTATCCTCCGAGTCTGCTCTCCCCGCTACCCCTTCGCGGCGAGCGCTGAACCGCGTTATTTCCCAAGCGAAACAGCAGCCACCTCCCTGCCATCAGCCTGCGAGCGGCTCCTCTCTCCCAACAGCAGGAAAACCGGGATGCAGCTCTGCTTTTTGAGCCCCCGGTCTGCCGGCAGCGGAACCCTGGCCGTTCGCAGTCGGTTGGGTAAAAGTTCACCGTCTCTCCGAACAAACCGCTGCCTCGTGGCGCGGCCGTGGGCAGGAGAAGAGCCCCTGGCTGCACTCCCAGGCAGGTGTCCTTGTCACCCACCGCCCCAGCCCCTCGCCCCCACCGCAGCGAGCACAGCCCTACTTACAGCCCTGGCTCCCGCCGCTTCCCAGCTCCCAAGTCCCGCGGTCCCGCCGCCGAGGAAGGAATCGAGGCTGGATTACACCCTCCTGGCGTCTCTGCCCGCTGTGGCCAGCAGCCAAGCCGGCCGGGAGAGTCGCAGCCAGTTTCAGACTTGCAGTTTCCTTCTACTGGGAGCTGCTAAATGAAGTTGCACTTGTGGGGCCAAGGGGCGTGTTCTCCTCCCCTCGAGTCAGTCCCTGCCTGCTGTAATCCAATGCTCTGCCCGATGATGTCAAGCAACTCCCGCTCGGCTCCTACCTTACAGTCGGCGGGAGGGATCCGTTTCCTTTTCACAGGGATCTTTGTTTAGCTTCGGCTTGTAACCCCATCCCCCGGCAGCTGCGTGTGCCTGAGCATCCTCCCTTCGATGCTCAGCGCTGGGGCTTCTGCTGCCAGGCGCTCCCTCCTGCCTGCTGCTCCCCCAGGTTTCTCTGGCACGGTGCTTGGATGCTCATCTCACCTGCATCCCACCGTTTATCATCTCCACCACGGCCTGGCCAAAGACACCATCACACCCCCGTGCAGCCTGAGCTATCCTACCAGGTGTAGCACTGGGAAAGTGCCTCCCAAGAAAAAACCCAGCTTTGTGTTGTTTTGGAGTGCTTCTCGCTCCACTGACTCCCATGGAGTAAAACCCAGGGGTACTTCAGCTCATCTGCCCCTGTGTGCCAGCTGTATTTGGGGTGAAGTGCAGAGCTAGCTGGTGACAGCACCTGGATTTAAGGGGGAAGGTGCTAAGGCAGTACCCCATTCAAAACACACGCCTTTGTGGCCACTCTGCTGTGTGAAGCACACCCTGGGAGCTCTCAGTGAGCTTGAGGTCACTACAGAAGAGAAAATTTTGGATGTTCTTGGTACCACATGGTACCACATGGACTGAGGAATGTCCCTCTGGCTGGCATCACCTCCTGGTGTCCCTTCAGCCTTGCAGGTCCCACTGGGTGGCTGAAACCAAACAATCGAGGTGGTTGCAGTCATCCTCTGGGCCCACGCTCCTGCCTGGCCCCACAAGTGTGGAGGGAAGGTGTGTGAGCACACAGGAATGTACACAGTGCTGCCTGCTCCTGCCTGAACGCTCACACTGGAACAGGGCTCATTAGTGCTAATTGCTTTGCTGAGAGAGTGAAAGATTTGCTCCATCCCTGCTGTAAGAACACTCAGGTCCTCACAACTCAACTGGCGAGCACAAAGGGTGTTTGCCAAGGAATGGATCCAGTCCTCACTCGAGCTAGGCAAGTTTTTGTTTCAGGTTGCATGCAAAGTGAGTGGTGAGAGCCAGGAGCACTTTCCCAACTGTCTTGCTGAGCACCAGACAGGCACAGAAGCAGAGTCTCTGCATTCCTGCAGCTCTCCCATGACAGATGGGACCCAGAGCCACCCAGTGCCAGGTGGAGAGCACCAGCCTCTCCTCCCACCCCGGCACCGCCCTGCACACTTGGACCTTTTCCACCTCTGCTGCCACTGCCACCTCCAGCCAGAATCTGTGTGTGCCCAAAAACGTGATGGTTGCTGTGAAAGATACCCGCAGGATCACAGGAAGAGATAAAAACACCAACAACAGCAGCAAGCAGCACAGGAAACACCCTGATGACAATAGTGAGGCACAGATGAAGGGGAGTGGACCTCCACAGAGCAAAACATATCCATGCTCAGTGCATCCCTAAACCGACCTCATGCAGCCTCCTGATTCAATTCAGTTTTAGTTCAGAAGCAGCCCCAGGAAGCCCATCTGATTTCCTGAGATGCATTACCTGGCAGAACTCATCTCTCTCCAGCCGTTTTGAGTCACACATTGCTGCCAGTCACCCAAAAGTAGCAGTAAAGGATTCACCACAATGCCCTGCCTGTCTTCATGAGATGGCAGGGAGGGAGGATGGCTCTGCTGTGCCGAGGGACAGCACAGCCTCAGGAGACTGCTGTGCTGGTCTGGCCAAGGCTGCAGTTTTCTCTTTACTCCAACTTACATTTGAAAAGGATTCAGAAGGTTACAGCTTCACACTAACACTTGGACTGCAGGGTTTGGAGGCCAAGTCTGGTAAGGATGCAAGTGCTACACCAGTTACCCAGGCATTTCCTTGGCACAGTGTGGCCAGTACCATTACAGAACAAACAACAAAGAACAATGGCAACTGCCAAGTACTTTGGAAAGCCAAGAGCTCAGAATATGTACTTCTAAAATAAGACACGTCTTGTCTTGCTCAAAGCTCCCAGTCCTGTGTGTGGTCCTGAAAACAAGCCCCACAAAGCATCCACCACAAAGTCCTTTTCTGCACACACTTGTGTGTCCTTACAGTGACTTTCTCATCTAACATCATCCTCTATAGGGACTTGTCAGACATTTTCCATCAAAACTCTTTTTAAGTAAAAAAATGCAGTTTAAGTTTTTCTACAGACTGTATTTCTTTTTCGCAAGCAGGAGAAGGGGTGGCAATCCCAAGATGCCAAAAAGTTTTCCTGAAATCTTAACGTATTAGGAAAAAAATGCATGGCTTTCAATGTATTCAGTCTTCCTGTTCTCAAGCAAAAGCTGACATTTTACAATAACACACCCTAACTTCTAGCTGATGCTCATGTTCACCATCTCTTGTCCTGTTGCTTTGTCCACCATAAGACATTCATGTGGAGGTGATGGGCAGATGTCAGAGCTGCCTGGCGTGGCTCGCCCTGTGCGACGGATGGTGTCACAGCCTTGAGCTGACTGACTCAGCTGCAGCCACAATCAGCCTTTAGGGGCTCCTGCTTTACTCACACGTTAGTCTTTGGTGAGGCTGTTGCTGCCTGTTGTACCCATCTGCCTCACACTGTGCTGTCCTGCGTAGTCTGGGATCGATGGTGATGCCATCACCGCTCTGGACAACTGGAGGTTTGGCTCTGCTGCTTCTGACCTTGCAGTTGGTCTGCAGTGAAGTGTGAAGTTTTTAGTTTCGTGCCACAGAGTGGGATGCAGAGAGCAATGCCCCAGGGCAAGGATGGTCTTGTGGTGGCTGGCAGCCCATGCTGTGGGTGCCACCTTTGCTACTCTGGTGCCACACGGGATGGGAGAGCACGGCTCAGGCAAGAGCAAGAAGCTGCCCTGTGGGTTGACTGTCAGCCTTTAACTGGAGGAGGGACAAAACTGAAGCAATTAGAGGGCAAATGTCAAAATGAGGTGAGAGTATCCCCAAGGGTGCTAATGTAAAGAAGCCCGGCCCCGGAGCAGCACCGCCGTGCTGGACTGCACGCTGCCTGCTCCGGCAGGGAAAACCACCAGCACAAAGGACCCTCCGGGAAGCTCTGGAGCCCGGGGAGAGAAGCTGTCACTTCAGAAGGATCTGACCTGCCTCTGACCTGAATGTTTTTGCAGCCTAAGCCTCGCTTCCCTGAGAAGCCCGCACTGCCAGGGTTAGAGCAGTGCTGTGGCAGCCGCTGATGCAGCACGCAGCCTCCTCACGTAAGAGCAGCTTCCCGCTGCATTTCCCAGGCATTGAGGTCTCCGTGTCACTCGATGCCATCGAGATTGCAAGGAAATGTGCAATGGCACAAGATACACATGGAAAAAATGGGACAACCCGGTTTTTTTTCCAGACTTCCTCCCATAAACGAAATACTTTAAATAAACTATTTTTGATCTGAAAAAACCCCACAGAACATATTTCAATGATGTGCTGGGCTCCCCAAGGCAAGAGTGGATGTCTTAAGCCATCAAATAACAGCTTCACTTGGAGATTCATGAGAAGAAGAGAAACCAACAAGTAAAAGCAGCTTTAGTGACAAGGCACTCTTTTTGCTGTCAAGGGAAGGACACAGTTTGCTGTTGATTAGGGAAGAGAGAGTGGGTGTTGGGATGTCTGAATGAATTACCCGGTGTTCAGACCCATTTTGTTTTTATAGAAGTTGCTCATCCAGAAAGGTTCAACAAGTGAAACACAAAAAAAGCTTGTAATGAGGCTAAACTCATTAGTGACCCCCCTCCAGGGTCACCCCTATTAATGGGCAGGGTTGAGCAGTTGAGAAGGGCTGTGGGGAGCCCCTCTGGCACTGGGACCGTGGGGACACGCTTGTGGCTGCTGGCATGGTGGCTCTGTGCGGGGCTGGCATTCCAGCAGGGCAGAGCACACTCAAAAAACTGTTTACTTTGAGCTGAAGCTATTTTTAGCTGCACTAATCTGTGCAGAGATGATAAAGCTTTTCATTGCAAAGTGAGTGGCTGTGCTTTGCTTCTGGGCAATTTCACTCCACGAGCTCATCCCTTCCCCCTTCCCGGCCACTTCTTTCCACTGACCTTATCTCCTCTGCCTCTGTGCCAAACATCTCCAAAAGGTTTGTCCCAACTAGATAGGTGGGAGTCTCAGCCCAAACTTCTTTTTTTTTTTTTCATTTTTCCCTAGGGAATGCATTCAGTTCAGGAAATAAATGGATTTTGTGCTTCATAGTCCCCAAAGCCTGGTTCCAAGGCTTTGCTGGAAGCCCATCGTGGACATGCACCCTCTCATCTTTCATTTCTGCAAAATCCCTTCTGTCCAAAGGCTCTTGCAAAAGAAGTCACTTGACAGCAAAAGAAAGAAGTCACTTGACAATTACCTCTTTGCAGCTGCAACAAATACAAGCAGATCTCAAACTCGGATCTCATGGCAAGCCAGAGTCCCCAGGCAGTGACAGCACTGCCCTACACCTCGTTTTTCCCAAGGGGTCCCACAGCCCATTCCCAAGTCCCGCTCACACTCCCTATAAGAAGCACTTTACCTGCTGTTGACAGGAGCAAGCGCGGCAGCTGGTTCACGGCACAAAGGCTACAAAACGCGCATAAATCCTGCTTGGTCAGGGGTTTGTTTGTCTAAAGCACTCCAGAAGCTTCTCCAGTGTAAACCCACAAAGGTCACGCATCCAGCACATGCTTCATCAGAAAACCATCCCTTGTGGTAAAAGCTTTCTTGTCTGGGACACAGCGTGAATAACGTCTCTGTCGGCTCAGGGTGTGTTCAGAGGGGGGAAGAACATGCAAGAATTAATGAAATAGGTTCATTCTGCTTGCTGGGAAGGGTCAGATGTACAGAAAAAGCTAAAAATGATTGTCAGGATGAGAAGGTGCAGCAGGAGAGGTATTGCTTAAGCTGATCATGACTGACTGCTCAGGTGTTGCTGGCAGGGAGGCTGGAGATGTCCTGAGGTGCACAAACAGGTACTTCTTCCCTTTGTCCCTCTGATTCTGCCAGAGACTGTGGCTGGAAGAAATCAAGGAGCAGGCTTGGTTGGCAGCTGTGTTTCTCCCTTTTGAAGAGCAAAGGGGTTTGCTGATAAATGAGAAGCAAACAGTCATCTCTGTCAGTGTTTAATACATGCCAGAGCCACCCAGCCAACAGCTGATTGTTCACTGGTGGTTGGCAACCAGACAAGGATTCCTGTTGCCCATGTGCAGCAGACAAGTAAATATTTTCATTCTAACTTGTGCTCTCAGCTAAAAGGGCTTTTATATGACTTTATTCCACAAAGTCTGAAAAGAGGACTCCTGCTCTGGAATGGTGAGGGATCAAATTCATGTTATTAATCCTCTGTGTGAGTCAAAGGACTGCAATCTTCAGGCTTCACCATATACGCTCACATCTTACCTATGGTTGGGAAAAAGTTAAGCCTAACCTCCTGTTACGTTCCCTTGCTTTCCATGTGGGTTGATTAAGGGAGTATGTGTAACCAGATGCCTTCTTGTGAAGCAGCTGACCACTGCAACAGCCAGGATGAGCCCAGCAAAGCTGCTTCTGTGTCCTGTGCTGTCCCATGCCCTTAGACATGGTGCCATTTATCTATTCTAGCTCTTCCCAAGGCCACAGGCACTGAGATCAGGGATGTGCAGCATCACTGTGACTTTGTCTGAGAGCAGCAGGAGTTCAGGGTGCTCCATGGGAAGAGCTCTGTGTTCTGGTCAGAGAACAAAACATTCTGTTTGTGCCAAGAGCGTACATGAAATAAAACCAGGGTTTGCCTGGTGACCTGGGAGCATTCACTGAGGCCCTGCACACAGCCCTCTGCTCCCAGCACCGTACTGCGATAGGCAGCGTGCCCTGGGTTTCAGGTGTTGCCCAGGTGGGCAGTGGCTGACACAGGAAGGTGTAAGATGTGGTGACAGGACTTTGTCGCATATTGGGTAGCCCAGAGAAGGGCTCTGCCACCCCAGGGTGAACACAGAGGCTGGGAGAGCCCTGTCCTTCCTTACCAGCCGTGGGCAGAGCAGAGTGCTGGCTCTGGGAGGAATGGAGGATGCTGTGGGGCGTGGGATTTGCCAGGAGGCAGAGCCATCAGCTCTCAGTGGGTTACACCAGTGTCTCAAACGCTCCTTCCCTACTGAAGCAGTAGATCCTAAGGCATAGTCCCAGCCTCAGAAATCTTACTCCTTTAAATAGCCAAGACAAAGTTAAAGAGGTACTTGTACTATCATCTCCTTTTGGCAGGTGGCTGGTGGAAGGACAGAAGGCTAAATGAGTGCTACAGAGACAGATTTTCACCCAGCCCAGAACATGTCTGCAGACAAGAACCCTTGTCTGCTCTGTTACTGGCAGCTCCTCCATGGCCATCACAGATGGATGGCCCGATGCTCTCGTGGGTCTGTGCCAGCAGACAGACCTTCCTCGCCTAATCATGGCCCATCTCACTCCCAGCTGCTTTGAGAAGTATTTTATTTATTGCTGTTTATGTCATGACTATTCCCTTGTGGTTATTCCAGGTTTTCCAGTTTTCAGAGGGTTCTTCTTACTCCCTTAGTTCATTATATTTGTTTCAGATTCTTACTTTCTCCCAATGTTGGAATGGTTTTCTTGGACAGGTGTAAAATTTTCACTTTTATGCAGGATTGTAGCTTTTTGGAGACAGAGTTAAATGCTTTCATACAGACCCCTGTTGCCATTCACTTTTGTGGATTAAATAATTTCTTTTTATAACATCTCTCAAACAATTGCTTTCAGCTTTGTAAAACTTGGCCTGATAAAGTATTTAGTGTCTTTATTCAGATTATCCATTGCAAAAATAATCTAGCAATGGCATTTAAGTAGACATCAGCTTTCTTGAGCTATATGTTAAAGCCTTAGCTCCACACAGCCACGAGTTAGATGTCTCACAGGAAGGTCTTGCAGAAAACCCTTTAAAAAAATCACCATCCAGGCTGTCTTGGGCCAGAAACTTTCAGTCATATTTGATCTAAAAGTCTGTGATTGGGGCTGGATCCTTGCCCTCTGAGTGAGAAGTAAGTGCCAGTCACCGCCCAAAGTACCCTTTGCCCAAATTGCCGTGGCGCCCAGCGGCTCCTCACTGCACACGGTGGTGGTGGCAGCGATGTGAGCTGCCAGGTATGCAGCAAGCCATCAGTGTGACAGTTGTGCTGTTATTCCTGTATGGGCAGATACATTTCTCTGTTTGAACCTACTCTGATGTGCTGCCCACCCCGCACAGGCGTGCTCCACCTCCGCCACACACCGGACACCTGCACGTGTGCCCCGCCGGCCGTAGGTCCCAGGGGCTGAGCTGCTGACAAAGGGCACGTGGTACGAAACAGGCATTTGCAGGTGCAGAATTGCTGCACAAAAGGGCCTCAGCTCTCCATCTCTATGGCAACCAGCAGGAGATCTTGCAGGTTGGACAAGAGGTGTGTGCTCCACTGCAGCACTGCTGCAGGAACGAGCGCTCAAACGGAGTGACCAGGAGGGAAAATCCACTTTATTGTGGCTAAGAGGCCCTTTAAGTTATTATTTATATAAGTCTCAGGCACTGTAATTTATCATTAATAATATAATTAAATCTCAGCTGTCTTCAAGGATGAGTTGAACAAGAATGTAGCCAGCTGGGCACCTGGAAAGATTCTTTTATGCCTCTTCACTGCAGGAGAATCCATCTCTCCAAAAGCTCCATTAAACACACCACTTCTGTCCTGAAGACAAAAGGTGACCAGCTTCTCAGTATCTAAACCAATTTGGGAAGAAAGTCTGCTAGCTGTTGTGTTACTGGTTAACAAGAAATTGTATGAAACTGAGAACTAGAATTAACAGAATAACAGACCTGCTTTTCCCATCTTTATTTGCACAAGAGAAAAAAACAGACTCTTGAAATCCACTGATTTATTAGATAAAATTAAGATGCAAAATTGGAGAAACCTGATAGATTTGATATTGAAATGTTGGGTGTTGGAGGGAGAAGCGTGTGATCCCACGTGCAAAATAATTACTATTTTAGAGTAAACCACTACATGATAGGGTTCGTTACCCCAAGAAACAACATGGAGGGGTTTGTGGGCTCTGAATTTCATCCCAATTTGCTGCATGCTGCCTTCCTCGTGTAAAGAGGTCATTTTTGGCAAGGCTTGTGGAATATTTGCCACTATTTGTTCCAGGGTTCTTCAAACTGGGACACCACCACAGCCCAAACAACGGAGCTGAGCCTGCTGGCTATGGATCCAGCCCAGCCAGAGCCAGGAGCTGGCACTGTCAGTGATGGTATCCAAACAAGCCACATTTGGGAAGCAGTTAGGAGTCATCTTTAATCATTCAGCACTTTCAGTTGGGTTCGTTTAGTTCCAAGCTGGGTAATTACAGCCTCATTATTTTTCTTCTTACAATGAAGACAAGCCTGCAAGCCAGGCAGAATAATTTCTTCTGCTACCGTTGCCAAGATATGATAGCACATCTACGCCATAAGGAATTTGTCATGGTATCAGTTTTATTAATGGTAAATAATGACTCTTCAGTTAAGCAACATCTTCATATCAGCTGGTGCCTAACCATAAAACACTAAGTAAAATTTCAACCCCTACAGACGGGTAATTGAGTTGAGATTCCCACTGCCCAGCATGTTCCTTGCTGACCAGCATGTGTCAGGTTTTCCACGTTATTTTTTTTCACTGAAATTAATACCCGGCTACAATCAGACTTTAATTTTAAAACCACAAAAGCTCATCTAAAAATAAGACATCAAAGTTCCCGTGACAGTAAGCAGAGGCCAGGACTAAGGGAACGGTGGTAGATCAGGTATCAGAGAGTAATTCATCCTGTCTGTCCACCTTCACTGGCTGGAGGGAGAGCTCAGTCCTTGCAGGGACTATTTCTCAGCCCAGAACCCACTGTTAGTGTGGCATACACTGAAATGCACAGGGGCATTTCTTCCCTGGATCTTGCTCCAAATTGTTTGAAGACTGTAATGATACAAAATACATGTTTGAAAAAAACATCTTTGAAAAGAAAATATCCACAAGAACTGTACTGTGGGCCTGTCCAGGCATTGGGTTCTGCACAAGCCCCAGAAAACAAGGTAGGAAATACAGTTATACCAGCACACCTTTTAATTAAACATTTTAAGTCGTCCTGTAGAGTCTGAACAAACTTCTGCCATTACCTCAAAAAGCCACCAAATTCAGAACTGAACTATTATTTTTAATAGAGGGAAATGACTCTGCCACTGAAACACCTGTGTACGTCACGCTGAGCACAGTGACCTGCTTTTGTTTCCTATGGACACGCTCAGGTTTGCAGGAACACGACACACTTGACGTGCCCTTCAAAACGACTGCGTGCGTTTGCAGCTCGGTTTTCTCAAGTGCCTTCTGCAGCAGGAAGCTGGTTGTAAGATCCCCTGATAAACCAACACTCAGCCCTCAGTTCTTCCCCTTCCTTCCCTTCCAGGATTAAGATTGTGGCTGTTTCTGCCCCCAGTGCACGTGGATTCTGTGAATGCTGAGCCTTGTCAGCTCTCGCCCTGCGCTGCCTTCTGCAAACCGCTTGATTTACACCCTCTAGGGCAACAGCCCTATTGAACCCAGAGATGTGACTAGCATGGCGTTGTGTTATTAGACTTCCCCAGGGCACTTTTTCTTCTAAATCATCTAGGATGGGAAAAACAGTTAGATAAAGAAGAATGTCATGACTCATTCCCCAGTGCCACGGAGGTTCAGAACAACCAGGAAAGAGTTAACAGCACAGCCAACCCCTCAGTAGTATTTCAGAGTTTCTAAATACAGAGTTCCTTTCTGAGCTGGATGCCCATTTTTGTTATCTTAAAAGTATTTCTGGAACTCTTGGCCAACTTTAAACAAACAAACAGGGAGAAATATTTGTGAAGATAACACGGCTGAGAGTGTTTGGTTACTGAGTCTTTCTGAGTTGAAGGGTTTAGTTTTTACACTATTTCTTTAAAGCTTGTGAATAGAAGAAAAAATTGCTCTGGAGATGTTAAATCACAAAACCATCTCAGCTATGGCTTTGGAATAACAATCATTCAACTTAGCAAATATCAAACGTGGGAAGGGATTTATCTGACGCATCTATATGATCATGTGAACTCCTTTCTCAAGGAGAAACAGTCTCTGCTGGAGACACAAGAGGAAGGAACTGTTTTGCCTTCTTTAAAAAAAAATATAACAACATAAGCAACTGTAACATGCTCAAAGCTTCCTGGCACAAATGCAAAAATGCAACATCTGAAATGTCAGCTGGTATGCTGGGAGGATTTACATGATTTAAAAGATTTATGAGAAAGAACTATTTCACTGGCTTCAGAGCATCTTGGAAAGCAGCAGTGGGGGGGACAATGGAAAAGAAGGGGAAAAAAATCTCCAGCTAAAATAAATTATCATGGCCAGTATGATTCTGTATTACTCTTTTTAGTGCAAGAAAAAAAATGGGTCAGGCACTCACTGGATTTTAAGCTGCATTTAAAGATGAATGAACAGAGTCTGCCACGACTCTGGGATATGCTCATTTTCTCACATTACATATTGACTCACATAGTCCTGTGGCTCACCTAAAGCCACACAACTCGTCACTGCTCAAGGCAGGATTAAATCAAGAAATTCCTGACTTTTCCTCCCACTGTTGTTTCACTAGAAGCTGTTCTGCTGCAGCCACTGCTGGTACACAAAGGCCGGCCAGCTGGATTTCAGCACAGGCTCTCAGGGGAGAGATGGGGTCACAGAGACAGGGGAAATAAATCCTGCCTTAATAAAAAGATAATATATCAAGCAAGGAAAAGGCATTAAACCGGTTGAAACTATAAAGTCTGCAGCATTTATAAGTGTGCTTGGGCAATGCTCAAGTGGAAGTCTGGCTTGCTTTGTGGCTACCCGCTCTTGAGGTGGCTACTTAAAAGCTTGGTCCTCAATGCCCTGCACAGCCTGAGGTGCTCCAGCACCAAACTTGAGCCCAGCTCTGCTCTGCCAGGGGGGCAGGAGTTGGTGCTGGCTCTGCTGTGCCGGGGTGGGGGAAGGTGCCAGCTCCAGCAATGCCTCTGGCTCCAAGACTCCTCCTGGGACAGTTCCAAGCAGCTCACATCAGCACAGGCCTGGGGCTGATCCAGCGGTGCCAGCCCCGTCTGGGTCAGATCCTGCACCCCTGAGGGCCCTGTCTGTGCTGTTTGCAGGGGTACCACATTCACCTCTCATGAAACTGTTCACTCCCTGCTTCTTTTTACCAGCCATCTGTTGCTAGTGCCTTCCATAGTTCATTCACAGATGTCACTGCAGATCTTTTGTGCCACATATTCCCTCCAATCTATCTGTTTATGTTTTATTGTTGGGTGGTTTGGTGTTTGTTTGGTTTTTTTTATATATATATAAGCTTTTATTTAATTTTATTTAAATACTTTTCAATACATTTATGTTTCACTGATGCTTCCATAAATAATGATATGAAAGAGCTCAGTAATATCATTCCAGGGTATTAGATTAAGGTGAACATTTTTCTCCATCTGTTTGACCAATAACCTAAACTAATGCAGTTTCCAGACCAGAGCACATGATCTTAAGTGAACTGAAGAGAGTGAAAAGGTCTCTGGTGACATATAAAGACTTAGAGGAGATTGAACAAAGGTGTCCTATAAAATAAATTTCTGACCAAACAAAACTGGAAAGACACAGAGATTACAATTCCTCTATCCTAACAGCAGTGACTCATCCAGTTGCATAGTCACTTGGGGTGAAAAAGAAAACAGTTACTCAATCTCTCAGGGATTTAGACACAGAAGAATATATTATGCAAGTTTTAGCTGTGTTACTAATGGCCTTGAAGCACACAACTCTACTATGACTCTCACTCAGCTCAGCAGATCACAAATAAGATGACTCACATATCCATGACATGATAGGAAAATAGAGAGCCTAAGAAGTGCAGAGGCAGGTGTTAATACAGTCACAGAGCATGCAGTCAAGGGAAGAAGAGATTTATAAAATCATGAGCAGAGGACTGCAGAGAAATGAGCTTGTGTATTTGGAGACTCGAGGGCATGGACTGGGTTGGTTTTCCTTGGTCTCAGATCAGGGGGCTGTGAGTGTGAAGCCAGGCTGTGTGCAGAGATGAGCCAGGCCACTGGCACCACTCACCTGCGTGTCCCCAGGGAGTGGCAGCAGAGAGCTCCCCTTGGTCTCTGCATGGCACTGGTGAGCGAGGCCCTGTACCACAGCACACGGTGAGATCACACTCCAGTGAAAGTCATCCACAAACCTAACAATATTTATACTTGGCAGGACTTCCTATCCTGCTGGTACATCATGATTTTGTAGAAGCTGTTAACTCTGATTGTTTAAAGACTAATTAAAGCCTCTGGTGGTGCCAGCCATAGCAGTATTTTGCCCATTATCTCATGACTAACCTCCTTGTGGATGAGGGCTTTGACAGCTGTTCTCAAAGCACTGGTTAAAATGTGAATGGCTGGGCAGAGCTCAACTCAAATTCTGGACTAAACAGCTGGAAAAGCAGTTGTCCCAAGAAAACTGCAGTTCTTTATGCTCTGGAGATCAAATCAAAGCACAGATGTAAATATAGCTTAAAGCTAAACACTTTACAGAAGTCCAGTAATTAGGAGGATTATCTTAGCTGATGCCGATACATCTAAATTTGGAAGTTTATGCAGGCCAGAGCACAGTAAGATGTTTAGACCTGTATACCGATCAAGGCAATGCTACTGTAGAAACACGGACAGTGCATGATTATAATTTTTTAATTTCTACAGACAGCTTGGCACAGCCATTCCAATCTGCAGTTCCCATCACCTGACTGAAAGATTCTGGATGGTCAAAGGATTATTCAATTATAATGCGTCTGTGGGATCTGTTACCTGCAAAAACACAGCCCATACAGAGCAGGAACCCTCAAATACTCTGGGGAACATCAGGAAAAATTCTGCCTTTCTGTTATCACAGAAAGGAGACCCTTGAGAGTAACAAGAATAGCACTAACGCACAAGCTTGAGTGACATTTTTTTATGAGCTCAGTTGCACAAAGGAACTGCAGAGAACTGCTTTCAAATGACTAAATCTGACACATTTCCTTTAAATATTACCTAATTCCAAGGGGTTTATTCTAGGCATTTCAACTTACATATCTATGGGATGTAACGTATAGATACAGAAGGGATGCACCATTTCATTCTGCTGTCAGAGCTGATTAACAAAGCAGAGCAGGGTATTTTTGTACAAACCAGGATAACCTCCTGCCATATCCTGTCTCATTCTCAGAGCTGACATCCCTAGGCTGACTTCATCCTTATCTCCTGTTAAACATGTAGGGGTTTAGGTGATGTGATGCAGAATCAGAGAGGGATTTATGCTGGGAAGTAAAATGAGCACTTGGAAATCTCTTGTTACGTGGACCGTGGAAGAAAAAAGCTTTTTATTGTTTGTTCTTGTCTCTGCCCAGCATAACCCAGTGGAGGATCCCACAGCACTTTACAAAACTATTTGTCTCACAAATGTCCTGAGAAGAAAACACTTGCAGATTCAAGATTTAGATGAGTTTCATCACTGTATTAGTAATCCACAATATTCAAATATATTTGAATTATTTGCCCAGGATTACTGGGAAGGGAACACAGAATTTGTGATTGTGCCTTTATTCTGCGTACATTCATTGGAACAAACAGTGAAGGAGCAGGGATATAGCAAAAGCTTTCTTAGAGATCCAGCTGGTGCAACCAGAAGGGTAATAAAAATACATTAGCAATAAAGTAAAGGCTGATATATTATCTGAAGGAAGCACAGTTTCTATGATTTATGGAGTGACCTTTTTCTGAAAGAAGCCTGTGTGTCCTCATGAATAAGGCTGATTGCAAGAGAGGTGATATGGTTAACATAGTGTTCATATATTCTGAGTGCTAAAACTGCTGTGAAAAATAAGTGGCTGGTTTACTGGATGCTCTTTGTCATTTCTTGGCAATTTTAGATGGCAGTAAAGCTGTCATTCTGATTATTAGTGCCTTTCTGTGATGGAAGGTTTTTTGGACAGGGACTGTGTGAAGGGTCTGACAGAGTGTAAAGTGATGTGCAATAGCTGGAACTGCTACAGCCAGAAAATGTCCTGTAACCCCAGCTGGTCAGTTCTGACCCTGCCCTGTGATATTTTGCAACACTAATGCCAATTAGAACCAATGCAAGCTGCTTTCCTAAACCTCTATGCAAACTTTTGTCAAATCCTCATGTTGTTACATCCTCACAGCCAACTCTCATCCACTTCATTTGCTCCCACACTTTTGTGAGGACAAGTGAAGTCACTCAGCTGTCCATCTCCAACTCCTCCAGGCTGCAACCTGTGCAGTGCGCTGGGAATCCAGACCCAGGGAGGCCCCTGTGCTCTGGGCAGCTGCAAAACAACGTCTCTTTCCACCTGGTTCCTCTACCTTCCTCTTCTTCCATGTTAAAGGAGCCCATCTGGAGCTTTTGCAGCTGTGCACCTCCCAAGTGTGAACTGAGCCGGGTGTGAATTGATGCAGAAGTGTCTCCTTGAGAAACTCCACCTCTGAAAAGCTCCTGAGCTTTCCCACTTCCACCCAGAGCTCTGTTTAACTACACAGGCCAAAATTCATGCATGCCCTTCAGTGCCCAGCAAATCGTAGAGGAAAAGAGGGGCAGAAATGTGACATTAGGAAGAGGTTCTTCATCCAAAGGTTGAAGGACAGGCTGGAACAGGCTCCCCAGGGCAGTGGTCATGGCCTGCCAGAGCTCAAGGAGCGTTTGGACAACACTCTCAGGCCCATGGTGGGATTCTTGGGGTTGTCCTGGGCACGGCCAGGAGTTGGACTCGATGATCCTGATGGGTCTCTTCCACCCTGGAGCATTCTGTGATTCTGTGATGGGAGTTTCGGAGCACAAGCACTTGTGTCTGTTATCACGATCGGTCAAGAGTGGGAATGAGTTACAGATTCTGCCCCGGTCAAACAGCTTCGTGGGGCTGAGCAGGTCCGTGGCCCCCTGGCAGGGCAGGTGACAGCCGTGTCCCCAGCCCCTGGGCCACGGCCACTGCTCGCACCATGATCCATACAGGCTCTACATTAAGTGACAGAAGGGTGCCCGCTCGCTTCCTCCGGCATCCCGGTTGTCGCGGTGGCGCCGGTGAGGTCAGCGGTGACGCGGGTGTAACTCACAGGGCCGTGACGCCTGTCACCGCGCCGGGGCACGCCCCGCGGGCCCGAGGGCTCAGCGCTACCGGGGGCACGGGGCACGGGCCGCGCCGGGGCGCCCCGCGG
>VZTH01003963.1:0-17392 GCA_013397815.1 Aleadryas rufinucha | reverse complement strand
GCCCCGCCGGAGCCGGGGCGGCTCCAGCCTCTCGGAGCAGAGCGGTGCCCGGCTGGAGCCATCGCTGTCCTTCCGGGGGCCCGCCTGGCCGCCGAGCGGGGCCCGCCTGGCCGGAGCGGGTGGCTGCCGGACGGCGCCCGCCCTGGCGAGGCCCCAGGGGCGGCCCAGGCCGATAAACCCGGTTATCTCCGGGTGTTCGCTGACACGTTGTCAGTCCGAAGCGCCGATTAGCGGTTTATCTGTGCGGTCCGGGAGTGGAGTGTCTCTAAATGGAGTTCGGGTTTTCCTCTCGGTGTCGCCTAACGCGCCGGTGTCGGCTGCGAGGGGAATGCCCTTACTATTCCTGTCTCTGCCCTTCAGATTCCCTGTCTGTGCAGCGGTGCCTCGTGTTTACTGTGCCGATGTTGCCCCAACAGCAAGAATTCGACAGTGACACGTCTTATCTATGCCTTCCTCCTCCTCCTCAGTACTGTGCTTGCCTGCATTATGCTGGCACCAGGCATGGAAGAGCAGCTGAAAAAGGTATGGAGGGGAAAAACCTCTTTCTGACTGTTTTAAATGCCATTACTTGTGCCAGTAACTATTGATTTTCTTTACTTGGAATGGATTATGTGTGAGACACAAACAGCCAAGTGTCCTTGTTCCCAAGTTAAGAGGCTGCGTGTGCTGAATGGCTTCTGGCTGAAGCAGCAAATTCAGTGAATGTTCCTTTTTTAGTACATGCCTGGTCTCTGAAATCTGACCAGACCTGGAGATGGTCAGTTGTTATCAGAGGCCTGCTGCTGTGGTGTCTTAATCTTCCTGGGTGAAAAGTGTTGACATGGGGAAAGACAATTGATAATGAGGTCTGAGCACAAGGTCTTTTGTTCTCTCCCAGAAGATTGTTGACTGAAAGCCTTGGCTGTTACAGGACTTAAAGAATGTCAGCAATTGCAAATGCAAACGTAAATTCACAATGAAATGTGTCTTTACCCAGATACCTGGATTTTGTGACGAGGGGCTTCACACTCAGATCCCCCACTTGGATGGGTTTGTCAGCTGTGATGTGTTTGTGGGATACAGAGCTGTCTATTTTGTCAGCTTTGCCATGGCTGTGTTCTTCTTCCTCCTCTCCCTGCTCATGATAGAAGTGAAAACAAGTAACGACCCGAGAGCCTCGGTACACAATGGGTATGTGTGAGCCAGCTGGCTGGCCTTCCAGCTTGTTTCCTCCCTCCAGTTTCTCTGCTGAACACGGTGGAAATTCGTTTATGCATACATGGACAGCCTTGGGTTTTTCTGGACCCAATAGAGAGTAGTGCTTTAGTCTCCTAAAAAGCTTCCTATTTATGTTAAATGTTCAGTGTCCTGGTTGAGGGTGCCACTCTGAGGTGGGGTAACCAAAAGGGCAGTGCTCTGTGTTTCCATAGGGATGCCATATTGCAGCTAGTTTACATCTCCAACCTTGCGCTGCCTCTGGCACTCACTGGGTCATTCTCAAGGCCAGTCTGACTCAGCCAGCAGAAACTGGTTTGTGATTTCCTATTCCCTGATTGAACTGAATTAGTTCTGGGCTGGATGACTGAATCATCATAGAGTCATTTAATTGGAAAGGGGCCTCTGGAGAGCATAGAATCATAAAATTATAGAATGGTTTGAGTTGGAAGAGGCCTTACAGATCATCCACTTCCAACCCCCTGCCGTGGGCAGGGACACCTTCCACTAGACCAAGTTGCTCAGAGCCCCATCCAGCCTGGCCTTGAACACTTCCAGGGATGGGAAGTCCTCAACCTCCCTGGTCAACAGGGTCATATGATCCAAAGCCCTGGTTGGAGCAGGACCAAGCTGCTTACAGATCATGTAGCACATGACTACTGTGTGTGAACTGACTGTGTGTAGAGTAAGACCAATGTTTATGACTTCTATCTTCTTTTAAAGGTTCTGGTTCTTCAAAATAGCTGCCATTGTGGCTATCATGGTTGGAGCATTTTATATCCCCGAAGGACCTTTCACAAGAGGTACAGTCAATATTCATCATGGAATTCTGACTTGAATAAGCTCAAACCTTTTCATAGATTTACTAGGCAATAGTGAAAGTTCTCTTGTAGAAGATGCAGTTTCTGCCCATCTTCTTTGGAGTACCTTGGTTCATCCAGTATTTTGGTGACCAGCTGAAGTTATGGGAGTAAGAAATTCCTTTTCAACTGCATTATTTGGTTATTAATAATTTTCTACTTCATAAGACGGTCACTTCTGAGCTGAGTCTTGTGACACTAGACTGGGGGCAACTCAGGACACTGACAAGTGCTAAATGCTTCCCTAGAGTCTCTGAAAAATCCGTGTGGGAAACTTCGACTGTCTGGCCACATCACAGGAACTTGAAAGGGTTGTTGATCCTCAAAGAAATGTGGCATGATGGCACTCATGTACACAAAGATGCCACATGTTGGATGTTGCCTTCATCCTAAAAACGTGTTGGGCTAAACATTCCCATGCTCAGCATTGGCTGCATCCCTGAATAGCTGGGACTCCTTCCATGCTCCTGCAGGATTGAGGCCAAAGTGATAAACAGCATCTGCATTTCTAAATACAGTTTAGTTTCAGTTTTTTTCATTATTTGTCTGTAGTATAATGAGGAGCTTTTTTGTTTTTGAAGTGAGGTAGCATGCACATGATGAAAGCTAATCTTTTTTTTTCTCTCTTTTCTAGCTTGGTTTTGGATTGGTGTTTCTGGAGCCTTCTGCTTTATTCCTATCCAGTTGGTTCTACTTGTGGATTTTGCTCACTCTTGGAATGAGAGCTGGGTTGAGAGAATGGAAGAGGGGAATTCTAAATGCTGGTATGCAGGTAGGAATCTTGACCTGTAAAGGGTTTGTACTGTAACCTGTTTGTACTGGCCAGTGCCCTGCAGAATATCATTTACTGGTTTGCAGACATACCTAGAATTAAACTCCACAGTGTCCCTGAGTCACTTCTGTAAACACCTGAAATTAATAGCAGTCTTTCCTTTTTCTTGTTCAATAAAATGCAGAATATTTTAGGCTTGTGAGTGGCACATCTGACAGTCCTAATAAAGCACACTTGCCTGGTTTGCAGGGTGTGTGCAGAGCCTGGTTCTCTTCAAATCTGAGCTTTGCTCTGCACCTCCCCTGCAGTGTCCCCAGGAGCTCAGTTGTGGCCATGACAGTGGCTGCTGTACCACACCGAGTGTGCCTTGGTGCCTGCTCCCCAGCTGGCCACTAATTACAAAGTGCTAATTGTTGTGGTTCTTAGCTCATAGCCAAGAATGCTGCTGCAGCGTTTTGTAGCTTCTTACAAAGAACAGAGTGGAAACAAAAATGGGTGACCTCGAGCACAGCAATTCAGGGCAGATAAATGTCCATGAGAAGTGTGCAAAAAGCACTCTGTCATTATGACACTGTGGCCTGATACCAGTTAAACTAATTAAACTGCTGCTGAAAGGCAAGTCCTGTTCCCTTGATGGCAGCACTGGCCTTCCTCTGAGCTGTGCTGCTTAGTGAGCCCAAGCAGAATTTTAGCCATACCTTATAAAAATGCATTCTGCTGGTCTAGTTTTGTGACCCAGACTGCCATGTGAGGAAGAGGGACTGTGTTGCAGTGTAAGCCACTTTAGATGTACTATTAAAACTATATGTGTAATGTAAACATTTTTTTTTCCTCCAGCTCTGTTGTCCTGTACAAGCTTGTTCTATGCCTTGTCCCTGGTTTTTGTTGTTCTCTTCTACGTTTTCTACACGAAGCCTGATGACTGCACTGAGAACAAGTTCTTCATCAGCTTTAATATGATCTTGTGTATTGCTGTCTCCATTGTTTCTATCCTTCCAAAAGTTCAGGTATTGTTTTTCTCTGCTCTTTTCTTCTGGCATACAAAGCAAGGAAGTGAGAAGGAGGTAGTACCAGTTCAGTCAGACATAAGAACTTTAAAACTTGGCTGTCAAAGCTGTGCTAGTTAGGAACTTTAAAAAAAAAAAATCTTGCTCTGAAACCATTGCACTACATAGTGACACATTTTCTGAAGAGAGGCTTTTTTTGAGCTAACATGGTTTTGGACTTTGTTTCCATGTGAAGGACTGCTGGCATGCTTTTAGTGGTGAAGGTCCTGGCTGAAGAGAGAAATCTGTTAGGGAGTAGAAAAATAGCTGGAGATTTATTTGCTTAATACTGTGGCTTTGAAATTAGGGGTAAGCTTGTTTAATATAAGAGGAAAGTTTCATGTTACTTGATTCTGAACTGTTATTGCTCAAATCACATGCTAGATTCATATCTACAAAATTGTTTGAAAAGGTTGAGATTAACTCAGTAAGAGCCTGTAACTGAGTCTTGGGCACAAAAAAAATTGATTTGGTTTGCTTATTCTTTCTGTGTTTGAGTCGCTTTTTGCATAAATTATATAACTCTAAGGAGTTTCTTCCGGTCTTTCAAACATAGAACAAAGCCCAATGCATTTCTAAAACAATGGTTTTCATGCTAGCAATCGTTCCATCTGTGGCAGTGAAACTATCCAACTCCAGGTAAAACTTGCCCTTTTGACCTTGGCTTGCTCTTCTCCTTTGGAACAGGAACATCAGCCTCGCTCTGGCCTCCTCCAGTCCTTTGTCATCACACTCTACACCATGTACCTCATTTGGGCAGCCATGTCCAATGAGCCTGGTAAGCAACACGCTGTCTTGAGTCACATATTTTGGTGTGAAAGCAGAAGCTGCCAGTGGTTATTAGACATCACTCTGTGGGAATTGCTGATCTGTCCAGATCAAATCCAGTGAGGCTGAAAAGCTGAATTGACTGAAACCATCAAACTGCCTCTTTGCAGAACTAAATTTGGGTGTTTGTAAGGGGGGAAAAAGAAACAGTGTCAGGGCATTCTGATGTTATTTATTTATTATGCCCATGTCTAGCTCACAGGCAGGAAAAATATTGCAGGCAATTTCTGCCTCCGGAGAACCGAAGAGATCAGCAGTTAAAGGGAATGACAAATTGCAAGCTTACCTGTCATCTTTTCTTAGCTAAATGCTGGCAAAGCTCATCGCTCTAATCTGTCTTGAAATCCCTTTCAGAAAGAAACTGTAACCCAAGTTTGCTGAACATCATCACCCAGATAGCTGCACCCACAGCTGCTCCAGCCAATGCCACCGTCCCACCTGCCACTCCTGCTCCGCCCAAGTCCCTGCAGTGGTGGGATGCCCAGAGTGTTGTTGGGCTGGTTATCTTTGTCCTTTGCCTCTTGTATTCCAGGTAGGATCTGCACTGCTATCCAGTGATAAAGAATTGAGATTTGTCTGCCACTTTTGTTTGAATTTGGGTCTAGTGCAAAATGTAGCTGCATTTATTCACATCCAACTGCTGTCTCAGGCCCGAGGCCAAATGTGGCTCATAAAACTGTGTTCTGCTTTGTGCATGAGGATAAGCTTTATAAACCCAATCCAGATAACAGAACAACATGTGTTACAAGGTGATTAGAGGGATGGAGCACCTCTCTTGTGAGGAAAGGCTGAGAGAAATGGGTTTGTTCAGCCTGGAGAAAAGAAGGCTTTGGGGTGACCTATTTGTGGCCTTCCAGTGTCTGAAGGGAGCCTGCAAGGAACATGGAGAGAGACTTTTACAAGGGCATGGATTAAAACTAAAAGAGTAGGTTTAGATTAGATATTACAAAAAAATTCTTTACCGTGAGGGTGGTGAGGCACTGCAAAGGCTGTCCAGAGAAGCTGTGGATGCTCCATCCCTGGAAGTGTTCAAGGGCAGGCTGGATAGAGCTCTGAGCAGCTTGGTCTAGTGGACCATGTCTCTGCCCACAGCAGGTGGGTTGGAATGAGATAATCTTTAGGGTCCCTTCCAAACCACACAAATCACATAGTCCTTATGATCTGGGACTAGGAATGCTGTTTTATTAGGTTAACAAAAGCTCAGATGAAAACAGTTTGAGGAATTTCCTTATGTTTCCAAGTTGATTTAAAAAAATACAATTTTCTGGTCCCAGACATCCACTGTGATCCATTACTTGCTTTATTAGCAAACACAGCTGACTGTGAAAGGAGTTTTTAACCACGTCTCTCTTTGGGTTCCACTGCAGCATCCGCTCTTCAAGCAACAGCCAGGTGAACAAGCTGACACTGTCTGGCAGTGACACTGCCATGCTGGAGGAGACCGTGGGGACAGGCAGAGGGGCTGCTGAGGAGGGAGACGTGTGCCGTGTCACGGACAATGAGAAGGATGGGGTTCAGTACAGCTACACCTTCTTCCACTTCATGCTCTTCCTTGCCTCTCTTTACATCATGATGACACTCACAAACTGGTACAGGTAAGAGCCAGATGGGAAGTGATGGGTTCTGTGTGCCAGTGTTTCCATGGGGATAGGAGACTCCTGCCCTGTGGGCTACTCCTGCCAAGCTGGGGAAGGTGCTGTCCCTATGCCAGTTGCGTTAGAGTTGTGCCTCCTCAATTTAGTGTTACTGAATTGAGATGTGAGAAGGCAGCACAGCACCATCAGCAGCTGTGGTTCCAGGGCACTGCTTCAGAGCAGAAAGCGTGGCTGCCATTCTTCAGCTGGACGAGTAGCAGGAAGGATACACATGGAATTGGTTTCAGGTGGCTTTCTGAAAAGTTTGTTAGAGGCCAGCCTGCTGTTAGTGGCTCTTCATCCTGGGAAAGATATACAGGGACAACCCTACATGCTGCTTATCAGAGATGTGATTTCCTGTACCTGTTGGAAACACTTGGACATGCCCTCTGCTGCATCAGCTTAAAACCACTGCTCCCAGGACATTGTCTAATTAGCAAATACACTTAGAGATCAGCAGCCACCAGGAGTCTATTGCACAGCTCATGCAAATCCTTCCTTGAACAGCAGCATGGGCAAGCAGGCCTGAAAACTGGGTCCCAAGAACAAGAGCCTGTGAAGGAGCCACAGGAAACTGCTGGTTTAGTTGTCTCACTATGTTCTCACAAAGGGTCTGGAATTGGAGTGTCCCAAAGGATTGCCCCCACTTCAGATTCATATGAGAGGTACCAAGGAACAGTGGGAGGTGCTTTCTGTGTTTACTAATGGACTTCTTTACTTTTCAGCCCTGATGCAGATTTCAAAACCATGACAAGTAAGTGGCCAGCCGTGTGGGTGAAGATAACCTCCAGCTGGGTTTGTCTGCTTCTCTATCTTTGGACCTTAGTGGCTCCTCTTGTCCTTACTAATAGAGACTTCAGTTAAGGTCCTGCACCTGTCTGAGCTTACAAAAGTGGGGAACTCTTTGCTGAAAGCCAAAATGTTCATTTATTGCTTTAGTTACTGTTTCTTATGTTGGTATTAAAATGCAGTTGGATAGAAAGTTATATATTGCATAATGCTTGATGCAGCATCAGAATTACCAGTTATCTTTCTATTTTAACCTTTACCAGGGTTATCTTACTACTGCATTTTAAAAACTCACTACAGCTGTGCTATCAAAGCACAAAAATTATCTGTTCTGTCCTATAGCCACAACCTTCTGTTGAATAGAAGTTAACATTTCATTAAATATGAAGTAATATATTTTAAAGAACAATTATAATCAGCATAATGCACTACTATGCTAATGCTTCAGTTTCTGGAAGTGTAAGCCATGCTGCTTGATTTCTACATTCCACTGCAAAGGTTTATTTACAGGAAAAGTTTATTTAAATTACTTAACTTTGTATTGTGGCAAAAAAACCACCCTTATTCCTCACCAAAAGAACAGAACTCTGACGTTGAAAAACTTGTTAACTCTTAATTCTTTTTAAGACAAACTTGCCCCTTTTAAGAGGCAATTTCTATGGTAACTTCTTTTTTAGGATGTTTGCCAAATAGAGTGGTAAGTGTATAAATAGCTTAATCAACTTTATGATTATGTTGGAAAAATAGAGCTTATTGATTGAGTGATTTCACTTGTCCAGTATGCTTAATAAAAGTAACATACATGGAATTATTATTACTATTATTATTGGCTCTAAGGCATTTGCACTGTAAACTCATTTGAATAAAGCAGACTAACTACTGAAACTGGCCCAGCTCTGTTGAAGTGTTAAGAAACAGCAGTTATTTCTCCAGTGGAAAATACCACATGCAGTGATCAGCTGCTGCAGTGGCCAGCTGGATGTGACTGGGTGTTTTCTCCATGCAGTTAATACCAAGTGTCGTATTTCTTTTGAAACAAACAGTATCTTCCATGTGAGCCTCTGAATGTCAAATCCTGTTCCTTGAAGTTGCTCAACTTCGGTTCTCCAGCAGAAAGAGACACCTTTTGCTAAGGCAGTGCTGTGGTGATTGTGTGTAGTTGCAACTGTGTGTAAATGTGGAACTTGGGTGTTGTTATTGATGTTTACAGTAAAATATCCCAACGTGACACAAGACAAACGTATTGAAAATATCAAATGAGCAGCTGTTACAATGTGTTTAATCACCTGGTCATGCATCATAAAATTACACATTTTTGACGACTTCATTTTATAAAATGCAATATAAAAATAAATTTTGTCAAAGTAAGATGTACACGTAACCACCCAACACCTCTAGGCCCACATATAACAGAAGGCAAAATTAATATTTGAATAACACAATGATTAACTCATGCCAAAATGAGATTTAACAAAAATGATAGTTCAGCCAGTTCCTGAAAATACCTCAGGGCTCATAACACCCATTTGCAAGAGTATAAATTCAAGTACTTTTTTGTACAGTTTGCAGCTACCTTTTGTGCCACCTAATGCCAATTCAGTTCAAGTACCCTTCCTTATGTGTTGGATTTAGCAGGGATGGCTTATGTACTGGGAAAGGCATATAACCTTGGAAAACAAAGTTATTTCAAGGGGGAAGAAGGAACAAAGTGGTTGTTGTGCTGTAAAAGAACCCAAACAACCCCCAAGCAACAAAACACCCCCATCCTGTAAGCTTTTCCTAGCCATTCTCTTAACTTGCAGATAAGGAGATGCTCTACTTAACACAAATGTTTATTTTCCAAATGCTGACACTTTGCTACTAAGTGCTAAAGCTCAGGCAACATTCTCAGCTCTGTAGCCAGGCACACATAAACCAGAGCTGTGCCAAGCACTGGCTAGAGATACTTCAGGGTTAGAGACACAGCTCAGTGAAACTGCAACTCCTGGCTGAGTTCTAAAGCCAAGAAACAGCAATTCAGAAATAACAGATGCCTGGTAAAGCCTGGCTTAATTCAGCATCCTGACACCCACTGCCCAGGAGCCAGCTTTAAGAAAAAGAAGTTCTGGAGGCACAAGACTGGCACTTTTCAGCATTGGCAGTTGTGGTGGTTTAACCCCGGCCAGCACCGTGGCTGCTCGCTCACACAGTGCCACAGACTCCAGTGAAGAAAGTTCTCCCCCAGCCAAACCCAGCACAATCATATAGCCTCATTTATTATGTTTAAATCATATTCTTTATTCTTAGTGAGCAAAGAAGAGGGTGAGGTGGATCTAGTCTGCCTACTATTTAAGGCATGCAAGAGACTATAAAAGCCTGAAAAAAGGTGAGTGTTGTAGAGGTTCCTCAGCCATCTGCTGAACACCACTAGGTTTATTTCTCTTTGAAGGACACTAAATTGATTTTTGAATATCCAACTTCCCTCTCTAGTAGTTGCATAAGGGGATGAAAGTAGCTGTTCCTACAGTCAATATACTCTCACTTCCAACCCTGCAGCACAATTAAGGCAAGACTATCAGTCAGGCCTTCATCTCTAGGTAAAATGTCCATTCTGGTTTTTTTAGTTGTACATTGTGACTGGAATTAGGAGGCACTAAAACAACAGAAGCACCACTCTCTCTGTTCTAGCAGTTCAGCAGTGTGGGCAGCCACTTATCTGTCCAAGTCCTGGTGCTGTGTGCTACTGGCTTCTAGGTGACAAGAAACTGAATTAATTTCTGCAAAACACAGAGCATATTCTGCTCACAAAGGAGGAGCTGCCTAGCAGTACTCTTTTACCTTATTTTAAATAGAAGAAAATGACAGTTTGTTTTTTCCCTGCACTAAAGGTAATAGCTATCAAAGAGTAGTTACAATTGACTTCTAAAGGTAAGAAAAATGAAATGCTTTCACTGAGGAAAATTAATCTCTTCCCTCCTTTAACCTACAACTGTCCATGTGATGAGTTTTCTGCTCCTACAGATTCTGAACTGCCACCCAGGAAAGAAAAAAGCTTCATGGTTTTACCCCTTTTCAGAACCCAGTCTCTTTTTATAATGTCAGGATGACAGGTATGGCATTTGTCACCCCTTAGTTCCAGGATGAGGTCTGCTGCCAGGTCAGGAAGTCATTACAGTGGTAGAGGAGTCTCCTTGTGGTAGAGCAGTCGTGCTGCAAGGGGACTGGGAGGAAGAAAGACATTCAAAACAGAGTTTGGCACTTTGAAAAATGAATGTCTGAGATCCTCAAGATAATTTAGTTTTATATTTACAGAAACGTAAGTGGTGCCTATAATCGCATTTGGCACTAAATCAAGATTTCATCCAGAGAAAGTGCTCTAGTGATAAGTTCCCAATTAGAAGGGTGTTCTTTCCCACCAAATAGTGAATTATTTCATCTTGAAGTAACAGACTGTGCTTTCCTCGTCCTAGTGAGGTTTCCCATCCCCACACCATTATAGTGCAGAAAAAAGTGTGCAAAGAGTGTGCTGAGAGTTAAGTTCTAATTCAAGACCATTAAACAAAATGAACTTGGGGAGTGGGAACAGCTTATTTAGACACAGGTATCTTACCCTGGTTTGACATCAATGTTAGTTCTGTCTCTAGACAAAGACCTAGAAGCACAGGCACACAAGATATGGGTAAATATCACAGAGATGATTCAAGTCTAACTTCATACAGGAACATGACAACCAAAGACAAAAGAGGTCAACAAAGTTAAAAACCAAGTTGTAACATTTCACAAAAGAGCTGACAAGCACAGTGAACAAAATGCTACAATATCAGGAAATTTAAGAATGTGCTTTTTAAAAGCCTGTCTGCATTTGGTTTCACAGACTTAAAACTCAAATTCAGCCCAACGTAACAAGCTAAAGCAGCACCTTGCTGTCTTATATGAAGTATTGCCTTCTATACATCACATGCCAACTGCTACAAAACCTCCTCACAAATGCTGGGTATGAGGTACTTACCCAGTTCCTTATCTCAACCAGAAAAGAACTGTCTTTTGTGGGAAGGTGGCTAACACAGCTTTCTTTTATTTGGTCCTAAACCTCATTATTTGAAGCTGTTATCCAATCAAAAGCTTTAGTATATGATCTGAAAAACTTCCTGTTTTCTGAAAATGAAGATTTCATCTGCTTGGGATTAACCTTGGATTAACTACTGTAACATTTATACCATCGGTCACAGTTCTTCAACTGTGAGGAAGTTTAAGTGATGATACAGGTATTCATGAGTAAATTTTCTGTATTAATTTGAGATGAATGTTCACTGAGATATTTCAGAAACACCAACTCACAATCTGAACCATGTGACAGAGGACAGGCCAAGTTAGACTTTTATGGGTTTAAGCAATCTTCACTACAGAATTCTATTTTGCAGGGTTCAAAAGCCATTTTCTTGTCTTGGATTACTGGTGTTTGCAGAAGGGGAAGGGACCAGATGGTCACAAAGCTCGTAAATCATCCTCACTTTTCACCTGTGTGGGGCGGGGACAAGAAACTGTCAAGCTTACCTAGCTGCAATATTTTTTTCCCTTTATCATTAGAAAGAATAGGCCAGTTTGCATCATTCACACAAAGGTTGATGAGCCTCAAGTCTTCTACATAACTTGTGCTCTTTGCTTTTACCCTCCCCGAACTCTGCCCTGCCCCCGTTGTGCCCTCTCCAGCTTCCTTTGGTTCTACAGTGTAAAGTGCCTCGGCAGTCTGTCCCTAAACTGCAGGTTTAGGAGTAAGGCAGAGTTCACAACATCACCTATCAGAGCAGATCTTAACTGTGCTGGGAAACCTCCCTCCAGTGGTTTGTTAGTAACAGTAATAGAGCTGAGGTTTCATCCCTCGCAGGGAATCATCACACTGCTTTTCATCAGCATCCCCACTCACTAGCAGGTCATGGGGAGAGCTGTCACACTGGAGCACCAGCTCTGAGAAATCATGCAGGAAGTCATCCTCAGAGGCCAGCAGCAGCTCATTCCAGGCAGAGATGTCCAGCTTGCCTGCAGTACCACCGTACTCTTCAGGAAGGATCACTGGAGGAATGTTTTGGTGAAGGGAATTCAGATCACAGCCATGAAGAAAAAACTGAAGAAGAAAGCAAAAGAGCTTTAAAAGTGCACATCAAACACTTTACAGCAAATTGCTGGAACAGTCAGCTAACAAGCTTATTTTCAGCTAAAGAACAAATTTTAGGAGTGATGTGTTCATGGGCAAGTGGCAGTACAGAACAGTGGGCAGGTGCAGTCAGACACACCAGTGAGGGAAGCCTTGAGACAATCCACACCTAGTGCAGATTAAATCCCAGCAAGAGAGACTTGACATGTGCCTGGGCTGAGCTTCCAAATTCAGTTCATCCCCATGATTGCTCATGAGGTTGAAAGTACTTATGCTTGTGGGAAAAAAAATCATCCTTGGCAACCACAGTCCTGTGGAGAGGATATCTGTGCCACACAGGACCCCTGTATAAGGGAAAAAAGCAAGGAAGGGGCAACACAGTTTTCCTGTGACACCTCCTCATAAACAAAGTGCTGCTGGCTCAAATGTCCTGGATAAACTCCTGGATACACAGCGTATGTACTAAAGTTCCACNCCTGTGACACCTCCTCATAAACAAGTGCTACTGGCCCAAATGTCCTGGATACACAGCATATGAACTAAAGTTCCATATTAATATTATGCCAATATTGAGTTCCTAAACGTTTCTGTCTCACAGAGAATTTTCCCAACAGGCATATTTTTAAAAGTTAAAGCAGAAAGTAAAATGGCACCAACATTTTTCTAGCTGTCAAGTATTATAATTTTTCCTTTTTTTTTTACTTGGAGTGGCCAAGCAAGGAACTTACAAACATTAATATTAATGTTAAAATCACACAAATCCTTACCCTGTTTGCGATCTTTTCCTTCAGAAAAGGCTTGATGATTGCAAAAATGCCTTTGAATATACGAGGCTCATTTATTATGTTAACAGCCTTTATTCGAATGGGGAATCCATCCTGAAGGGTAAAGAAGATTTTTATAACACAGTTTAAAAAACATTTGGCATCTTTCTCTTTTTAAAATTTCCTGAGACTGACTACCAGCATAACCCACTGGCTCCCCAACTTTAATCTGAGGTACCAACATAAACCAATACAACAAGAGAAATTCAACTTTTTATAGAGAGCAGTCCTAGGATAACATCTGTGAGCATAAAAACAAAGTCAAGGGCCAAGAAAATCCTCCATCAAAAAATACACTGCTGTCAGTAAATCCTCATTTCTAATGTTGATGATTATCTCCCTTGACAAAAACACTTAGATAATCCCTGTCCTTTGGGTATTCCCAGCTCTGATAAGGATGCAGTAGCAAAGTGGTATCTCCAGCTCCAGAGGAGCACGCCACACTCAGTGCCAGAGCAAGCTGCTTCTAACAGTGTGTCCAGCAACAAGATCTGGTGCCCAAGATATTCTAAAATGTGTTTTTATGTGAAGAAGGAATCTAATCTTGCTAGGACACACTGTTTCCCATGCAGGACAGTTTAAAACAACAGCTTATTATGGGATTTTTGCTGCAGAAATTTATTTGCAGAAATATTTTTCAAAGGCAAGAGCTCATGATCAGCAATTAAGGACTCAGTGAAGTTTATTTCCCCTATAACCAGCTCTACATATACAAATCAGTCTGTGCTTGGAGTGAAAAGCAGACAACAGGCACTGCAGAAGTATTTTTCTCCATAGGAATGTCAGTGAATTAGCTCATCTTTCCAGGAGCTGCAGCTCAACAAGGTTGATGCAACACATTTATATTCCACCATACCTTTATGTCCTTCCCCAAATCCAGCTACTGTTTTCTTAATATCTTCCAGTAGGAACAGCAGGACACCCATGGTGTTATTTGTACAAATTAAAGATGGGCTTACAGTTAAATGACACATTTAGATCATAATGTAAAGGAGTGAGTTCTTATAAAGGCATTCATTAACCCAGCAGTCTCATCTCCATACACTCCCCTGATTCACCCTATCCTCCCTGATGCCCCCATGGATACAATAAAGGACGTAACCAGCTCAGGCCAGAACGAAAGTAATGATGGAATGAACCCATTCAAGAGAAGTTTTCTTATCTCACTCCTCCAGACTGTACCAACATCAAGTGAAATCATCAGACCTTCCTGCCACTTTGGCCAGGCTACTCCTCAGTTCTTTCCCCTTCCCGTTTTGTCCAGCTTCACTGTGTTTACACCCTTGCTCTAACTTGCTCTCCACCACTTTCCTTCCACACATCCAGGCAGAGATGCTTCTCATTACTTTCTTTTTGCAGCCCCTGTGCTAAAGAAACCTCTGTCTTCAGGCATGGATGGAAATGCTCCTCAAATCATACCCATTCAAAACTCCTCTTAAAATTTTTGCACCAGCACTTGAGCTGCAACCTGCACTTGCCCCATGGCTGGCTCCATCTCGGCCGACAGGAACCATTTAAATCCCAGGCCATTTTCTCACTGTCTCCTCTCTAACTGTAATTCTCTGCTCTCTTTCTTCCTTCTCACTACCTAGCAGAACTGCTTTTGTCTGTTCCAACTCAAAGTTTGCATTTCTAATGCAAATTAAGTTTTAGGGATGCAAAAGTCAAAAAAAGGGGCAAATAAGGTAAGATGGCTGTAAGGGTGTGAGAAACTGGTCGGGCAGAGACATGGTTAACTCTGCTGGTGAAAGCCAAGATGATGAAGTTTGTGGTGACGTAGTCAAGAACTCTACACACAGAAGCAATCATTTAAAATGCACAAGCTTATTTTCCCACCAGTTCAGGTCTTACCTGAAGAATTCCAATCACTTTTTTGGCTACAAAAGGACCAAAATGAGACGCCTTAGATAAGCTGACTCCTTTGTAGTCTGCCAGGATTACAATTCCATTCACCTGGGTCTCTTCGGACTGAATGAGTTTTTCTAAGGTTAAGTATATGGCACGAATGTTCTCAGTAATCGGATAATTACTGGGTGTCCATCTGTCTGAGGTTACAAGACAGGGATGGTAAGTCGGAGAGTGAAGATAAGCTAACAATATACATTCCAAAAAACTGATTTTCTGTTTTCCTGGACTCAAAAGTTAGTCTTTATAGCCACAGTTCTAGTTCAGAGCAGCCTTTCTTAAGCAAGAGGTAAATGGCAACTCGTGTTTACTTCAGGGAGCAAAGGCAATGGTTTTAAGAACCCAGCACAGCTCACTAAAAGCAGTTTCAGCTCAGAAAGAAGGCAGGTAAATGGAAAAGAGGAGAATGAATGAAGACAAATTTACAGCAAGCCTGGCAGCACCAAAAGCACATGAAAGACTGTGATTATTTACACAGGAGTCAGAGCTATAGGCTCCTCTCTCCGCTTCTTGTAAAAACAAATTACGAGCTTCTAAGGGTAGGGAGCAGCTCTGTTTCAATTTGAGTTACTGCATATTAATTTTTCTTGAATTGCCTAATATTTCATCGACCTCACTGCATTTTCATTTTGCCGTGACTGCAGTTATTGCTGACAGAGGAAAAGGAACTGGAATAATGCCGGCTAAGGACCAGCGTGTCCCTTCCCAAGGCAGCTTTTCAAATTTGAGAGAGCCCACACACCCTGTGCAAGTCACCACTGTTCACAGGAGAGCAGGGAACAGGCTTTTGGCCCAGACACACCTCGAGGACGGGGAACAGAGACACTCAGGACTGAGTACCTGGGCGGATGCAGACGACGTGGCGTCCCTGCGGGTCCCGGTGAGGCAGCACAGTGACAAAGCCTGACTCCAGGACAGGCTTTATTGCAGACGGCTTCAGGTTACTGAACACCTCTGGCCAGGTCCTCCTGCAGGTGTGGTAGTTCACCAGGAGCTGAAGCGCTCGATCGTAATCAAACTTCCTGGCTCGGAGGAACCTCAGCAAAAAAGCATCGTCCAGGCACGTACCCAGGGAAGGATAGTCCTTGCACACCATGTCTCGGAGCGCCTGCACATCACGGAGCCTCCATTCAGGCTTCTCCTGGAGCTCCTCCCGGGCTTTGGTAACGAGATCAGGAGACAGGGTACAAACGTACTTTGGCCGGTCTGGCAGGAGCTCATTGTCCGATGGAGACCCCGCTGACGGACTCGTCCTGGTGCAGTCGCTGTCTCCTGACATAATGCAGCAGGAATCTGTCAAAAAACAAGTGCTGCACATGACAAACAAACCCACAGACCTACAACTACATTGACTGGTTACATATTTATTATGTTCTGTATCCCTCTGTTTCCTAACCAAAGAATTGCCTTTCCAAGAACCAGCGCTACAGCCCATACACACCGTTCATTTTAATTCTCCCACCAGGATTAGAAAGTGCAAGTTACTCTAATCTCTTTATCCTACCTAGCAGGTAGAAAGCTGCCTTGGATGAAACCTAACCAAATAAACTTAATATACAGAATTGCACAGCTTCATTGCAAAACACAGAATTTAATTTGCCTTAATGGTTATTTCCTATGTCCAGTTGGAAACTAAAGCAAAGCAAACATCCCAGTTTGGCAGGACTCTCACATTTGGTCGAATTACACCCTTTTCTGAGAAGCTCTCCCCTCTAAGCCCAGCCAGCCAGGAGTTTCCCTTAACTTCTCTGGCAAACACATGCACTTCCCAGCCCCTCTGCCCAGGTGAATGTTTTGAGCAATTCAGGAGCAGCACTCGGGAATACAAGAAATGGCTTCAGTGCACAGACTGGATGAGCAGGTTAGAAAACTGCAGACTCTTATGTCAGCACTGCATGGGTACTGAAGCTGGCTTAATCTAGTTTTAACTTTTCAGTGTAATGCCAATATGTCTGACCTGGGAGCTGAAATTCCAAATCCAGTCACAAGTGGATAGCTACGAGTGAAAAATCAGAAAATGACGATCCTAACATAATTCCTGTAGCTGGACCTGGGGCTGGCAGGGAAACACGGCTTTATTTCGCTGAGCTGCTCGCATTCAGAGTCACTCACAGCACACCACACCGCTCCCGGCTGTCACACGGGAACCGCCTGCCACAGGGACACTCGTCACCCACACCCACCTTCCTCCCGCACCGAGAGACCTCTCAGCGCCTCGCTCCCACCGCACCTTCCCCAGGCTGCTCGGGACGGCCCGCGGGATGGCTCACAGGGACGCGTTCCACGCGGTTACAGCCTGGGCTGCGCAGCACCCAACCCCCGAGCGCCGGAGCGTCCGGCCAGGCACAGGGGCGAGGAGGCTGCGGCACGGCCAGACCCGCACAACTCCCAGCCCCGGCCCCCTCGGCC
>VZTH01003962.1:2719-130127 GCA_013397815.1 Aleadryas rufinucha | reverse complement strand
TTATTATTTATTATTATTAATATTATTTGTTAATATGGAGTACTAGAAGTGATTAATACATGAGCCTTACCTGTCATCCTTTTCAGTAGATAGAAGTCCTTCTGAAAGTGACACTTCTCTTATTTCTTCTTCTTTTGGATCCTGGCAACCAAGAGGAAAATACACTTTTTCTAACCAGTTCTAAAGTCACAGTTTAAGTGACTCTAATAGTATCTGTATTTTTAAGGCACATAACTGAAAATAAAAATCTTCTGAAGGACCAACCCTATTTCTACAAATGCTACATGGGATCTAGAATAGTAACACTTTGAAAATTTAGATTGGGATCATGTCTGAAAAAAAAGCATCCGGCATTCCTTCACTGAAGTATTATCCACCCATAGCTCTTCTTTAAAATTCCAATTTTCCCTTTTACCAGAATAAATTCTATCAGTTGTGTTAGAGGAACACAGACTGACCTATGTAGGTTCAAACTGTATTTAAACACAGTTTAAGCTGAAAATTGAGGACATTTAAATACTGTCCTAGTACCTTAAAAAACAAACAAACCCCCTACCCAGAGAACACCAGCAACCCTTATAGAACAAAGTTTTTGGTGTTTTTTCTTTTGGATCATCACACTTTTCCAAACATTACACAAATCAAAACACTGCAGGTTGTTACATAAAGTTTCTAAATGAAGAAAAAATTAAAGTGAGAATATTGTTTTCATTCCTAAGCATGCCTAGCAAGACACAAATTTGGTCAATAATATTTTTGGGACTGTGCTATGAGAATAATCACCTTGTTTGCCAGTTCCTGCTCTCTGCTCTGCTGAATTATTCTCATGTATTTTTCTAATGGATTTGAAGGAGGATCCTTTACATTATTTTCAGCACCAGTGTTACTATGCTCAGATTTTACTTCCTCTTTATCTTCTACTTCTTCATCTGTTTTCATGGAGTCTTGGATATACTTTAGGACACAAAAATAAAAATTAAATACTGATTAGAAAAATACTTTTATACCTTAGTACCTGCAAGAAATGCAGAATATCATGTTAACCTCAGTAAAACACACCAGTCTAAACAGCATTAAACAGGACCTAAAAATCCAGAACACTATTTAAACACGTAGTGTTTAAGCTCAAAGGGATTTAAGCAAACTCAAGATCTCCTTATGCCCTCTGCTTCCCAGAGTACCCTGGACACCCTGACAGAGGCTAATGAACAGACGGACATTAACAAGTTCTGGTGGTGTCCCACCTGCAGTGGCCACACCACAGAGACAGCAAATGTTCAGCTTGTTCCAACAGCATGGTGACAGTGGCCATTAAACTGTAGCTTCCAGTTACATGAAGCATAGAAGGAAAAGCATCTGTTTCCAGTGAAAAAGTTACTTGGCATAAGGAGACTAGTGAGACTCTGGTTAATCACACAAGTACATAAAATAACTTAGTCTCTACTACTTTCACTTTATGGAATAAAATCTATTTTTAACCAAGTAACATATATAACAATCCTAAACTGCAAGGCACTACAGAGCTGCATTACTGTCAGAAATTAATTAAATTACCACCTCTTCGTTAAGCTTTTCCACTTCTTTTTGCTCACTTTCCAAAGCTTCCTGTTGTTCTTTCTCTCCCCTTTCTTCTCTTGCTTTCCTTTCTTCTTCTAAGTTTTTGTCAACTTCTCTGTTCTGTTCTTCAATCTGCCTTTGATCCAGCACCGCTGTGAAACATTATTTCAACATCTGTCATTTGATTTATGCAGTTCAGTAATCACTACAAGAGCATACAAATAAGTACCAGGTTCCTGTATAACGTTAACAGTAAATGAGAAACAACTGGATATATTGTTTATACATGCACTAAACTTATTCTTGGGTATTGGGTAATGTGTTTTCCCACCTCTAAACATTTTTAGTCTGATAAATGACTCACCAAGAGTTAAGGAGTAGAACCAAAGCAGAGGCCAGAGATTGGACAGATCGGTGCACTTTCTCATTCCTTTCATGGGCATTCTCATTAAACCTTTATTATCCCAAAGTCCATGTTACTATATCCTTTCCCCCTCTGCAATGTGTTTGGATACAATTCTTTATATTTATAAAGCAAAGTATTTAAAACCCCTTTGAAAATTACTGCAGGACACACTGCTGATGTGACTAGCATATTTAAAAAGCTGTCTACAAAGAACAGCATCAGATAGCAATGAGATGGGCAAACTAAGTACTGGGAATCATAAGAAGCTACAAAGCTCTTCTCTAAATAAAAAGAACCATAATGTTTCCATCTAGAACAATTAGAAAAGTAGCATATGCTGATTGAAATCATTCTCATCTACCCAAAGAATTAAAACTGCATTGGGATAATACAGTTCACCGACAGTCAAGAATAAATTTTTAAATTATCCAGAAAAGCAGTACATAAAATACTTCAAACCAAAATATTTAATGTCTCGTTCCTTTCAAGAGCAGAAATTATATTTAATAATTATCCTAAAGAAAAAAATCATCTCACCAGATGCTGGACAAGGGGGTTGGGATGGGTGGCAAAAATGTTTAAATTAAAACCAAATTTAACTAAAACCAGGGTGAAAAAAGTCATCCTCATACAGAACAGCAAAAGAAAACACTCTTTCCTCTTTAGTACAGAATTGGCACTTTTTGTAAAATTTTTCAACCACACCAGCACACGTACCTACAGACTGTTAAATACTCGGCTTTCAGTCTTACACATTTGACATTTTAAAAGGGTACTTTCTTTTGTGTCTGAGCTGAGAACTCACTTAAGTCCTGCAGTGAAGTGGCTGTTGCTGGCACAGGGGCTGTGACACAGTTTCCATCAACAATGTCCCCAGATGGATGCAAGACATCACTTTCACACTCCTCTGGTATGTCCCCCTGAGCTGGAGAAGAAATTTGAACAATGGCTTCATTATTTTCTAATTGCAAAAGTGGAGCACAGCAATGGACACAGAGTGTGGGAATGGCTAAATTAGAACACAAAAATATCAGCACTAATTGAGCATTTTCCCTTCAACTTGATCATTTCTCTGAGAATTAAGAATTATCATAGGCTGTACTTGCTTCCTTAATTACAGAATTGTTAGTTTTGAAATTAGCTATTGGAACACATCTGTTTATAAAGCCAAAACTGAAGAAATATACAACAGAAACCCAAGATGTTTTCATTTCTTTACATAATCAAGATACAAGTCACAGAAAAATTGTATGTCCAAGTTCAGCTCATCCTTTTTATGCATATAAAAACAATCTTTAACTATTTGATCACACATTCTTTAACGGGATCCTTGCCTTTTTCAGTGCACAGGATGGATGCTGCTAACTCAGATATTCTACATTATACTATCTTCTCCCTGAGCAAGGTGGCTCTGAATTCACAAAAACACAATTACTGTCCTTCCTCTTTGATCACTGCTGTGATACTCATCTGCTTCTTAATTATTTATATGCAAAGTATGCAGACTGCTATTATCTCATTTGATGGGAGATAGAAAAAGAGATAAAACAAGATGTGGCCATTACCTCTAGATAGCCAACCTGAAATACACAGGACTATTCTCCCAAGCACTTAGTGTAACAGAGCACAGATACCTGATATATCTCTTTAGGTTTTGGGGAAAGCTTTAGCAAACATCAATTTTTCATCCTTCAAATACCATCAAACATTTTTCTTTTTCACACTATAATAAAACTGAAATATTTTGCATGAAAAAAACAAGTCAACCAAACTGATCAGCCTCTCTCTCTCTGAATGGTTTGAATTTCTTTAAATTAGAACTCTTTTAAAGAAACTATAGATGAAAGCATAATGGAAAATTTCTGTCAAGCTGTCAGTCTAACTAAGTTAGGAGAATGTTTTCAGTTTCTTACAAAAGCAAGAGGGATTCCTACCAGCTTCACCTAGGAAAATAAATTCTATATATGGGGGTCTAGTCTATATTTTAGTCTTTTTGTAAGACCAAAATAATGGGCTATCACACTCAAAATCTGTTCTGTTGCTCTCTTTAAATTGTAAAGCTATCAACAAAAACATTATTTCCATATGAGGCATCAATAAGCATCAGGGTATGTAATGTTTAAATAATCAAAAAATTCCTTTCATAAATTTGTCCTGGTTAAATATTACTTCTTACTTCAAAATGAATGCTAATAACATAAGCAAACAAAGAAACCGAAACCAAAACCATTATAGTATAAAACAAATTAACTACTCTGCAAAGGAGAAAAAAGGTAACTGTACACTTTCACTCCCTTCTTAATGGTGGGCAGCAAGAGATGCATTATTCCCTTAAGACAAGCTCATCAACTAAAAGCAGTTGCTGCCAGGAGAATCTGCTGATCTTTTCTTTCTAGAACTCACTCACAGTAGGACTAAAAGACTTCCAAGTTTTCTGGTATCTCCTTTAATTCATTGTTCTTTCTACTGTTATCCACTTCATCTTTCATTGTATCTTTCTCTGTATTTACTTCTTAGATTTTACTTCCTTATCCACCTCTCCCTGAAATTTCTCCTGAGCTACCTCCTCCCCTTTTCAGCCATTCTGCTTTCCTCCTACATACTAAGATTGTCTTTTGATGCAGTCTGACCCAGCTAAAGTACTGTTGATTGAGAAATCATCAGTACATGTGAACTCCTACAATTATTGCCTACCACACATCACCAAATGATTCAGTACTACCTTACTTGGGCACAGCATCTACTCAGCCCTAATTGCCAAGAAAATGCCAGTCTGTTGTCATATGTAATAAAATAAAAGTGAAATATGTAACATATTCCCAAAAGTCTCTCATACAAAATTAAACAAATAAATATAAGTCTAATTAAAATGTGAGATGAGTAGAAACCATTAGTGGCTACAGGCTTGGTTCACATTCAAATAATACATTTAAAGCTTATAAAAAGGAAACTAAATGAGATAAATAAAACCAACCGAGTAATGAGTAAAGCTTCACAGAGAAATGCACAGATGAAGCATTATCTTCTGCTAGTTATCACTAAACACTATCAGCACATCTGCTGTTTAAACAAACATCTTTTTTTGGTTGGTTCCTTTTAAAATACTGAAAGTCATATTCTCATAGGGTCAGGAGACTGAGCAAGGGCTCCACACCACCTTCCATATGACCTAACCACAACCAAAAGCATAAGCCAGTCTGGGACCCAGGAAACCACTCACACCAGTCAGAATCACTGGTTTCAAAGAAAATATCCCTAACTCTCCCATATAACAATCACAATCTCTTCACCAACTATGAGTTTAGTTACACCACACAATGCCATATGTCCACCAGCCTCAGAACTTTACACACCTAACAAAATCTGGAAATAGGAAAGGTTAGCTTGCTGTTCACATCTTTCTCATTGGCAACTTCACCTACTTCAAACCCACAGTTTCATGAGAGATCAGGCTGCTCAGGTTCAACATTAGGATGTCACTCAAATGCTGAAAAACTAAGTAAGGGCAGTAACTGTGCTTCTATATTTCACTCCATATACAAATGGCTATAAAGTACATTAAGTTTTATTATCCTCCTCTTTCTGTAGTACCTTAGTTACATCACAGATTTTTGAAAACTGATCCTGCAGCATAGAGAGAAGGAAACATTTTATAGCATGCAATCACAGAGAGCAGAAATGCAAATAAATGAAATGCTGACCTCAGAGAAAAAAAATTAGGATAAAATTCAGGTTTCAGTAACATAACCACATGTTCCAAAACTACTCAGAGATGCTGATTAATGAGAGCATAATTGCAAGAGTTCGTCACATATTTACCCACACTCTAGAGCAACTTCCAATTCATAATACTATTTAAGCCTCAGTTACTGAAGGAAAAATCAAGAGTGGATGCAATAGCCACAGAAACTTATCTTTAGACTTATAACCTGGTTCTAATTTATGCAGCAAATATAATAAACCTCAATTTAGTTCACATACTAGTACACTTTTCTGTTTAAAGAAAAATTCTAGACCATTTAAAAACATTCCAGAACAACCGTCAGACCTACAGCATTAATCAGAACACAGTTATGCAAGATTTCTGAACAAAATTATGTTACAAATTTCAGAAACAACTCAACTGGCCTGCTTATTACTACATACACTTATCTAAAGATGCAAGAATGATGAAAATTAATCCCTCATCATTTGCGACATTTTTTTCCCTTAATTCCAAAATCAGTCAGAAATTTTCTCTCCAAGTATAGCCTTAAAACTACGAAGACAGTTGTCCTATAACTGTTAAGCCCTAAGGTGTTAAACAAACTGTCTGAAATGCACTAAAACTTACCTTCAAGAGTATATATGTGTTCTTCAAGATCCTCATACCTTAGTTTCTCTGGTTTGTGGACATCACTGAAATCTTGTTTATCTGTCTGTAGACTCTGAAGTCTGAAAAAATAAGGAATAATATAAATAATGTAATAAATATAAATGCTAAACTTTTAAGCAAATAGCAATCTGAAATTCACTCACATGCGAAGCAACAGACTAAACCAAAGCTAAAATCCATGAAACTTTCTGACTCAAATATAGGGTACTTAAATCCAGTTCTCTAGCTTTTACTAAAAGTCCACTCCATTTCCCTGCAGCCTTTCCCCAAGGCCTTTATGTGACATAAAATCATTACATTAAAACAAAATACAAAGGAGTAAGAAAAAACAACAAAAAAGGAGAAATACAATGAACTGTGACAGTCAACTGAAATTAAGAAATTTGCCTTTTTAAGCTCTGTGTTACAGTTTAATTCCCATTTTGATGTCATCTTAACAGATGTGTTTGAAATGTATTAGGATTAGATGTCTGGCAAAACAGAGATGCAGGGGTGAAAATCTGGGTTCTATCAAAAAAGGGGTTAGTGCCCTCATTCTAAATCCCTGTTTATCTCATCAGAAAGATAATGTGAAAGAACAATGTCTCCCACGTGACCCAGCTACTAAACTCTGACCAGAACCAGAACAGCAAAAGGAGTGCAGGTCACTAATGAAATTCAGCATCAGCACTTCATAAAGGAGCTTACTTCACACCAGCTGGTCCTCTTCATCACAGCCTAAGTATGTTTCTGCTTACAGTTTCTAAGGAATACAGGTCTTACATGGAGCAAAAGTGGAGAACAAACAATACAAACAATACAAAACATACCCCCAACAAAAAGATTTGTTCCTAAACAAAAAGTGCATCTGGGCACAGACAAATAAATTTGCATTGTCAGAAGGATAGTTCAGTGACATCAGTGAGGAAAAATACCCTGTAAATTAAATAGAACAGAGTAAATGAAATTTTAAGTTTTTGGAAGTCTATTTCATGTTTTGAGTCTTTCCTTCACAGAAATTATTAAGTACTAAATAATTCTTAAGGGTGCAAGGTTCAAGGACACACATGCCACTTTCTTCAATGCTGTGTCCTGCAACACTGCTAAAAGACAGAGAACCCAATGCCTCAGTAACAACCCTCAAATGGTTTCTTCAGGCCTAAACAAACAAACAAACAACTAGGTAAAAATCTGCCTTATCACTTTAGTCTTCCGGACTGTGTTTACTGGCTTCCCTCATACCACTCATATCTTGGAACATAAATAAACAAGGAGCCCCTCCAGTCAAAGCAATTGTTCTTCCCCACTGACTGAGGTCTGACTTCTAATGGCTTGTCACGGATGTTACAGCATCATATTCGCTTTTCTTTTCAAAGAAGTTTCCGTTGCCACTTAAAATCTACAGGTCATAAACTAATCCCACAATACACATCAGTGATGTGGCATTTGCCTAATAATAAGAGTAAATAACTGGAAAAGCCCACACATGCATTTCTCAAATATTTCATGTAACAGAAAACAGTCCAAGGCGCATGAAATTAGAAAATACGTAACAAAAGAATGTTTTTCTTTTAAGAAAGTCTTGGGAAAGCAGCAAGTTCAAGACAATTATTGGGACCTTATACCCTTGCTTTGTCATAAGAAACCCAAGAAAGCAACAACAAACTATAGCTGCCTTCCCAGATCCAGGTCTGGCCTCTGCAACACAACTTGCTCATACTGCTCACTCTTCAAGCAGGATGGAGTCTACAAAATCCTTCAAAGAAGTACAGTCCCTCGCAGGATTAGAGCATTTTCCCCCATCACCTTAACATGCAGGTTAACATTCAACCTTCACTTTTTAAAGTCTGTCAGAGAAGTACAGGAAATCTGAGACACACCACAGAAAATGTGAATGAGTAGGAAAAGGAAACACAGCCTCAAGGGAATACTTAAAAGGGAAACTGACCTCACAGTCCCTAAAAATCCCAACGGCTCATTTTGAAGGCAAAAACCATAAAGGCTCTCCCAAAATTCTAACCGGATAAGAGACCCTTTCTGCATTAAATGTATGTTGAGGCCTTGATAAAAACAAAATAAGAAAGCACTACAAACGCCGGCTAGAGCTGCCCCAGCACAAGCTGTCCTTCTTCAGCCATCAAATCAGGAATGATGGCCAGCAGGTTAAGGACAAGTCAGCTGTCTCTTCTTAGGAAAAAAAATATTAAAAGTTAAATACTAGAGCTGCTTCTGAAGACACGTATTTTTAGTTTTGGAGAGTGGAGGCAACACTGGCCATTAAGAACAGAAGAACTTCAGACATGGAAACAGGAGATACAGAGAAGATCCTATTTTGAAAACAGGCATGTGAACAAGCTCTTCAGAGAGGGAAAAAAAGTAATACATTTAGCATTACAGTTTGTTAATGAATGAAGTGAGAATGTACAACTGCCTTGATTTAAATTCTCAAACAGGCAGCAGAAATTCAAATGCTTCACCTAGCAGAAGCTCATCAGTCAGGTCACAGATGTGAAAAATAGAGACACAATTAAAGAGACATAGCTTTGATCAGAGCAAACCAAAGTGTTTGGGTTTTTTCTAACTAAGTTCCACTTGAGGCATGATATTCAAAATGGAAATCCTTATTAATCTTCAGAAAAGTTCCCACTTATAAAATTAATGGCTTGCTTGATTTGTAAAAGCAGCTATCACCGTGTGTGGGGTACACAGTGAGCCCATGGCACCAGGGATTATAAGAACCCCCTGGAGGAAAGGTGCCTTAAGTGGAGAAATGCTCCCCAGGTTAAAGGGACTAAAAAGGCCTCTCTCACAATGCTCTGTTCTGTTACAGAACTGTATCCAGGCTCCGTTTCCCCTACNAGTTTTGGAGTCACAGCACCCCACCCAGAGCACCCCCGGAACCGACAATCATGAACAATTAGATAAATGTTTCTTTAAAAAGCAGGTTAAAAATGTTGCTTTGTCAACAACGTTACCTGATTTTCTGGCCATGACTGGATGGTGAGGAAGGAACAGACTCAGAAGATGAAAGCAAATACGGCTTTGAAATAGGAGAAAGAACCTGGTCAACACTCCGCTGTGAAGAGGTAAGGGATGAGCTCTTGATGTCTGCAGAATAAAAATCCCACAATTTGTATTAGTTATTTGTCCTACCATTTCTCAGACAAGGCTGGTTGTACAACACATGCATTATTGGTCCAATGTGCATGGACTTAGGAAGTAAAACAGTCAAATGCATGAGCTAATTTAAAGGAAAAAACTGCATAATCCTTCCACTAGCAGATTATGCAGTAAAAGAGCTTGCCAACTGCAAGTGTTTTAGAGGAGGACATACTTCTTCCTTTCATTCTCCAGAGACAAGTGCTGACAACTGAGCACTTATCCTCACTTAAAGGAAAAACCAATCTCAGACTCACATTCATGGTATCTTCTACCTTTTAAATTTACCCTGAGTTGTTCAGACTGGTATTTTCAACACCACCAAAAAGCACCATAGAAGCTTCCCGAATGACTTAAGAGTTTCCTAGCAAAACCACACCTGGCGCTTCAGCTATCCCTAGCAGAAAAGAATAATATACATACACCAGTATAAAAGCACTCCTCAGAAGACTCAAGAGAGAGAAGTGACATCTCAGTGGGGAAGCAGTCTAACTGGGAGCTGACAAATCACACGAACAGCACGTTAGCACTGAAGCTAACCTTAAGATCGTTTCACCCAGCTGCAGCCTGGTTGCCTACACTCCATACCACCCCATTTCTGTAACTCCTAAGTCAGGTAATGCACTCCTTTGTTATTCAACTCTTACCCCTCTCCAGAGCTATGCATTAAGCAAAGAACAGATCCAATGGAAAAAAGAGATCTTCCCTCCTGTAACTAGCTTCTGAAAAGTACAAAGACAGGAAGGATTTGTTCAGGTTATGCACCCAACTGCAGTCTTAACACTTCCTCATTTTCAACAAAACCCTAGTATTAGGAAAGATTTTATTTGTGTGCAGTGCTAAACAAAATGTCTGCGAGTACTTTATACAGAAGCTGACAGAGAGAACTTACAACATAAAAGATTGCTTTGGTAGTTCAAGTCTCAAATATGTTATCAGTAACAGAATATGATACTCTACATGCAGAAACACAGGGACAGCCACAATCAATCACTGTTTGTGACCTGTTTCTAACAGTGCCCATTACCAAACAAAACTAAACTAAAACTGAAAAAGGAGAATACTCATATCTTACTTCTGGCAACACCCACCCCGACCTTTCTTCAATCAATACTTTTTTGGATCCTCCTGATAGAGAAGTTTTAGTCCTGCATCTATACTTGTTCCCACAGAAATAATAAATTATACAAGTTACTCATGGTATGAAAAAACATTTCATTTTATTTCATTTATTTAATTTCATTTTATTTCCTTTCAAGGTCACAGGATTCTGGAGTCTGTGAAGCAGTAATCAACTGATCCTTTTTCACCTTTCTCATACCACTCATTGTTTTCCAGATTTCCCACAGTGCATCTCAGCCACCTCTCTTCCAAACTAAGCTGCCCTTGTATTTAACCTTCCTTCATGGAGATCATCATCTTTTTTTGTTACTGTCTATTTTTCTCATTCTATTAAATCCACTTCGAGCCAAGAAGCAGATGTACTGCAGATTTGAAACAACAGATTTTTTTTTACAATTTTAATTTCATTTATATTTTGCTTGCTTTTCTGAGTACTGTCCTTAAAAAAAACCAAAAACAACAACAAAAAAACCCCCAAGCAATTATTAGAAACTGTGATACTAATAGCAAATTAAAATTTTCCAAGCATGACCAAACACTAAACCCTTCCTCCTTACAATTGCTCAGGAGTATTTGATAAAGATGTCACAGCAAAAAGGACAAACAAAAGGAAATCTGGACCTTTCAGACTGGAAAGCTCAATTTAAGAGAAGCCAAAGACATCATCTGCCACACACTTTAACTGCAACAGTTAAAGGAAAGGTTAGAAATATAGGAGGGTTAAGAAATTACTATTAATGTTGCAAAGCAGTTATACTTTATAGCAAGTTTTGAATGAAACTCTGTATATCATAAGGTTACACCTGCAGTGATTTATACTGCATGGGCTTCTCTTGAAAGCTCCCTAGAGCATGTTTAACTTCCCTCAACATACTTCTCCAGTACTTGATTCCAGGAGGAAGCAATACTCCAACCAGCTGGTATACTCTGTCTCCTGCAACATTTCCTGATTTCTCCTGCATCCCAGCAAATAACAACTGAAAGATTAACACTGCTAAATCTTTCTCTTCCCAGAGCACAAGATGAACAGTAAGTAAAACCCAATACTGCATCCCATTAACAATTGTGACTTACCATCTAGAATTTTCTTGTTACTGAGGTCTCTCTTTGGCTTGGGAATGGGAGTAGAAGAAAGGCGCCTTGAAGATGATGCTCCTCTGTGTGGTGGCGTTAAGGGAGTTTTAAAGATATCGACCTGCCCAGTTCTTTTGATGTGTTCTTCACCTCTTGGACTGCTCAGAGGGGAATGTGGGGAGCTGGGATTATCCTCTAGCAGTTCATGCTGGATAGTCAAAGGGTGTCTATTAAGAGGACACTGCAAAACTAAAGGAGGCTGCATCTTCCTTGGTGTTCTGCTTGCAGCTGCACTCTGCATGACTCTGTGTTGGTAACTCCTGTAGGCTTCTTCCAAGTACTCGGCCTCCTTTTCCAGTTCCTTCACCCTTGCCTGGGCCCGAGCGATGCACTCGAGGTCAGAGTCCGGGGAAGAGCTGCGTGGCTGCAGCTGCTGTCGATGGCCAGGCCCTGGCACAGCGCTGACCCTCCCTGCATCAGGCAGAAGCGGATTCCTCAGGAACGCGCCATCCACGTAAATGTCGTGGGGCACGATCCTGTCACCAAGGAAATCCAGGACGGAGCGGTCGACAAGCGAAGGCTTTGGGTTCCGATACACCTCATTTTCCAGAGCTAAATGATAGCAAGAGAAAGTCAGTGACACTAAAGAGAGAGACAAAGAGACCCACAACAAAACAGAAATAGTAAAATGTGGCATTTAAATTCCAATTTGATCAAAATGATTCTACCATGGAATTGGCTTACATTTTGAGAATTTAATGGTTTAATTGAAATTGATTTAAATGTATTTTTAATGCATCTCCAAACCTGCAAATTATCACTGCTATTTTTAAAATATATAATTCTTCCACATAAAACTACTGTTAAGTTTGTACTCTACAATTTTAAATTATGTTTAAGTAAATAAACAAACATGAAAACATTACCACTTTGGACACATTATATCTAATCATGCTGTTAAAGTCTAAGGAACACAGGGCATGCCACAAGTCTTAACAGTTTCCCTTTATTTAGGTCAAAAAAGAATTTTGGAGAAAAACAACACAGCACATTAAAAGTGTTTGGTTTTTTTTTTTCCATTAAAAGTACTCTAAATTGCCAGCTAAATTCAGTGTCTTGGGGTTGTCTGCTTCCTTGCACTTGCATGCTTCAACAAGCCCAAAAGACCAATCTTTCTGAGCAAATTTACAACCTTGTTTTTATTCTACCTACATAAATGGTGCTTCAATGACTTCATTAACTCTGATGTAAAATAAAAGCTCCTACAGTACTTTCAGTCATTTAATTAAAATATACATTTGCTGTTTTGATATAACAAATTTCCAATTCCAAATGGTACCAATACATGTACCATAAATGAATAAGTACCTATCAGTCTAGTGAATAATATAAAATATTGCATATACTGAACTATGAAGCAACACGTTGTATGCAATGCATAATCATTGCAGAATTGAATTCCATACTTTTACATTAAATATACATACCAACCCTTTTATTTATAATACTTGATATTAGCATTTTGACAGACAGGCATCTTTAAAAGTACGTATCTTCGGCAGACTGAATTGCTTTATGTAAGTGCCCCTGTTTTCTAACGCCCATATGAGATAAGTTAGGCAAAAGTTATTAGACTTCACTAAATCTGTTTAAGTTAGACTTAAATTTCTGAGGTACAAAATACAATTTCAAATTGATTATTTTTATTATGAACATTCAAGAATCAAAATGCATTAAAACACAAGTTGCCTGCTGGAAAATGTCATTTATGTTATCAGCAAACAATAATGTCTTCATAGCGAGGAAAAACAGACAATAAAAATATGCAAACTCTCAGGGAGGAGTATTTTCCTTTCCTCCTATCTGTTTGCTTTCTGAAAGGAAATTGTAATGAGTCTGCTTTTTAAACTGGACTTTAAATAGATTTTGATTTTACACTTAAAACCTACTCCCTGGTGATATATTAGTTCTATGCAACTGCAGCTTTTTTAAGCTTCTGGAACTTCTTACACTTGTCCTTCATGAAGGACTGCTCTGGTGTAAGATACAAACCTGTCTGTGTTTGTTTCACTTGCAGTTTCAGTTCTTCAACCTGCACATTTAACTTCCTGACAGTAGCTTCAGAGTCTAACAGTTGAGCCTTTAACTGGGCACAACGCTCAACCTATAGGAGATCAAGAGAAAAACAAAAACCAGTATAATTCAAACAAAAAGAATAATCTCAACTGGCCAAATACTTGATTTCTAAATGTTTTTCAGGTCCATTCAGACCATATACACATAGTATCCTACTGAAAGTCAGCACTGACAATTTGTTGACTCAGTAAGATTTACTTTGGTTATGTTGGGTTGGTTTTATTTTTTGGTAGTTTTTTCATGTGGTGTTGTTTTGTTTTCTTTAGAGTTGTTTACGTAAAAATAAGCACAGTACAAGCAATCCTTGTAATTGCACACCAAACAGCCTGCACAGGCAGATGGATAATTGTGAAAGAGATGACAGGAAGAAGAAAAGTTTCAAATAATTTAGAAATAATAATTTACCTCACTTTGTAGCTGCTTTTCCAACATTTGCTTATGATTTTCAAATTCATCCAGCACCAGCTTCTTAGAATGCTCCACTCTCCTCAGCTCCACTTGGCAGGCCAGGTACTCCGCTGAGGGCTGGGACAGCTCTATCCCAAAAGGGAAACACTGGACACTCAGACAAAGAATAACAAGTGTGCACTTTTCTACATGATACCCTGTGAACACGCGAAGCTGATTCGATTTTTGGAACATAACAAGGCTTTGTCTGAATACAGTACTTGGTGACATTTTTCTTCTTCCTTTTACAAAGGACCAAAATCTTCACTGGTATAGTCCTTTTAAGAACTAGACCCAGACTGTCCTACACTGGTACATATCCTTACTTTACATAACTGTGCATACATCTCTACCCTCCTGTAATCTCAAATGCACATTAAAAATACTTTGTATTTATTACTATAGTCAGGCAAGCACTTAAATAATAATGCCATGTTCTCTTACCATTATTAACCATACTAATGCTATGGGTAGAAATACTGCACTGCTTTTTTCAGAGGGTGAAAGGGATATCTTTCATTATTACAGCTACCACTTAATTCAGGATTTCTCCCATACAGACATATAAAAGAAAATAAACTTATGCCAAGGACTATTTAATTATATGCAAATACTTGCTTGGGCTTCATGCAAATTACTAGCAAATATAATACAAAGAAAGCATTTTAATGAAAATTTACTTCTAAACAAATACTTGTAGAGAAACATAAACAAGAAAATAATTAAATCATTCACACTGACTGTCTCGAAGATGCTGGTTCTCACTGCGAGTCTCATCCAACTGTTGCCTAAGTAGTTTATTCTGCACTTGGAGCTCCAATTTCTCCTCCTTTAGCAAAGGATAGTCTGATACCTCTCTCAGTTTTTCTGTCAACAACTGATTCTGTTTATTTACCAACAGAACCTGGGCCTTCACTGACTCCAAATCCAGCTGCAGATAAAGAACAGTTTAGAAGCTTATGAACTGCTGTATTACTTAAAAATTATTTTTATTTCACATTTTCTTTTTCATTTGTTACATACCTCGACTGCACCAATTAGAATACAAGCTTCTTTAAATTCATATTTACAATTACCTCAAGCTCTTTAGTGCGTGATACAGCTTGCTTGAGTTCCTCCTTTTTTGAATTAACAGCAATGGCTTCTTCATGCAAAAGCATAGCTTTCTCTGCCAGGAGGATTACAAATACTGAATTAAAATTAGTAGAGTATTACAGTAAAAAACTGTATCAGCAGAAAACAGTTTTAAGCTGCTAAGCCCAAAATTCAATTTAATTTAAAACATAAAAATGACTGAATGTCATACACATGCCTTCAAAATTAAGTAAATCATGCTGTATGTATAAACATATACATATGCATATACACATTTAGAATTAAGTAAATCAAATTCATATGCCTATGATACATCATTTCTTACACATTTCCAACTTAAAAGCCTAACCCTGTTATCTGTTCCGGCTCCCTTCCGCAAGCTCCAATTAAACATCTTGTGCACAATACATGCAGAAACTGGCAATGGTTCCAGGGTACAGTACCACAGTTCAGTTAAAGCCTGAATGAACTAGTAGGACTTCGGAAGGAAATGGGACACTGAAAAACCAGGAATGCTTTGCAGCCTCTGTGCAAGCAGCAGTTTATGGTTCCCACTGCATTCTGAACAGCAATGAGTTGCTGAACTGTCACTGCTGTTGAACTGTCACCTGTTGTGATGGCTTTTCTGTCCCTTATACCACTGAACACCAGAACTGTTCAGTAACAGTGGTTTGGCATATGACAGTAAAAGCTCTAGAGATAAACAGGTACTTTATCAATCTCAGAAAGATGGCTACCTTTATTTTTTTTCTCATCTTCAGTAACTTTGTTGGTTCTGGCTATGTATTCTTCTTTTAATTCAAGCTCGTATCTAGAAGCAAAAAGAATTATGTATTTCCAAAGGACATGTGTGTGCACACATGCACAGGCATTTGTGTTAATTCCATTCTTTCCAAAAACCAAACTATAATCACACACTTATTTATTGACAAAATTAACTATCACAGAGCCACCAAAATGGTTGGAAAGGGCCCTGCCAATCACCTCATTCAACCATCCCCTCAAAAAGCCAGACTATCGCCACCTGCACAGAAGGGCAGCTGGGGCTCTTCCTGGCCAAGTCTTGAAAACCTCAAAGGACATACATTCCACCACCTCCCTGGATGATCTGTGCCAATGCTGCACTATCCTCCCAGTAGATTTTTTCCTTATGTCCAAGCTAAATCTCCCAAGCCACAACTTCCAGCCCCTGCCATATGAACTGAGAGGTCACATTTGAGAATCCAATAACTATTCTGACAGACTTTACTAGTTTCCAGTTTCTTCATGACTTTTCTGAACTGGGGAGCCCACACCTGGGCATGGTATTCCCCGCATAGCCCTCTCCAGTACCTACCTTTAAAGGGACAATAAGTTCCCTCAGCCTGCTAGCCATGCTGCTTCTAATCTTACCCATCATACTGTTTGCCTTATTTGCCAGAGCATGCTGCTGGCTCATAATCAACCTGGCACTCACTGTAACTCATCCACCTCCTCTTCAGAAATGCAGCTCCTCAGTCAATTCCTTTTCCCCATTTATACAACCTCATAGGGCTATTCTGCCCTGAGCACAGAGCTTTGCAGTTTTCCTTGTTAAAATTCCTAAGATTTTCATGGGCATGATTCCCAACCTTGTCAAAGTCTGCCTGAACTGAAATTCTGCCATTTGTTGTGGAAATGATTCCTCTTAATTAAGCCTCATGTTCAAAGCTGAGGATGCCCTGTGCCCGCATCCAGATGAAGGTATGGGACAACAAGGGCCCCAGAACTGGCCCCAGGGGTTCTCTGCACACCACCAGTCACCAGCCAGACACTCAGCACTGCCCAGGTACACCACTATTCATAGTCCAGTAGTCATCTAACTGTGTTGTTCCACTGTACTGGAATTTACAGGAGCTAAGAAAGCTCGGCATTTTACATGACAGGGACATAATTCATGGTTTCAGATACAGCCAAATCCAACCTCCTGCATTTCTGCAAATGGTGCAGACCATTCAGATCCTTCTCCCAAATATGGCATTTAATGTTTACTGCAAAAATAAAAAAGATTTATTTGCTAGCAAGCATCACTACTTCTGTACAATAAATAGTAGTTCTTTAATACTTTTCATCAATGATTTGGGAAAAAAGGACATGGATCTTGTCTTTCTGAGCACCTGCAGCATGCCTTTAAATACTTTGTATGTTGATAAAATAAGCCAAGCAGCAGTTCATCCTTAAAATGCATTGCTTATCCTCATGTACTGAAAGGACTTTGCAATCACTATTTGTAACTAGCTGTTATAGACTAGATAAAATAAGATACCAAGGTGAGTCAATTAGTTGCATTTCACTGTTCTCCAACAAAACCATCAAATACTGAGAGATTATTTTTACCAAAACCTACTATCAACATCTTTGCTCTTTAATTTAAAGACCTACAAAGATAGATAATACTGTTCACTGGCTTGCAATAAAAAATAAGGATACATCAGTCATTTGGTTTAACTGCCTGAGACAGGTTCATGACGTGCCAAGAGCACTTGTTTGCATTGAACTATCAAGGAACCCTTCAACTGAGCACGGTACTACAAGAAAGTACAATAGCAAAGTTAGGATACACCCACTGCAACCCCCCCTAAGAAGTCACAGATGACTGCCACTACTTAAAGACCAAGTTGAGGCACAAGGTAGCCAGTAAAAGAGGGAGATCTATATCAGAGAATCCCTCTTCAAAAATGGGAAGGGGTGAAGGTAAGAGCCAGTCTGTCTGTACACTAGTGTCTCTCTCACCCCTCTTCCAAGACACTTTGTAGCATCTCTTTAATACCGACTTCCCCTTTATGCCTCTTCTGCATTCATAAAATGGTCAGTTCTTTTAACTGTGGTCAAAGGAAGTAACTAATACTGCTTCAGATCCTCTTGTCTAAGCTAATGTCAGATCTCTTTTCCAGATATCAACACAGAACTTAAACTACAGCAATAATATAACCTATAACCAAACGAGAACTATTTTCTATAGCAAGCTTACTAGCAAACAGCTAAGCAGTAATTCAATCTGACTAAAACAAAAACATAAGTGCATATTTTCACAGCCGTTGCTTTGCTATGCTTTTAAAGAAATCCTATGGAGTTTATTATTCTTTTTTCATAGGAAATACCATGTGTCCTATTAAAGACAAAAGAAAAATTTACTTTAAGAGTTCTGTCTTCAGCTTTTGGTTGTATGTCTCCTCTATGTTCTTCACAGCAACCTCACGACGCCGAAGTGCATCTTCTATAGCTTTATTTTTCTCCTCCTGAACCTTCTGGGTGCTGAAATATCCAGAAATATACAGACAATGACCAGTTATAAAGTCAAAGCTTTAGTCTGGGGTTTTGTTTCTTTTTTACAATAACATTTATAGCCATCAAAGGGTGATGTGCTTGCTTGGAATACTGTAGCAATTTGAAATCATCAACAGACTGTCACTGTAGTTCATTAAGAACACGGAGATGTGACACAAACTAAATTGCCCTATTTAAAATTCAGTACCAATCAATTATGCAGCTATCCCGGGTTAACCCTGGCTCAGTTTCCCACACCAGAAACACTTCAGAGGAAAGAGTGCTGAGCATGCCATTCTATCAGCACCCTCTGCTGGGTTGATAAAGAAACCCAAGTTTTTGTTAGCAGGATACTCATTTTGCCATCAAAAACAGATGACAAAGTAACAACATTAAGTAGTATTGAAAATTTGGCCAAAAACAGCTTAGTTACTTTTTTTATTTAATTAAAGAAAACTGATCTTGTTAAGGACAAATAATGAAAAAAAAAAAACCCAACCCCAAAACATAAGACTAATTAGGCAAAATATTCATGTATATATCTCATGAGTGTTAGGGTTACATACTGTGTTGTTTGGGGGTTGGGGTTTTATAATTTAACCACTTGAAAGTAAACATCTGGTTCCTTGCCTCCAAAGCAATGCTGAACTGTTTTGGTTGGTTGAGGTGGAATAGAAAAAAAACAGAAACATCTTTTTGTATGGGGTATCCCTGCTAATAGAGACAGTATACAATACTGCTCAAAATGTAAAACATAACTTCTGGGATATATGATCTATTTCAACATCACAGAAGCAGAAACATCTTGAGGCATGCTTTGCAGAAGCATCATTTAGCATTGTACACATCCTTCAGCAACTTACATTTCAAATGCCTCCATCCTTTGCTTCAGTTCTGCCTCCCTGGTCCTTATGGCTTCAATATCTTTCAATAGACTTTGTCTCTGGGTGTACACTTCCTTTGCTTCTATCTGAATCACAAAATATTATCCTTAGTTTTACTTCACACTTTATACAGGTATTTACTGTTTAACACATTCGAACTTACAAGGATCTTCTTCAGGGACTGATTGATCTTACCCCCATAAATACTATTTATTACAGCCATTATATAAAAGAACATCTAGAATCAATTTTAATTATCTTTTTTTAATTCCCTTTCTACTTTCACTCAGAGTAAAAATGTTTTAGATGGAGTCACTTCTGCCTACCCATAAACACCCTTCCATTAAAAAAATACCACTGATTAAAACTCATGTAAAAGGAAAAACTGTTTTAGCAAATTACAGAAAAAACATGTTCAAACACTTGACTTTTTTTAATAAACAAGTTTTGTATGTTCTTCACAAAAATGTAATTGAAGAAACAAATACCAAAACCCACTGATTAAACATTACTTAACACTGAAACTGAGTAAACCAATAGTCTTTCAGTTTTTGCAGTTTAATTTATAGAACTCATAAAAAATTGTAAAAGGGATTCTCCAAGTGACGAACATATTAACACCAAAACCCACATATCTTCCTGTTAATAAAAATGGCTTTTTTTGCCCTTAAGCACAAAAGACATTATTTCTCTCAAAAAACAAAAAAAACCAAACCAAAAACTAAGAAGAAAATTATGACTTTGCCATATGGACCTTTATATCAACTTTGAAAGCTATGTGCATTTGACAGTGCTGACAGATTCAGCTGCTGTTCCTGGTACAAAAAATAGAGCACTTTCTCAAGCCACATTTCTTGGACATGAAGTAGTCATAGTGAAGGGTTAAATGACTTGACATCTTTAATGTAAATATACCTGAACTCTGTTAAAAGAATCCCCAGGTAAATGAAATATAAAGTTCTCAGTGAGTGCAGAAGCTGATAAGAGAAATCAAATATTCATAAACAATGCTTGACAGCTGTCTTGATCTAGTCATTGGTAGGGGGTTTTTTTAATTACTGAATTAATTTCATGCCCATATAAGAAGACTGACAGCATAACAAAGATGTTTTCTTGTCAGCTTCAAAGGACATAACCATGAAATAAATTCATGGCATGGTGATAAAATGTTTAATATTATAATAACTTATATAGAGACCTGCACAACTGCTTTGTTAACCAAGACCACGTGTTCTCAGGGAAAATAACAAGACAAACAAAACCAGAAAACCCCCACACCAAAGCAAAAATACGGTATGCATTTGTGGATGACTGTTATTTGGATATGAAGATCTACTGCAGATAGCAGGGAGGTGGCAAGGCAAACAGGCAACAGAAGAGAAACTATTCTTTCAAAAACTGAGAAGTAACAGTTTGAGATCGGGATAAGCAGTTGAGAACTACATACAAATTATTGTGTGCTGTAGTAACAGTTACTACCCTGGCAAAACACCAAGAGTGAACAGCCCAAAGGAGTAACTCATCAACACAAGTGTTCAAAGAAATGAAATGAGATGCTATCTTACTGTAAAGATGGTGGTTATTCATAATATTCAATATATAAACAGAAACAGAATATCTGTACCATACACGCTATTTATTCCACTTAGGTTAGAGTCTTCTCAGCAGCTAAAAGAATTTGAGTGTAACTAAAAACTGTGTTCAACTTTCTGTGAAAAAAAAAAAATCAGTGATCTGAATTCAGCAAAATTATTAAAACAGATTAAAAGTATTTACTACATTTAGATCCCAGCTTGCAGAACTGTTCCTTTTCCAGCAATCTCTACTTAGACGTTTAACTATACTCATTCTTGTAGCTGCTAAATGCATTCCCCTAATTTGTAAGAACAAAAGTGAATTCTAAGTTTTCCCCAATAAGCCAAATAAGATCTGAAGGTAAATCTCCCTAAGACAAAAGAACAGTCTAACCAACTCACTGAATCATTTTGCAATAGATTAGGAAAAAAAAATTTGGAACTTTACCTCTTGTTGCTTTTGAAGCCTCTCAATAGCATTCCTTTCACGAGATATCAAGGCTTCAGACTTTGCTTGATGCGTCTTCTCTAGCTCATGACGCAGCTCAGAGATTTCTTTCTGAGTCTGTGCTTTCTCCTCCATTTTAATCTTTGCTATTTCAACTTCTTTAAAATGTTCAAGCTTTTACATAAAGGAGGAAGAGAGGGTTAAATAGAGCCATCTTCAAACCAACAAAGACAATTCCTCCTAAGACAATTCAAAATTTCACCTTGAAATTCTTGTTAGGAAATGATAAATTGATAGAAATGAATTAATGTGATAAAAGTATCTTAGCAGCACACACTATCTGCACATCTCTCATAGTTTTCAGGTGTTTACCTGGCATCCCAAAGCAGATCTTACACATAACTATCAGCTTTAGACAACAGCAGAACAGAAGCCTGTGAAGAAAAATGCACTGCAGGAGTCACACTCTGCTTGGAATTAAGGAATGGCCACAGTCTTTAATTCCTCCTCTGACACTGTCACTATTCTTATCCCTTTCCCAAAGAACCACTTTTGCCTAGTGATTCAAGAAATGGCAGAAACAGAACCGCACCCTGAATTGCTCAGAAACCACATAAATTCATCTGGATATTAAAAAAAGTGCCAGAAATGGAAAAAAATGCAGAACATGTAACTTCATCTAAAGAGGGTTACAGAAAGAGAAATCCTGATTCACTGACTTCTAAGCACAACTGAAAAAAAGTAAATACAAACAGGAAAGCACAAATCTTGCAACTACACAGAAGAATCGTTGGGAACATGATTCCATACAGTGTGTGAAGGACAATATCTGTGAGAGCAAATGGGATTATAAAGAACTACAATAAAAATTTGGAAGGAAATGGAAAGCAAGTATACAAAACAAAAAATGTGAGGAAAAACTGAGCAAAAGAATAAAAAGAGTATGACAAAAAATGTGAGACCGGAGAAAAGATTAAGAGTGGAAAAAGCACAGCAGCAATGTCTGATCAAGAAATTCAGGTCTGTGGGCATAAACTTTGTGAAAAACTAAAGAAATAGTGAGACAATACAGCATCACTTGTATGCATACAAATTTGATTAGAAATGTCTTACAGTAATTCACATCACGTTGCAAAGGAATTCATGTAAAGCTAATTGAATTTAGAGGAGAGTTACGTCTGGTTAAGATTCCCATCTCCTTTGTTACAACTGGTTTGCTTAAACTGATACAAACTTCACAACACACAAATTAACATGTTTTACATACCAAAAAAGACAGAGCCAGTTGGGGAATAAAGACTAAATGAAGAATGAAGGTAAAACAGAGGTTTAACTCTCCATCCTTCTACCTGCCTGGCTGCATAAAAGATGACTACACTGAGTTCTTCAAACAGTTTATATGCATCTGAGTGCCTTTAAAAGTTTGTGGAAGAATTCTGATTATTAGATTATCATTTTTATATCCCAATAAACTACTGATCTTAACAGAAATTAGTGAAAAATATATTGAAATGCAATACAGTTGATTTATTTTTTTCTATCCAAATAAACTGATGATCTTGACAGAAATTTATGGAAAAGAAAAAATATGTATTTAAATGAAATGCAGTATATTCCCTCTGCTCCATTTTTCAGACATAAGGATTATCAAAGGATTATGTGACAAAATTCTAATCTTATCTCCAAAATGAAGGAAAATTCTCTAGAAGAGCTGTCTTCAATTACAGGAAGAAAAAAAGTCAGAAATTATTCATAATACTGTCTGTTATGACTTTAGTGTTTCTGTGCAATGCTTTGAAATAGAATGCAAATTCTCATCAGTATTAAAAATTAACTATCTGTCAAGCTACACAACAGCAATTCATACTTCTCAGTTGCTATGCATCATATTGAAATTCAAGCATCAAAATCTTAACTGGGAAGGAAAATTAAAATTGTGGCATAAACATTTCTCCATAAAACAAAATAATCAAAGAGCAGATAAAATTTACCAAATTAAGACAACCAGAGTAAGTAAACGTTGTGTTACAAATTAACACCAGAATAAAAAGCTTAACATTCTGTGCACATTTAACAAAAAAGGGAGGTGGCAAATATACATGGTATATCATCAAATTAACAAGAGATACTGGATTAACTTAGCCTTTTGTGCTTGTTGTAACTAAGTATTAGATATTGTCTTTCAATTTACCTCAAGTATTAAAAGTTTGCAACATGTAAAGTCAAAATTAACAAATGTCTCCCTCAGATTCATAAACCAGAGTTATACCTTTTGACGCATTTCTTCTTGAAGCTGCTTCTCTATTTCTTTTCTATATTCATTAAGTTTTACTTCTAAAGATTCAAATTTCTGATGCTGAGGATAAGAGTCTGCAAACTGCTCATCAATCAGCTGAAGCTTCTCAGCTATAAAAAACAACACATCCACCATAATTTAAAAACACTCACTGCAGTTCCCTTACCAAAGACTGCAGGAACCTCTCTCTCTGTAGGACATTCTTCAGCTTATCCAATCAGCACTATCTTAGAAGGACTTGTGTGGCACAAAAGCACAGGCAGCACAGAAATGCCATTTATCTGCTTTATATATATATATTAAAATGAACACATATACCTAAGAGGAGGCACTTGGCTGTTTAGGCACTATTTGTGGTATTACATACACATTCATCCTCTTTACCACGGGTGGACAAGAATTTCCTTTTGTATGCAACTTTTAGATTTTTTGTATTAATATATTAATAACAGCATGCATGTTATAAATTCAAGAACTCCCAATCTACGCCTAACTTGCTCACAGAAAGAGGGCATGCATTTACAATTCTGTTCTCCAGAGCATATGTCAACACATAACATTACAGTCCATTTGTCATAGGTCTTAGCAGAATGCCTAAGAAAACACAAGTGATTTTAAAAAAATTCCTATCCCGATTTTGCCTTATTTTAAGAAAATTTAAAAATTACATGTACTAGTGACAGATGTGACTTTTCCTCACTACAACTTTAGGCTGCATTTGAGTAAGTAATGAAATAACACCATTCATACAAAATATATATAAAGCCATACCATGTATCAGTATGAAAATACATGGGGAGACTTGCTTGCACAGGTTGCACTTACCAAGAGATTCTCTGTAAGGAGGCACTGAGGTGGTCTGAGTTTCTGTGTTATGAGTTTCCCTACTGAGATGATGCTCTGTAAGTCCAATTAAAATCTGCATAAGGAAACCTAGCAAGATCCAATAGATAAGTTAGTTCTGGTTTCATACCAAAACGGAATTTGAGCCTGTAATTAACAAAGCAATTTCCAATGTACAAGAAAACCTATTTGATTTACAGAAAGAACAAGTATTTCAGTAAAAATCAATTCTAGTGAACAATTATGGTTTTATTATAAGCATAATCCAGTCCAACTCAGCAAAAGCCGTACTTTTGCAACTTTTCTTCCCATCCATGTCTCTTGACTCCCAGGGTCAGTTGAGAGTGAAGATTGTTAGTACTTAACTATGAGACCTTTAGGCAACAGGGGTTTCTGAAGATCAAGCTCCTTTAGGTAATACAGTATAATTAGGTTTCATCATGCAGATATAAGAATTATTTCTTATATAATACAATGGAAAGTCAATTAAATCTGTAACTAGTTTTAAAGTATATTCTCCAAGCTAATACTGATTTTTTCAAAGTTAGCATGAAAAGCTTCCAAAGAGCATTATATTTAATACCTGATTACAGATTTCTGTCATATTTCTAATGTACAAGTAATTTATTTTGTAAGTGAATGTTAACAGTTAATCCACACCACAAATATGAGTTGGATAATCCTGAAATATAACATTCATCATCCTGGTGTACTGCAAGTTTCAAAATCTGACTAAATCCTTATTACTCCATACCAACACACACTCAAGAAATCTGGCTTTTTATTGCTCACATCTTAACAAAAATGAAGCTAACACAGTTATCCTTGTCTGCATCACATGTAAACATTTTGTACCTTTATTTTCCTTCCGAGTTTCTGAAGTCTGTAAGAAATAAAAGAAGTTTTAGGCAGTCTTATTTTCATCACCACTAAGCTTATTTTCAAAACCAAAATAACTTTACCAGTGATTTGTAAAGACTGGATTTTGGATTGATCCTCATCAATTGAAGAAGATCTTGCATAGTCCACAGCTTTGGGGGAAAAAAAGATCAGTTGGAAAAGGTTAACTAATTTAAAATAATTTCAAGTATGCAAATGGCTCTATTTCACAGTTGTAAATGTTTTCCATTTGTGAAAGATCTATTTACTCCATGTAAAATCATTTCTAGAGGCCTGTTGTTCTACATTTACTTATCTTCACTACTTCAGACATACAGCAGCCAGCATGTAGCTTCATCATCAGCTGAAGCTGTGAAAAGAGAGTGTTTTTGTTCCCTCCCCACCCTAACACATCCTTGCTACTTTCCTTGTCTCTTTTCTGATTTATCATACAAGTCAGATGAGCTCACTAACCCAAAAGACGATTAACTACTCACCAGGTCAAAAAACTAATTTTCAGTCAGAAAAAATTTCACCCTATGACACACTTACAGAGAAGCAAAGAGAAGGCAAGGACTTCTCTTTTCAGCCACACTTTGTAGTTAGAATAGCTTGAAGTGACCAGGAACCACATTTTCAGGGAATTGAATGGCCAAACGACCTTTTATCAGGTTCACTTCTCAAGTGCTCTGCCACACAGATTGTGGCTGCACATTTCAAGAGCAACATCATTAGCTTACTGCCAGTTTAGAGTATTCATGAAAATGACCCTGAATGATGGAATGTTTTGTGGAGATACTCAGAAGCTGTACTTACATTTGCATTTTCTATCACAAAAAATGATTTTTTAAGTTGTTCGAATATGACAAGCCCCAGAGAGCAAAGCTCATAGACATAGTGGAATAGGCAAAATACTGAACTTACCTTCTTCTTCTCTAATCCACTTTCTGGGAAGAAAACAGAAAGTGAGTACTCGTAGCCACATCTCTCTAGATGATCTGCCACCAAACTGTTGGCAGCAGTGATCAAAAGTGAACTGTCTTCACTTGGAACCATCTGCGGCTGAAGTTCTCCACTCAAAATTGGGTGCATTAGTTCATGGATTAGCTGGTTTCGGAGCTGGGTCTGATACAGAAAAAAACTATTGTATTATCAGTTTACATGTGATTCAAGGAGAGTTTAAATTTTTCAAAATCCACAGGGAGCCTCATTTTACTTGTACAACCTACAGAACAGAACAGACTAATTTTGGCAAAATTTGGACATGCACTATGGACACTATGCCTTTCTTCAAAACCCTCTAATGGTGGATACAGTGAACTCTGACTTTCCCTCAATATGTATCAAACATAGGATTGAAAAGAAGTTCCCAGTCAAGAGCTCACATAAACACCACTCTAGTACACCCAGCTTCATTTTCAAATCACTGCTTTCCTGTTTTCCTTCCCTTTGGCTTAAATAAAGCCTTCCTGCTGTGGTCTCCATCTCAGGTACTCTTGGAACCCTCACTGGTCCTCTTTTGACTCTCATATCAGGAAGCCGCTCGTGCCATCACAAAAGTAGATGGCAAAATAAACAAAAAATTCAATGTCTTTAAAATCAATTATTTTGTAGGGAAGCAAGAGAGCACTAACCAAAAAGACCTACAGGCACTAATAATAATTAAACGGCATTTTAAAATTATTTATTTGCATTCTATGAGCTACAATAGAGAAAAAAGTAACCTAAAATCAGAAGATCTCCCTTCCATAAAAGGAAGAAAAAATTGTTTTCATTATATAGTTACACAAATTGTTTATAGGAAAAGAGCATGACACAAATAGCGTTCTAAGCTTTAAACAGCAGGTATGCAACAATGACACAACTGAATAAAGAGGTAGTGTTTTACCAAAAATGCAACAAAATACTTACCGAAACTTAACAAAGCTGGATCATCAGACTAGCCTGATATTTTAGCATGGATTTCAAGAGAAATCAGGCTGACAACAAAATCACAGAATTACAGAATATTCTGAGTTGGAAACAATCATTGAGTCCAACTCTCGAACACAACTGAAAAAAACCTGTTTTCCTTATTAATTTCTGAACATGTCCAGTTTCAACCAACTTTAACAGAGGTGAAGTTGTCTCAAAAACAACCAAGAACAGCGACCTCATACATCTTGTGGCAAAGTGCAGGTGGAAAGCACAGGGCTAAATCCCCATCCCTAGTACAGAAAAGGAACACAGAAATAACTTTCTAGACAAATAAAATAAAGCAGGAAAATGGACTTAAACAGGAAGCCACATGATAAAATATTAGTTAAGTTAAACAAGAAATGTTTCAATCATCACAAGCTCGGTATGGAAAAGAGTAACGCAGAAACAAATTGTCCTGAACAGGAAATTCTTGGCTATAGGTTTATCAATGAGATTTTTGAAATATTGATCTTGAGTTCTTTCCTAAGACATTCTCCTGAACGAGCAGACAGGGACAAAACAGCTCAAGTAGTTTTAAAGCAGAATTGTAGTATTTTAGAAGTATTATTCATATAGCATGCTTACTGATCATAGGTAATAAACACACCCTGTGAGCTAAGAGATCCCTTCCTATTTTATATTCTAACTTATTGTTCTCTCCCCTGCTTGACTTTTTTTTTTTCAAGCACGGATATTTTCAAAGACCTAATACAGGCTTTTAACCTTCCTGAAAAAGACTCCGAGGCCAAAGCATAATGAAAAGCCATTCTGTTTACGGAGAACCTCCTATATAGGGGGGAAAAAAACCCAAACACAACACACCCCCCCCATGCCCCCCGAATATTAATTAGGCTGTGGCAAAAATAATACTTTGTGAAAAGAGTGAACAAATGAACAATTGTACAACAATGAACAGTTGTACTCGGCGTGGCTTTCAGGGCTCTCAATGTTAAAGCAGTACAGCGGATCACAGGTAGCACCTGCTGCAAATAAAGCACACCTTAAGTGTGTCCAGTACGCCTCGGCTCTTAAAAGTCTGATACAGCCTTTTCCGAAGTTCCTCTTGGGACAATGTCTCCCTTTCAACCGAAGCCATCCTGCCCTACAACACCGAAACAAAAAAGGGGCATTATTAACTCGCAGCTCGACCCACAGCTAGCGAGAACCGAGCGCTCTCGCCGCCCCCGCCTCCCCTCAGCCCGCTCGGGCTTTCCCGGGGCAGCCTCCCGCTACCCACGGGGAGACAGCCGGGGCCGAGAGCAGGGCCTGGGAGCGGGGCCGGGCTCGGCGGGGCAGGGCAGGGCCGCTCTGGGCTCTGGGCGCGGCTGCGGCGGCCGCTGAGGNCAGGCGGCGGACGGGGCGCGGTGCAGGGTAGGCGGCGGGCCCGGGCGGGACCCTGCGGGCCGGGCCCCCTCTCCTTCCCCGCTTCCCCTCCCCCTTGTACCGCGGGCCCTCCCGGGAAGGGCAGCCCCGCGGAGTCCGGCCCTTCCCCCAGGGACGCTGGCGGGCGGCGGGATGGCTCGGCCTTTCCCTTGACCTCTGGAGTGCCCGGGGATGAAACTGTGGAATTGTCCCTCGGCCGCCGTGTGCTAGGGAGGAGGCGCCCGCCGCCTGCCGCCTGCCGCCCTTCCTCTTTCTGCTCCTGTGAGCAGGGCCCGGGGGGAGACAGGCGAGGAGGTTCCTCGGAGGCTGGTGCAGCGCGATACGGCCTGGGATCGCTGCGTCCGGGTGACTGGGGGCTCCCAGGGGTAAATCCTCAGTGAGCAGGGCAGGAACTGGTTCGAGGTACCTAGGTTCACTTCCAGGTCCACTTCCCAAGGGTGTTCTCTGGCTGCCCTAGAATCACAGAATCGGTCAGGTTGGGAGGGACCACAGGCATCTGGCCCAGCCTGCCCAGGCAGGGTCATCCTGGAGCACGGGGCACAGGATTGTGTCCAGACGGTTCTGGAATAACTCCACCCTCTCTGGGCAGTCTGTTCCAGTGCTCTGTCACACGCACAGTAAAGTAGTTCTTCCTCGTGTCCAGGTGGAACTTCCTGGGCATCAGTTTCTGCTCGTTGCCTCCTATCCTGGTGGTTGGCACCACCACGAAGAGCCCGGCTCCATCCTCTTGATGTGCATACCTTAATGTTTATCTTTCTTTAGCCTCTGGTAAATATGAATGGGAGCACGTTGGCTGATTTTTAGGAGCTCTTCTACATGGATTAAGGGTTTGTATATAGACTCATCAGCATGTCTTTTTCTTGTAAGGAGCACTGTTTTGAAGAATGTCTGGAAGTTTCTACTTCGTGATAGTTGGTCATCATGATAATCCCATATTTGAAATGGAATTTCTGCCTCCGGGAAAAGTAGAGTCGAAGGTGTGTTTTTTCCCCCCTGTGAGACTCCTGTGATTTTTTTATAATTTTACAGTGTATTAGAAGCATGACCAGCATGTTGTTAAAAGTAGTATCTATTGTTTTCTAGGTTTTTTAAACAGAAATTTTTTCATAGGGAGTAGAACTCTGGATTACCCAAGTCTCTTAAAAAATCTTTGCCAGATTATACCAGTTCTTCACAAAACACAGCTTCCTTAAACATTCCCTGCTGTATGTTATAGAATATATATCTTAGTTTTGCTTTGGTAATTTATCTTAGTGTGTAGAGGTTTTATAACAGCTGTTCATTGTTTAATGCCACTTACTTCTAAAGCATTTATATACAGTAATAAGGTAAAGTGAGGAACATAAATTTGAAAGCTCTATTCAGTCCTTTATTTTTTATGCTATAAAATACCTAATTTTTTAATCATCTTCATTAGTCATACTTGCCTCTAATAAGGAAAGTTTCAAACTTATATTGTTAAATAAAGACTTTGAAAATGTGAGAAATGTAAGACTACTCAATAAGTAGCATTTCCAGTGGGAAAAGAATAAATCTATCCATAAGTGGTATTACATCAAAGAAAAAGCAGACTTCAAAATAAAAGTGTGTGGATCTGTGAGTGTATCCAAAAACGGAAGTATATGCTGTCACTGATTGGAACTGCATGGCATCATCTATATTTTGAACTAATGTCCTATAAAAGACCATAAATAAGGCTACTTGGACTAGACTTTTTGTGAGGATGTGTAAAAGCTCATTTGAGGGAGAAACTGAGAGGTGAGAGTGGCAGTAACAGCATCCCGTTGTTATGGGAAATAGTGCAAGACTGCTTATTTTCCAGTCTAATAAAAGCTTCCAGTGTGGTTTTGTCCTGTATCTCTTCTTGGCAGATGTCCTCTGGTGTTCTAGATTGTCTACAAAGTACATGGGCCAAACACTGTGATCACTCTCATGTTTATTATAGGAAGAGGTGCAAATTACATCTGCATATATTTAATACCAGTTGTAGGATGTTTTTCTGCACTAGGTTTTAGAAAAAAAGAAGACTCCAAACCCAATAAAACAATCCTGTTTCTAGGTAAATAACATGAGAAAAACAGAATCTTTTGGTGATTTTATCAGCATACCTTTCCTCTATATCTCTGCTTTCCCCATCTGTCCCCCAGCTTTTACACAATGTAACCTATGGGTCAGTTTCTGCCAAATTTGACAGAAACATTATAGTCCAGAAAATGCTGCATTTTATGTATGCTATGCAAATATCACAAAAGCAGATGTCTGGAAAGAAGAGAAAAAGATATATGACGTCCTCTCTTGTGGAATAAGCAGTTAGTGGAGTTTGCCCATCAGTAAACGAAAGAATTCATGCTTGAGTTCATTCCTGAGACATAAGTATAGGCTTTACTGATTTTGTTGCTCTCAAGACTGGTTTTGTGATGATCTTTTTATTATGACCTCTTTTCTGCCTTGAAACCAAATATGCCAACATATACTAGTTTCATTTAATTACAGGATGGCACATGGGACAGAAAAGCAGGCTATATGTAACATTATGTAACTTGAACACTGGTTCCATAGCAACTTGAACAAATTATTGTTTGTATTTCATTCCTTTCACTGAATTACTAATCTACTGTGTTCTGGAAATGCATTAGGATGATCATCGCCATCTCAACCAGTTCATTGCCCATGCTGCTCTTGACCTTGTAGATGAGAACATGTGGCTTTCTAACAACATGTATTTGAAGACTGTGGACAAGTTTAACGAATGGTTTGTTTCTGCTTTTGTCACAGCTGGACATATCCTTCCCTATTCTCTTTCCTTATATTTCTATAAGAAAAGCCTTTTCCCAGCAAGAGGTAAGTTAGATAAAGTGAGTTTGGAACAGATTTCTCTGGCTATTCACTATTATTGATAGTCATCAGCTTCAGGAAGAACGATGTTGGGAGGCACAGCAGCTGGGAATAGTTGGTGAATTTTTACCTTTGTAGGAGCCAAAATAGCATAATGAGATGAAGAGCTCACATGGAGTAAAGAGGTTTGAGAGGTTCTGAGCAAGCTTGTATAATTCTCTGTTCCCACTCCTTTGACTGTGCTAGAGAGAAGTGGCAGTGAACATGCCTAGTGTCAATCACTCCCACGGTGAAAATGCAGTGCCAAGGCTTGATACTATGTGCAGGTGGTCTTATAACTGTTTGTTGTGAACCATTTGTTACACATACAAAGTAACATTGAATGTCATTTTAACTTTAGGGGTATATGGCAGTTGTGCAGAGAGCATCATCCACATTCAGAATTACATCGTTTTAAAAAGAACAACCTTGGATAGACAGATGATTATTTTCAGATAGGGGGATGTTAAAATAGAAAGGTAATGCTTTCCAAATTTCATTGCTTCAATTACTTCTTTAAATGCTTCCTCCTATGAGTAACTGCTATTTCTTGTGCAGCTAAACATCTTAGGTGTATGCCGAATTAGGTGTAAATGCTTATCTCAGGATATGTTACATGTCTCTTTTCTTTGTAAAAGTTTTATTCTCCTTAATTACTGTACATATGAGATTTTTAATGCTTCATGATGTAAGGCAAGAAGATGGAATTAAGAACTTCTTTACTGATGTGTATGAGTTGTATATAAAGGTAAGAACTTAATTTTTATGGTCTTGCTTCTAAGTGTGTTCTGCTGTACATGCTCAGGCACAGCTGTATTAGCATGTTTTCTCTTGGGACCCTGTATAAGCACCCATGCAAGCCACATCAGCCAGAGCTAGTAACATGTGACACAAAGGCTGTGTTTTCCATTAAACAGAATAGATTTTTCAAAATTGTTATAAACTGTGCTCTTTTAGAATTCTTCACTTTAGTCCAGTGAAGTTTTTCTAGAATAGATTAGAATGGTTTGGGTAGGAAGGGACCTTAAAGACCATCTAGTTCCAACTCCCCTGCCATTGGCAGAGACACCTTCCACTAGACCAGATTGCTCAAAGCCTCAGCCAGCCTGGCCTTGAACAACTCCAGGGGTGAGGCATGAACAGCTTCTCTGGGAAACAGAAAAGCTGTGGGGCAACTTCTTGTGATGCATTTTGTGATAGTATTGTGTCATTAATGATGATAATGAAAGGACTGTTCTACAGAGACTGGTAGCTTTGCTCTCAGAGCACATAGCCCTTGTTCTCAAATCCTGGTGGTAATTCCACTAGATGGGGTCATTGCAAACAATCATAGGGAGCATCACCATCTCAGCATCCTGCAGGCACTCAAACGATCCTAATTTTCACCTGTGTGATGGATTTGTTCTGAGGAGCTGGTGCTAGGGGATGGCTCTGCACATGTATGAGGAGAATGCGAGGGCCTGGACAGCACGGACTGTTTAGGAGTTCTGTGCTCTTAGTGGCACTAAATAGGCTGAAAGCTAGTAGTAGATGTCACCTGAAGTGACATTTTCTAGGGCTGAGCATTGTGCTTACTCATGGGTTTTTCTTCTTTCCCCAGTTTGCAATGAATCCATTTTATGAACTCAATACTCCTATTCGATCCACTGCCTTTGAAAGGAAAGTCCAGTTCCTTGGGAAGAAACACCTTTTAAGCTGAATAAATAAATTTCCTGAGTGAGTGCTTTTTCCCTACTTTCCTGATTGTTTGAACTTTACTTCTTCTGGTTAGTCCCCTGCATGTTCGATATTCATCTTCTGAAGACTGACTAATTGGATGCTGAAGCAGCTTTTTCTTTTGCCGAAATAGATAAGAACAGCCAAGCTTCTCTGGTTAAAATGTTTATCTCAAGAAGTTTCCTTTTATGAAAACAAAGTTTTATACTGTCAGAGGCTGCAGAAGTACAAAAGAAGAAACTGAGACATTATGTGTTAATACATATGCAAAGTGTAAGCCTCTGACACAGGGTGGGAGGAAATCAGACCTAAATGCAAAAGATGTTGCCAGTCATCTGGTTTAATACGAGCAAAAGGGACTTCTTGACTGTTTGGCCTACGTGCTTAATTTTATTATAAACTACTCTACTTGTATTCCTTCACTAGAGAACTCACTCTGCAGACTAACCAGACTAACATTACACTTTGTGGTAGTAAATCAGGCCTCTATTTATTAACGTGTAATTGTATGTATATAAAGTGCTCAATAAAAAATGGATAGATCAGAAAAGCTCTGTCTCCAGTATTTCAAGAAATTTTGAGAAAAACCCTTAAAATTTAAAAGCATGTAATTTCAAATTTTCCATAGATTTAGTGCAATACGTGTTTAGCTGCAGTGTTGCATCAATGAAGTAGACCAGAACAACCAGATCTGCCCTGACATTAATTCTAATTCACACACGAAAAAAAACCAAATTAAATTTAAATGTTTAAACCCACATTTTTTTCCCATTATTTCTGCAACTGCTGAAATTTTCTTTTTGTAAATAAATTTAGAGGAGGATCTTTGAACCATGAAACTCTGTTTCTTGAGGTTATTTGAAAGGCATTATTTGGCCTGTCTGGCTCCTATTCTGTTGTGAAATGTTTTAGGAACCATTTCGTAAAACTTAACATCATTCCAAACCAGTAATTTTTAAATAGATCATTTGGCATATATGTACCTAATACTTTGTTTGGGTTTACAGTCTTTTAAGTATTCTGTTCCTTTTTGCAGCAAATCTGTATAAACTATCTTCTTGTACTTTTTTTTAAAATGTCTGAAAAGTAATTTCCAAAGGAAGTGGCAGGCTGTTCTAAGAAGTATTTTGCATCGTCTGTATAATTAAGGGGACCACGTGTGTATGTGCTATAAGTGTACAGTCAGTCATTATTTCTGCATTTACTGCTAAACTGTCACTGTAAAATATTCCATGAGAAAAAAAGAACATGATATAGAGGTTGCAATATTTACCTTAAATAAAACATGGAATGATGTAGTATGGATGCCTGTTGAGTGTACTTGAATTGATTTAGAAGAAAACTAGATAACCACATTAACTCTACCTCATGGGGTGGCCAGTGAAGATGGGAATACTTGTCTTTGCAATGTTACTGCATACAAACTGCATTGTACAGCACTTTGATAATATCACGTAATTTTATATAAATCACCCTTTTTTTCTGTATACATGGAAATAACAGAAACACGCTTGAGGTAAAGCGTTCTTGATCGTATGATAAGCAGCCACTGAGCTGCACTTCTTGTTTTCTGCCTTCTCCCCTGTACCACAATGGTTGGAAAAATACTAACAGTTAAGATTCACTGAGGAAATACTTAAATTAAATAATCATATACATAGCAGGAAGAAAAGACTTGGCAAATGTGAAGGATTAGTGCTAACAGTTTCCGCCACTTTTAGAAGCTGCATTTTTTTATAATTGCATTTGTTGCTGCAGTAGAACATTAAGTAAAATTAAAGCATTTTCTCTCTTGCTGATTTCTGAAGGCAGTTAGCAGTACAAGAAAACAGAGATAATCTACATTATGCAATAAAGGCAATAAAAACTATGAGTTAAAGGGACTAGATTACCCTAAGTTGTTCAAAAATGAAGCATAAGGAGATGAGAACATTAGCACAAGCTAACATGAATCAACCTTAATAAATCTGGGCTGGAAATGCAACTCAGACTCCACTTTCTACCAGGTTCTGTTACTGTTTAGGTAATAGTCACTGTCAAGTGACTTTAAGTAAGATCCATTTGAGGTACAGAGCAGCTGTTGAAGCAGCTTATGTAAGCATTGACACAGTTTGCTCTGACATGAGCTGTCAGCTGTCCTATGTAGTTTCTTCTGCCCCTTCCCATTCTGCTCTCTGTTCTAACAAGCATAACTTTCAGCAGTCCCACCAATCTGCTACAACAGTAGTTTTTTCTCCCCATTTTAAAGGACAACTGGAACTTTGCATACATGTTACACAGTATGCTCTGTCAATCTACACAACTCCAAATACTGCTAACAGGACCCCCTAATATTTGAGGTCTGTTAGCTCTTGAAACAAATCAGTGAATTGAAACATAAGACACAAATGCCTACCTTACATCCATATGGAATGATACAAAGCTTTTACAAAGTACAGAAATTAATGTTAGTTATTAAGCACTATGATTTTATACCTGTCACCTATACCTGCTTGTCAGAAGATTTTTGATTTCTCTAGGCACTCAGTAGTTTCTCTCCGAGAGCAGTTCCTGACCTAAGCATAAATCCTATACTGTCTTATTTACTACACCATGTACGTGCCCCTTTAGCTTTACTAGCCACTTTTGTGATTAGTGTACAGTTGTGGTATAGCAGCTCCCAGGGCATGAGTAATGCACTTCTATGGGATTATGTTTTAAATTTATTAAACCTACTTCTCAGCTGGAGGCTTGGTAACCGTGACATTACATGGAAAGGGGACAGATGGGAAAACACAGATGAGTGCCTGGGCACAAGAAAGACCACAGTGGTTCTCACCCTTCATTTTTTCCTTTTAGCAATCTTATTTGAATGGTATCTATAGTACTCTAGTCACAGTATCTTCAGCTCCTGTTTTGTTTCAACCTTAATCTCTGCTAAAATGAATGTTAAAGGAAGCTTTAAGTACTAAGGTAGTAGTTTTACAACAATTTCATGTCACTAGCTTAGTAGCCTCTAACACAAGCAATCTTAATTTCTAAAGCTTTTTGCTCCCTCATCCTAAGATTAAGAGGGATTTAGCTAAGATTTTCTTCACAGATCTTTTCATTCATTGACTAGAAATTAAACATAACAGAAGTAGCAGTTCAACCTATATTTAACTGCTCTCAGGGACTGAAGTTTAAAACACAGTTCTGTTGGTGTAGATGCAGGACTCAAGAATGAATCAGACTTAGGAATGCACAAAAAGTAAAAAGATGGCACTTCTAAGCAGGAATAGCAGATCTGCTGAGTAAAGTTGTCCTGGACAGGTTCAAGTAAGAATACAATACATTCAGAAAAGTGTACTAAGAGCAACAAGAAGGGTTTGGTTTTGCAAGCTTTACTTCCAAATAATTACATCTGGTACAGATTGATCAGATACTTTTAAGATAAAATGCTTGCTGGTAATGTACTCTCAAGAAAGGCTTTTCTACTGGAACAAGAAAGTTGCTGTACAGAAAGCAGTTGTTTAGTGAATAACATGGCCTGTCCTGCAGCCTCAGACTTCCTTTCTCGGACCACATGTGCACGTGTGCCTGTTAGCAGTCAAGATTACACATGGAAGCAATAGTGCACTAGCAATTCTGCTATTGCAAGGACAGTGGTTACTCTGAGAGCCAATACTGAACAATTTCTCATACAAGTATTCTACCACTTAAACTGCACCTGAAACCTCAAATACACCTGTAGTTTTGTCTGCATGACTGCAAAAAAGACTGTCCATTAAATACAGAATTTGCTCCTGTTCATCATTATGAAATGAATTTAGTAATATAAAAGACATTATCTTAAATGTGCAAGTCCATATCCTAAAATAGCAATTTAAATAAGGATCAAATTCAGCTCAAACACTATCTATAGTTATATACCTGTATTAGGGCAGAAAGCTGTCAAAATCTACTGTAAGTCAAGAGCTTCCTGAGTTCTCTACGTATTGCCAATCCTTAATATCACAGTGCCGGTATTACTGGTAAACACATTCACAGCTCAGGTTAACAGGAACAAGGAGTTTGGAACTTCTAAGGCTGCAGACTAGGAGTTTTCCTACAAAACTGTCATAATGTGGATCCTTTCAAGTGCTGTTAAAACTGACTGTATAAAGCATTTCTTTTTCAAAAAATGGTTATACTTCAGTTACTCAGATTTTTCACCTTATTGATCAGAAACATGCTAGAATGGACTTAAGGCAAAGACACACATTAATTTTAAAAATTATCAGTATTTTGCATTAAACCGCTGGAAAAATAGTAGATGGGAAAAAATGGACATTAAATATGTAGGAAATTTATTTCCTACTTATAAACCTAAACAAATTACAGCGACATTAGGCAGTTAGAAGACCTGGAGGTAATTTATATTAACTCATAATAACCACTTTAGAGATGAAGTACCACTCACAGCAAAAGGAATGTAGTGAGACTGAAGTTTAATATCTAGCATTGTTAAGAAACTGACATCTAACAAAACAAAAGTGGAATGCCGATTTCATAAAAATATACACATATAAAAGTATCTTTGTGCCTGAATTCCAGAACAGCTTCTCCAAAGTAGTGCTTCTAGAACTTTCAAGTTTTAATTATATTCAAAGTATTTATCATTTGAAGAAAGTTGGCAAATTACATTCTTATATTATTTTTTTACTTGACATCTTCCTAAACAGAAAGCAACACTAATTCAATAACGGGTCATTCATGAATGGAGATTTTTCTTTTTCTCCCCCATGAAAGCAGCAGAATATTATGATTTTAATATTAGAGTGGAACCCATTTGTTATTTTATCTACTACACCTTCCCCATTCCTTTATAGAGCAAGCTAGTCAAAAGTAATTTGGCAAAAAGAAATTTAAGTCAACAACAAGATGAACTGGGTTTCGGTTTCCGATGAAGGTTTACTGTATCTGTTTGAAGGAAGTGATCTGATCTATCCTCAGAGGCTAGAACTCTTCTAACAGCTTCTTCAAAGGCTGCTGCAACATTAGTGGCATCTTTTGCACTGGTTTCAAAATAGGGATGGTTGCCATTATTCCTGCACCAGTCTTGGGCTTCTTCTGTAGATACTTGCCTTTCATCAATATCAACTTTGTTACCCAGTATCACAAATGGAAAACTTTCAGGCTCCTTGACATCTGCATAATAAATGAATTCTTTCTTCCAGTTGCTTAAGTTTTGGAAGCTTTGAGAGTCATCCACGCTGAAGGTTAGCAGGCAACAGTCAGAACCTCTATAGAAAGGAGTCCGCAAGCTCCTAAACCGTTCCTGACCTGCTGTGTCCCATATCTGCATTGTAACAAAATGTCCATCGACTTCCAACTCTTTATTTAAGAATTCCACACCTATTGTATGAAACAGCTGTGCATCAAACTTGTTGGTGACGTATCTGTTCATAAGGGAACTCTTCCCAACTCCACCATCTCCTAGCAGTATTACTTTAAGGAGCGATGATTTTGCTGCCATTGTTACGGGAAAAGATCCTCCTGGTCTCCTAGACCTGTAAAGATTAAGGAAATCATTAAAAAGGAAAATAGTTGTGAGCAGCAAATTTTGCATATATAAATACCTAGTGTTTTCAAGTCCACCAACATCAAGTTTCATGTACAAAACCAGGACTCCACTAAACAGGTGAACTGTAGATACACTCCCATAAGAATACCCACTCAACAATACCGCATTTAAGAGGTGTCTCTTCCACAGACTGCAGTCTGCATCTAAACAGTATGCTGTATAAATTACTGGTCTGTCAAAACCCTTTAAAACCTCCAAACCCTTCAAACCGCCCCCACTTTGTGCTGAAGGGGTATCACATTATGTTCAAAAAGTGAAGGATTCATTTACGTTCCCTGAAAAAAGGTTTATGGAAAAACGTGGAGTGAGAGAATTTTATAGAGCACGTGCCTTGAACTAGTCACTTCAGTGCTGTATTTTATTACCAAAGTTATTTTTTAAACCAATGCACTAGCAACATAGTTATCTATAGAGCAAATGCAAATGTTGTAATTTTATTTAGACAAGCATTCAATAGTTTAAAGTTTACTCCTTGCAGAACAGCAAGGATGATGAATGTAATACTATTAAAACTACCACAGAAGCAAATCTGCTGTTGCTACTTCAATGATACTCAAAATGCCAGCTACCTAGGCCAAGCCTACACTGACAGTTCAGTCAGGAGGTGAAAACTTCCCATAGTAAAACTGTCAAAAAGTCAGGAAGTGCTAGTGAATAGTCTGGCTGCCAGCATGGGGATGGCAAATTAGTGACACCAAAGAAGGCTTTTTAGGCTTTTTAACTGTCAGACTTGAAAAGAAATTTGAAAAAAACCCCAACCCTTTAGTACTAAAGTAGTTTGTTTATTAATGCTTTGTACCCAACCTTTGCCCTCACAACTGTAGTGTCATCTAATACTGTAAAATGGTGTTTTAATTGCTTGGGGGTAAAGTTTAATTTTAACAAACACAAACTGAAGTTTCTGTATGAGGAGAACCGTTCCTAAACATGCCTGACAGTAAAAGAGCTCAAAGGCTTCACCCCAAACAGGCTTCTATGAAAATATCATCTATTTAAAATGGAAATGGGTCATAAGTTGCCTAGTCTGTCTCTTTCTTTGAAGGAAGGAATGCGGTCTTGCTAGTTGTAATTAGCATTACTGGCATATACATCACCCAGTGTGGCTGTAGAATTAGTACCTGATACAAGCTGGCATGAGAGTCATATGACTCTGTGCTGCCTTACAATCAAGGCCTACAGTAGGAGCGAGAAATTTCAGGAATTTTTTTTTTATCAGTGACTTTCCATCTTTGAATATTTATTTGCTAGACACAATCTACAGTAAGACAGAAGGGGTAGTTTGAACCCTAAACACAAAAAAAACTTCAAAACACCCTTGTGTTTTGAACTGATTGCTTCCATTAAAAACTTGTTCAGAGCAAGGAATTTAATTCATTTATACTGTGTAATTAACAGTGTTTATGAAGCTTTAATTCTGTACAGGTTGGTATGATAATGTTAAAACTGCTTAGAAGCTACAAGCAGATTGTTCATTTACCCTTCAGAGAGCTATGGGATAATGGCTATGGCTCAGGTTATGAACACATACATTTTAATGCATGTGAAAAGCCTTAGAGTCACCGGACTACTTGCATAACAGTTACAGTTTTATGCTTAACTCTTGAAAATGGTCCAGTGTATTCATTTATGCCTCCAGTTTCTACACCATTAGATAGGAGCTGCTTCTTAATAAATAATGCTTTTGTGGGAACAGAGGGTACTGAATGTTCTCCTGTTCTTCCACTCTAGCATAGGGAACAAGTTACAATTTATTTTTCCAGTCCTGCAGTAATCAGAAGTTCCCTAAAAGACACAATGTGAATAAATAACTGGCTTAAGTAGTTCTGACTGGTACTATGCACTCGTTTTTTTAGCTTCTGCATTTTTATCAATGGCAGTTATTATCATGAAATTGTCCACAAAGCCACATTTTAAACAAAATACATGTAAGGAAAGTGTTAACAGTAGCCAGTACATCGTGCATCTAGAACCTGCAAAGTTAATTTGCCCAATTTCAACTACGTGGGCTATTTCAGTGAGGTCTAAGAGACTGATGACTATAAAATTAGTTTTACTGGGCAGACAATTACAGACCAACCACAAACCATTAAAAGTGGACCAAACTGGTCCTTTCACACAAAAGCTACAGAGTCTTCTGTGATGTTGCAGCCAACATTGCTTTTCAGGACATTCAGTTTCCACAGCAGAAGCTGTCATGCTAGGCTAGAACTAAGTTTTTTCCAACAAATAAAACAATGATAAAATACTTACAACACTACAAGAATTAATATTATTTCTCTTACACAATTTATCTGCATAGCGTGCTTTTGACAATATTTTTGGAAGGGATGGTTTACATACATTATGATGTTTCTGAAGATTTATTACCTTAATTGTTCAGTTTAAATCATCATTCATCATCTGAAAACAAAACAAAAGCTTAATTTCTAATGTGCATCTGATTGTTTTACCCAACATCAGGAACTGCAAGACAGTATAGAATTACAGGTAACTATTTGTCTAGTTATTTCTTAGTGAGCTACACAATTAGTTAATGTAAAAGTAATCTCAACCTAGCAGACAAAGTCTGTAACAGGAGTAATTTTCCCTCATGTTCTTCAATCATTTCAATATTCAAAGATAGTCAGAGCAAATAAATAAAAAGCAGCCCCACTCTGGTTAATTTTGATAAGCATTTCTGAATTGCTTCCACTAAATTAGAAGGATTACAGTGCTTAAATCACTGATTTCAATATTCCTGTTAAAAGCAGGGAACGTTTTCTACTAAATGTAATTTCTAGCATAATCATATACCATAATACAAAAAAGTAAATTAATTGTTGCCTTTCAGGATGTCCCTTTTAAACAGTGAAATGAATTGCAAGTCAAATATTTCCATTATCAGTCCAAATATTTGCTGTCACAAAGAAAGACAAAAAGCTAAGCAACCTCAGAAAAATCAGTTTGCATTACAAAATCCAGTTCATCGGACCTACAGTTTCATTTTTACCACACTGATACCAGCCACTGCAGCACACCATTAAAAACCCAAACAAAGAAACACACACAGCAACTGAAATATCACCTCCACTCCCCTTTTTTTAATAGGGCACCAAAACCTGGATCTATTGTAATACCACCACTGAACTGCCTCAGCACTTTTGAAGAAACAGGTGTAAGGGACACTTCTAATTTTCAGACAATTGCACTTGTATTTCTTTTCTAACTTGAAAACAGGTGAGAAAATTTGTTTCAGTTATCACTGTCATTCAGTGGTCACTGATGAACCACCTGCTATATGAAACCAAGACTAAACCTAAAGGTTTTCTTGAGGATATGTGGTATACTGTCCTTTAACTGAAGCTGTTAAAAGTTAGACAGACTCAAGTTTGTTCCAACTAATCATGTTTACTTACAAGCTAATATGCTATCAGCCAGGACTTCCTGAAAAAGGGGGCCATCTTTAAGAAAAAACACTAAAGTTACAGACAAGCAGAATTAGCAGTTCTACAACCAGCATAACACTGATCACATTTCATAACTTCATATCCTCAAATTTACACATATACAGCACATCCATTTCAGTTTTGAAGCTTATTCACAATTTTATTTGCTATGTCACCATATTTTGTTAAGCCACTGGTATCAGATTAAAAGTTTAAAAAGGCACACCACTGCAAGTATTTTGATTGACAAAAACACTTTCAATAGAAATGTAAACTCCCTCCCTCATTAGTAGTGGGTTTTTTTCACCCAAACAAAGCATTTGACAATAATTGCCAGGCTAGCATAGAAAACGTAGTTTGTTAGTTACAGTGGCCCATCAAAGAATGACATTAATTGCTTCTCTGTGAAATGTCTGAAAAGAAGTCCTAAGAACTACCAGAGCTGCAGCAGAAAGGGCAGAATCCAAAACTACATAATTTTCAACATTTACTGTTTGTGGAGTTTTTACATTTCTCAGCCCTCAATCACTACAGTGGTTAAACTTGTTGCCTATAGCAGATCTGCAAGTTTCCAAAAATCTGAAAAGAAAGGACAGAAGCACATTTTCTCACTTTTCTCCCCTTAGTCAATCCTTGTTCTTATATTTAGGAGGCAGCAGTTTACACCCTGGTCAATTAAGTGGCAAAAGAATGGTTTTTTAGTGCATAAGAGGCCACAAGCCTTGAAATACTTTTTTCTCAATTCAAAGGAAAACATCCAGATATGAAGTCAAGATGCTACAGGTTTTGTACTTTTGGATGTGTTACAAGCAGAGACATTAGTCAGCCTCCAAACTGACCCTCCCCTCCACGGGGCATTGACGCAAGAGCTGTGGATCAGGAACACCCGTTTACTGACAGCCACTTGTAAGCTGCCTGGAAGCCCTTCAGTCATACAGCTCGACCTACCAAGGGCCTAATCTCCTTGCAAGTCTTCCTTCCTGTATCTGTGACTTCACCACTGCACTACGGAGATAACCTGTCAGTAAATTATTAAACATCTATCCAAAAGAAAACACAGACTATCTGAAATTGCCTCTAGTTGTAAGCAGCCTAGATATGCTTGATCTAACACCAGAATATCACTAGAATTTACTTGTAATTTCTCTCATGAGCCCAACCCAAAATGAACTGTCATTCAGCTGTTGCCACTCATTTGGACACCAAAAAAGTTGTATTTGGGGGTTTCTTTGTAAGGTTGTTTTTAACTCCTATGAAGCTCAGGATTCTAGTTCAAACAGTTGCTTGGCATGACTCGGGACCATGAAAGAACCAGTGGCCAAGGGAAGGAATCCTGAAGTTCACATAACCCTTGAATCATGAAATCATTCCAGTACCTACTGCGAGAATAATTTATTCTAATTTCTAGCTAGACACAAAGTCAATCAGCAAAATTTGTCAGGAGAAATACCTATATTTATATCTCTGCCAGTTTAATCTTGCAGAAGCCTAACCTTCACTTCCAGCCTCATTCCCCAAGTTCAAGTAGAATGAGCAAACTTTCTTACTCAGATTTAATCAGAGTTGACATTTCTCAGCAGTTCACAGTTAAGCATCTTCCAACTTAAATATTCTATTACTTTCAGCCAACTTCAAAACACCCTTCAGTGCTGCTGCTTCTGGTCCAACATTGCTAACAATGCCTGAGCTATTTGACATTCTCCTTGCAACCTACTTCTCTATTACTGCTTCCACTCTTTCAATAACCTATCCAGCAATTATTTCTGCTCAAATGTGCTCATCTTTCTCCTTGCATTAGTTTCCCTTTTCCTTCAGGGAGTCTTAGTAAAAGCAGCCTCTGTTGGTACAAGGCTACCTTGTACATTCATATTCTTCCCAGTATAACTCTTGTGACAAAAGCCCATCCCTAAGGCATTAAGTGGGTTACACTGTACCAGGCCAACACACTGTCTGCTCTGCAGAGAATTAAAACAAAAACAAAACACACAGGAGAACGAACACTATTAAAAAAAAAAAAACAGCAAACCCTAAGGACTTCTTACAAGCCTTTTTGCTGGGAAGTTTTTATTCGTTGTGAAACATTTATGTAAAATTCCAGTCCCAAGGAGCTAGAAGATCTGTTTCCCAGGATTTTTTACCAAATTGACACAAAATAAAACAAAGCTTGAAATCTAAATATCTTATTTGACCCTCTGCAATTCTTTTTTCCACATATTTTCAATTTAAGGAAACTGATGGTGTTTGAGCGCTCAAAAGCAAAACAAGGACTGCTAGAGGTTTTATTCTTTTTTTTTTTAATATATGCTGTCTCTCTTTAATTTTATGGAAAAGGCTTTACTAAAATTGAGACAGTAAAGACAGCTCCATACAACCTGAATGAAGACAGAGAAAAGTAACAGTTAATTATAAATTTGATGTTGGTATGAAACACAGATATAGCTGTACCATCTTTAAGTTAGGTTTCTCTGAAAATAAAAGTGCTAAGAAAACAATGTTTTGGATTTATTTTGGGTATGCCTGCTCTCCCTCCAGTCTGCTACTACAGCTTATTACCTTCTAAGCTACTAAAAAGTCATGGAAAAACACTTTTAAAAAACAAAAAAAAACCTGGAAAAAAACCTAGTCACACACAGCCACCCTTGCTCTAAAAAAAGCAAGCACTGACAACTTCAGTGTTGCACAACACTTTAAAAGTAAAGACAAATAAAACCCACATGCTTATTTAGTATAGCTGTAAATTATTGTGGACAAGAAGAAAAACAACACGTAGGATGGAAGGCAGCATGACAGCTATCTGCAGACAAGCATTTTAATTCCTGAACAAAACTTAGCCAAGAAGGTCCCTACTTGACTGTTTCACCTAAGTTAATAAACTTAAATGCTCTCTATGTATCTAGTTATATGTAACCTTACTATAAAGGCTACTAAAGGAGGCTTTGAAAACTATTTTTCTTGCACTATTCTGTTATCCACTCAGTTCCTTTACACAAGTTATATGTAACACGGAATTACTTACACCGGGAGCAGCTCATTAACCACCCAGACGTAAGCGATTCCCAGTCCTGGCCCATCCCTGTCCCTCCCTGCCCTCTGGGCACCACACCTGAGCCCAGTGGCGGCAGAGCCACCTGCCGCCACTGGGAACTCCCCCGGCCCTGCAGAGGGGCTGAGCCGAGTCACTGCTCCAAAAAAGAAGAACTGAAACCGAAGGGCGCCGTGAGCAGGCAGCCCCTCTCCAGCACAGAATCCATTAGGTTGGAAAAGACCTCTGAGATCACCGAGACCAACCTATGGCCGACCACCACCCTGTCAACCAGCCCACGGCACTGAGTGCCACGTCCAGTCTTTCCTGAAACACCTCCAGGGACGGTGACTCCACCACCTCCCTGGGCAGCCGGCTCCAAGCACACAGCAACGAGAAAAAGGAGATAAAAGGAGTTTTAATATTTCTTCTTTTCCCAAAATGAAAGGTGTTGAGGACACAGGTACTAAGCCGAGTTTCACCCTGACAGACCAGCGATCTCCTCGGTGGTGAGGAAGCGCTGCGGGGTCGGCGACCGGCCATGCGCCGGCTAGAGCCGCTTCCCAAAGGAGCCACCGCCTGCCCCGGAGTCACGGGATCCCGGATCACGCCACATTCCCCGCCACCCGCCCCGGCTCTGGGGAGCGCCCGGGGCCCTCTCCCACGGCGGGCCCGGCCGGGGCTGCCCTCCCGCTCCCTGGAGGTTGCGCCAAAGAGCACCGGGGAGCGCGCCTGGGATATGGGACAGCGGCGGGGGAGCGAGAGGAGAACGCGGCAACAAGGGAAAGGAAAATAACGCAACCTGACCCGGCTCCAGACCGCGGGAAGAGGACTCCGGGCGCGCTGGGGAGGCCGATCCCTGCCCGCAGGAAGGGGCTGTGGCCGCTCCTGCCGCCGGTCCCGGTCCCGGGCTGCGCCACCGCCGCCGGGCGCTGCGGAAGGAACAAACATGGCGGACAGGCAGGGGGCGGGGTCGGGACACCACGTGAGCCCGGCCCCGCGAGCTCGGCCCCGCCCACCGGGCAGAGGCCACGCCCCCGAGGGGAAGGCGGGGGTTGCTCAGCCCCGAGCTGCGGGAACGTGCGGGAATGGGAACAGCGGGAATGGGAACGGCTGTGCCCACAGCCAGGGCAGGGCACGGAAAGCCCCATCCAGGGCCATACCTCTCATCGATCACTATCGTGCGCCGTCTGAGAGTGTTCCACTGGAAAACATAATACTTTTACTTGCTATAGAATGCCCTGCATTATTAAGCCCGAAAATGCCTTCATCAAGTATTTGCCGGTCAGAGTTATTTATTAAAGGCAGTAGTCTCATTGTGCTCCACACTAAGGGCCCTAGGTATTCAAACTCACAATTGTAAGGCAGCTTCACTTTATAAGTAGAAACATTTTAAACTGTGCTTGTTTCTGCTTTGTCAATGCAGAAATTCATCGAAATACAAAGCATGCTATTTTAAAAAAGTAGCCAGGCACTTTTTTTTTTCTGTAGTAATTCGGAATAACACCAACTTAACTGTTTAAATAAGATCACAGGGGAAAAAGCTACAGGAGACAGTGATAAGAGTCTTTTCTGTGCTCTTAAAACCTCCTCACGAGGGCAAAATATAATTAAAATCAAGAAAACAAGAAACTAGAGGTTCCCACATCATCAAGAGGAATAGGTGATGACAGGCATAAGTACACCCATTTGCCCAAGCAGCCATCACATGCTTCTGATCATAAGGCAGATGCAATCAGACTGGAATTGCCACTTGTACAGTTGTCTTGTGTGGATCAGACATCAACACGGCCCAAGGAATGGAAAACAAGATCTCAGTATCATCAAAAGGAGATGTCTCCTACCGACAGGAACAGGATTGTTAAGAGGCAGGCCATGCTAGAGGCAAATCTGATGATACCAGACCCATTTTTATCTAACAAAGCTGGACTTCAAAAATTTTTAAGTACTTTTTTCCTGAAATCTGCTTTCATCCAGTTTTAGAATAAAACACAAGTAAGTGCTGGAGAGGTAGGAAAGTGGACTTTAAATTATGGTAATCCTAAGGTATATAAGTTCTGATCAGTTATGGTATTATTTTATGATTTATAAAGAAGAAAAAGCTGCATTTAAGAAGTGGAAGAAATAATTACTCTCTTTTGCACTTTTGAGGAGAACCTACCATGTTGTCGTTTTGAAACAACATTGAATTTTGTTTTGAAACACATTGGATACATGTGAGGAAATCCAGAATTACAGGATAGTTTGGCTTGGAAGGGACCTTTAAATGTCATCTAGTCCAATCATCCTGCAATGAGCAGGGACAACTTCACCTAGATCAGATTGCTCAGAGCTCTGCCACTAGGAATCTGGGCAACTTGTTACAATGTTTCATCACCCTTGTTGTAAAAAACCATATTCCGAGCCTGAATATAGTCAGTCTGTCCAGTCTGGATCTATGCTCCTTTCTCATCCTACTGGAACAGGCCCTGCTAAAAAGTCTGTCCCCATCTTTCATATAAGCTCCCTTTTACATCCTGGAAGGCTTCAATGAGGTCTTCACAGAGTCTTCTCTTCTCCAGGCTGAACCACCCTAGCTGTCTCATTCTTTCCCCACAGGAGAGGTGCTCCAGCCCTCTGACCATCTTGGTGGCCTCCTCTGGGCCTGCTCCAACAGGTCCGTGTCCTTCCTGTGCTGGAGACCCCAGAGCTGGATGCAGCACTGCAGGTGGAGTCTCATGAGGGCAAAGTAGAGGAGCAGAACCACCTCCCTCGACCTGACACCCATGCTTCTTTTGATTCTTTCTGGGCTGCAAGTTCACATTGCCAGCTCGTGTCCAGACTCTCATCCACCAGCACCCTTCTCCTCAGGGCTGTTCTCAATCCATTCAACTCCCAGCCTGTACTGACACCAGGTGTTGCACTGACTCAGGTGCAGGATCTTGTAATTGGCCTCATTGATCTTCATGAGCATCCACTTGGACCCACTTCTTCAGCTTGTCCAGGTACCTCATTTATTCAAGTTCCATTTAGAAACAAAATTCTTGAACTTCTCAGATAAGATGTATTTTTATTTCTTTTACATGGGAACATATAAGAAAATAGAAAAGAACCATGGTGTAACCATGGCTACTATGCTTAGGATTTTATAGGCATAACGGAGCATCATAGGGTTACTCTCATGGTTAATACACATGCACAAGTGCTGGAGGATCAGGAACTGAAGGCCCTTTTCCCTGTGTCCACTCTGTTACACACTATGTACATAACAAACCCAATAGTGATACAGAACAACACAAATTGTAGAACAAACAATGCCACTGATAGGGCTGGTCACATCAAGTACACCTGCGAGTTCTGAGGTCAGACAGAAGAACATGCTCAGCTAGGATACGGTTTGAAACATGCACTGAAATCACTCCTGTTTAAATTCTGCAGACAGGCAGGGTCCCAGTGGTGGCTGCTGTGGGGCTGCCCCTGTCCAAGGCTGCTGCCTGACCATCCCAGTGGAGGGGAGCAGGGCTGGGGCAGTACTGCTGGGGGCAGCTGCTTCAGATTCCCACTGCCAGCAATAGCCCCATTTCAGCTCAGACACTGTACAAGCCTGGTGGCCCCGTTCCTGCACCCCACCTTGTAGATCAACCTCCATCTGACAGCACCTCCCCAGACTTGCCTGGTTCTCACTGGAGTTTTGGCAGATTATTGTCACCAGACCTGCCTTGCTCTTGTTTGGGTGCTGCCGGACAGTGACCCTTGTAACTGAAGCCACTGTCCCTGCACGCCTTGTCACTCCCCATCCACCCCTGGCTCGCCTCCCCCAGCGCAGCAACCCACCCTTGCTCCATCATGTGTGACTCCATCTGAAAGCTGACTTTGCACCTTAAGGATTTTGGTCACAGAGGTGCATTCATGAAGTGGTGTTGTTACCTCACGTCAGAGCGAACAGCACAAAAAACATCCAATGGCAAACAAAGGGCAGCTTTTTTTGTGTGAGTAGGGGGAAGTTCTGTATCACTAAAGCTCTCTTATAACAAGAGCTTGTGAATAATACTTTTTACCATCTGTAGTTGGCAAGGAGACTATGTCCCATCCTGGCAAGTGATGACATGGCCTCAGTAAAACATGACTTTGTCACCTCTTGGCTGAATTACAGCAGTACAAAATAAGGGGATATGAAGTCATCTGCCTTTATGGTTCTGTTAATACCAGAATGCAGCAAGCCAGCTCCCAAGCAATCCAAGAAATTATCAAAGTGCTCTTGTTTCTTTCCTTATCTTCCAGGCAGTCAGTGAATTGGGCCATTACACCCTGAAGATTCCCTAAAGGACTGTAATTCAACATACTTGCTCCTTAACCACAGCCTATTACCAGCTAACTTTCTTTCCTGGCACAAAAAAGCTGGTTTTTTGTTTAAAGAGCTGCAGTTCTTTGCTTTAGTAGCAAATGTACATAGCACAGCAGATGGAAAGGAACACACTTTAAATGAAAAATAAACGGCACAAATTTCCTTTTGGTTCTGAAAAGAGGAAAGAGTTATAAACAACAAATGGCAGCTGAGTACCTCGCTAAAAAGTGCACAGTAAGAGGGATATGACGGAGATAGAAAAGGCACTCGACAGAACAGAAGGAAGTGGATCTGGCAGTGGATCTCTAGGAACCAGAAGGAGTTTTGTTACTGGTGTTAATTGACTGTAATTAATAGAGCACTTCAGATATAGAATAGTATCCTTGTTTTTACATTGAAAATTGTGTGAAATTCATTGTTAATTTAGCTCTCATCTTCTTAAGATATGTATCACAAGTTCTGCAGCTACAGGCTGCTTGATCTTTGAGTGCAATTTATGTTTAAGGCCTTATTGCTGCTGTTAAATCACAGGATTCAAGAAGCAGTTGAATTTACAGCATCTCTGGAAAATCCCGTGGAGACAAATACAGACTTCAGCCTTGTTCAGCTTACATTTGTCTTATGTTTGTGGGGATCACTTCTAATGTCACACTCCTTGTAGGAGTAGCAGCCTGGACATGCTGAACATCATACCCAAATTAATTGTCTCTGCTTAAAAAAGTTAAGAGATCTTTTTCTCACCTGGAATGAACTGGAAAAAAAAAAAAAAAGAGACTTCAACAATATAAAAGAATCTCACTTTTCAAAGCTTTTGTTTCTGGACTCTATACTCCCTGTACTCCAGTGACCTACGCCCTCCTGCTGCTGTACACACTATGTTGTTGCAAGCTAGCTTTTTAAAGACATTTTGAGACAAAGTATATAATCTTAGCCACTCAAATATTTTAAGTCTGCACAGTTACACATTTACTGATGGGCAGTTCAAAAGAAAATGATGTTACATATTACATCACAAATATAGTCAGTGTTACAGATACAAATTTTATCCTTGAGATATATTCTGTCAAAAACACCCTCCATGCCTTGCAACATTTCCCTTTGCCAAGATAAAACTTGGATGAGCTCTACATTACTGGAATGGCTTCAAAACCAACTGCAGGCAGAAATTATTTATAAGTTGTTCACAGCTAAAATAAAGTCTTCTGCTACATGGTGTTCTGACACAGCACAGTGCTGGCATAAAGCTCTCCTCAACAGGACCATGACCTTCAAAATGACTGCACACAATCCTGTGCTTGCTGTGATCCACTAACACAGGAATGTTTGCTTTCCTGGAGTTTCACTGAAAGCTAACAATACTACTTTACACAGAAGTACTCCCACTTAAGCAGCACTACTTATAAGCATCAATTCCAGCACACAAGTACGAGCTGGGAAGGAAGGCCAGATTGTAACTCCTTGGTTACACAGTTGAACACTGGGGGGTCTGGCCTAAAGCTTTAATGTGTATTTTACATCAGTGCAATTCCCCTAAAACACATTTTTACATGATAAAAATCCAAGTAATGCCGCTGAAAGTTAACTGTTAGCACTTCACAGAATGGAAAGATTTTTCTTCTGTTTTCTCAGTAGAATAGGTTAAGTGTAACTTTGCAACATCAGGTTACATGTCATTTTCCCCATATACAGATAAAGGCCTGTCTTTCAGTCCTGGCTGGCTTTTAGTTCACCAACAGCTATTTTCTCATCTCATGCCCTCAACTCCTTTCTCTGAGAGGTCACGCAGCTCAGCCCAGAGGAGCTGACCAGCCTCAGCTGTGTCACAGTCAGATGAGTGCACAACTGTCCTCGATTCCTCCAACAAATACTCAGCAGGTTTCTCTGCTCTGCTGATATATTTTAACATTGAAGTGCAAAATGCCTTGAGCATCTGTAAAAGATACAGGTCTCTTACTCCAGTGAGAAGAATTTTTAAATTTTTTTTTAAATAAATATTTCTAGTAAACAATCAGTGAGAATTCTGTTGTCTCTGGAACAAAAATATGTATAAAAACTACAGCTATTGGATTTCCTTCTATTCATTGTTTGTGGGTAACCAGCACTATATAAAAACATTAATTTTCTCAGTTCAGGACAGATGTCTCAGTTCCAGAGAGGATATCCACTCAGAAAGTTATTAACTCCTATTAATTTTATTAAATAAACATAAATCAAATAAAATATTTACATCATTTTCTGAAATAATCCATTGTCTGATCCTGCATTAATTTCTTTGCAGTAGCAGGACACACCATCTTACATTATAAATCTGGCCTGCATACTGATAGACTGTCACAAGTCCTGTTTTCCTTCCAGTAGCTAAAAAAAATCTAAAGCAGAATGTCATACTTGCTTTCATTTGCTAGCTGCTTTCTCCCCCTTTAATGCTCTACTTTTTGTTTCTTTTTTCCCTGTTAGAAATTACCTCTCAAACCAACTTAATAATCTAACACTTGATTGCAAAAAGTGATTTAATTAAGGAGTGAATCCATGCTGAACATTCTGCAATGCATACAAGTATGTGAACTGCAGTTATGGAAATAGTTTGTTTACTGTAAATTAAACTTATGTTCTGCGAAAGAACTCCTCCTGAAGACAAAAAAAATTTCCAAGTATCTAGTTCCTTCAGGAAAAAACTGCAGCACTTAGAATATTCTTAATGGATTTACTAGCAAATATTCCACTCAGATACAGTGCAACCATTTTTTCCCTTTATCGTTTTATTTCTTTGCGTATTTTAATTACTTAAAAACATGTAAGATTCATTTAAATCATCTTTAAAAATACAACAGCAGTTTTTTTAAAACTGATTTTGCAGTTTTTAGTGGCAGCACCCACATAACATCAGTACAGAATTTAAAATGACAGTTTTAACAGAGGTATGTTTTCATACATGTTTCCAAACCCCTTATTAAAGAGGGATAGCATCACAAACAAATCCATCTGCTGTGATACCACTGTTCTCCACATTCATTACAAATAACGTAAGTCAACATTTGTTCATCTGGATTTGTGTTTCGCACCCAAGCTGGAAGAAAGAGAGTTCCTCTGGCAATCATAGTGACAGTGCAATCAAATTTTTCACAGTGTCTGCACTTTATTTTGTTTGTCTGTGTGCCATTAATAACCTGCGGAAGCTGATGCTCCTGAACAGATGATTTTGTGTACAGAGCCCTGAGCTGTTTCAGTTCATCGCTAGCCATTTCCATTGTTGTCATCTCAGCAAAAGCCTTTGGGCTCAAAGTCCCTGAAAAAAGGTTATGTTTTAAGTGGCAACTTTTAGGGTTCTTAAGGTTAGAGATTTTACTTCTGATGCAATTTTTGTACTTTTTATCATTTTTAGCATGAAGAGCAAAAATATGTTCTTCAATTTCTTTAGCTAACTCTAGCCATTTAACAGTTTCTTCATCTTTGGCAGAACCGATCAAAGCTTTATGAAGAAGATCCACACATTTACACCTCAGAGCTCTCATGGGATCCTGCTGCAGACTTGCCTTGCTAACAACAGATTTAGACTCTTCATGAACAGTGTGCTGTTCCTCAAAAGAAGAATGCTGATTCATACTGCCTTCTGCATTGTAACATACCACATTTTTAACAGTTTGCGATGGGACCAAAATGTTGGAACTAGTACCATCTAATGCCTCCTGCTGACATGGTCCTTCAGACAGCAACTGCTCTCTAGGAACTACACTGAGATGCTCAATTTCCTCTTTCACATGCACAGAAACTGACTTTTTCACTTGCATTGACTGAGCACAGTTATTCTTGTAAAGTGCTTTCCACCTTGATAATAACTGCTTTGCTTTCTTTTTCAACCCTCCTGATGGGCAGCTCTTGAATACTCTATATACAGCCTTGGTAACTTCTGTCCCCTGAAGATATTCTACAGTCATGTCAACATCTTCAAGTTCTTTAAGATGATCCTCAATATCTTGCAAATTGTTCTCAGACAGTAGTTTTTCAATATTATGCGTTCTCTGTACAATATTTTCCAGGTCAGACATTTTTAAACCTGAAAACAAAAAAAAAAAGATCATCACCTTTCATGAGTTATGACATTAATTCATCTTTTGTATATTCACACAAGGTCTTCTTTTCATTCTATGCTATTTTACTCTATTTTATTTGTATATATCACTGGGTTTGCCACCATTTTCTTGAAATGGTGTAACAAAGCCTGAAACACCATTCTGGTTCCTACATGACCCTCAACTTTTCACTTGCTATACAAGAGATCGTGTTACATCTCTTTCAAAAGTTTCTCCTTATAGCTATCAGAGAACCAAGTCCGAGTAGTGACTTTTATCTCAGGCCACATTGCTGCCCTTTCCCTTGCTAGCTCTGGCATCGTATTACAGATGGATTATCAAGATGGGGCAGCTCAAAAACAGTGACACCTGCAAAACAGTTTCAAAACACTGACATCTACAAATTTTGAAAATTCCTAAAGGTTAAGGACAGATCCCTCTATATTTTCTTGTAGCTGTAGCATTATTAAAGCATGCTCCCACATATTCTGAGGACGCATAAAGGAAAATCAAAGGGGGTCTTCAGAATGCAGAATTTCATGGTTTCAATAGTATTTCCTTTCGATTCCTTTTCATCAAGCCCTTTGATCAAAAAATGCACAGTGCATTGTTATTGCCAATTTGCATGCAAAAAAATGTTTATACTCCTAACATTATTTTTCTACTTGCTGAAAAGGAGAATTAAATGTAGAATGCAGAAATTAATGGTGTTTTGTAAGTGTTGTGTTCCTCTTTTCTGCAATTGGTCCTAGTTTATGCACAAAATCAGTGTTTTGTCTGAAATTGCATACATCCTGATTCTACTCCAGAAAAACTCATCTGCCGGACAGAAACAAGGCTAGCTTGTGGACACACATCCATATGGGAAGGACATCATAAGCAGGTTTCTTGCAGCATTACTGTTTCCATTATAAAAACTCCTGAGAACAGGGGCAGAGGAGGGACAAGATACAGCTGGGTAATTTGCGCACTCTGTTGTTTCTGTGACCACCACCAGCTAACTTGTCTTTTGCAGGACAGAAACAAGTTCAAACTTTAGGTAGGACCTCAGAGCTCCACAAAAGAAAAGGGAAGAGAGGGTAAGACTTCACTTTTTCCTATAGAAACAGAACCAACCCACCCTGCACAGTGAATGTTCTCAGCATTCTCTTAAGCTGTATTTAAACACTTTTGTCTTACATTTTGAAGTCCTACAAAACCTCAATAATGGCAATTACAGAAACTGATTTTATTACTCAAGAAGTTTCTAAACCAGAGAAACAGGACGCAGCTTTCACATACTTCAGTTGAACCCCATGCATCATCATACTAAAAAACACACGTAAGTGCATCCACTCCTCTGTTCTGCTACAGGAACACATGGAGGCTGTGAACAGAAAGAAGTGCTCTGTCATGTAGGAGAGCCCTCACAAAGCAAGAATAGTTCCCTGTCTCCAGAATACCAGTAAGTTGACATCAGAAAATTGTTATCTGCTGATTTACTGTTTTTCATGCAATCCAGGGCAGAGTTGGTGACAGTTGTTAAGCCAGTATGATTGCCCTATGCCTTAGAATCAGTTCTCCTTCTTCCAGATCTTGTGTCTATGTGTGTGTTGTATTATGCTCACACACCGTAAGATTTATCTAAATGCAAGGTGACTTCATGAACTCTCAGTATTCAGCATATAGGAGGACTATGGACACACAAAGAAATTATCACACACAAACTACTCTGCTGATAATTTGTCAGTGCATATACTTCGACCCTGTGGCAAAGGTGAGGTATTTTGATCTTTCATTGGGACTATGCTTCATAGAAAGTTTCCTCTCTAATACTGCAGGGTGAGGATCTGTATGTAAGAAATTCATATGCAAGATCCATATGCTGAGTCTGTGGGTGTCACCTGCTTCAGGGTAGTGCTCCTTGCTCATCATTATCTACCTGACCCTATGCAGCCCCCTGGTATGGCAAGGTTCTACCTCAGGACTCTTATACTACGGCAATAAATTTAATCATTAAAAATTTTAAATTTTCTTAGTCGTGCACTGACTTTTTCAAGTTCATGCAACATTAAATTCAAGTTCATAAATGTTTTGGCAGCAGTTAAATAAACAAACTGAAAACACAATATGGACATCAAATTAAAAACAATTATTTTTAAATAATTTTGGAAATTAAACCACCTAATAGACTACTGACATTGAAGTCAAAACAATCACTTCTAAGGAAATGCTTTTCTCAAAATGTACAAATTATAGCAAAGAGGTAGGACTGAGTGACTCCAAATGTAATAAGCAAAGTAAGGTAAAAGTAACAGAAAAAGAAATATTTTAATGTAGAGGGATATTCACTGGTAATTGAGAGAAGCATAGGAAACAGCAGAAAAAACCACTCAATAGAGGTAATAATCAGTGGCATCAAAGAGGTTCCTGCAGGAAAAATATTCTTGGAATGGTCCTGGCTTTGTTGTGCGTACCTAGGTAGCAAAAAATTTTAAAATCCTTCAAGATGAAAAGCAATATATGATCTTTCATTATTACCCCACTGAAATATTACACTAACTACTCAAGCATAAATTCCATCTCAGTTTCCAAATTAAAAGGACGTGTGGTGAAAACAATAAAAAGTTGTTTGTACATTTGTTGCCTTATAGATCAAGTAAGGACCAGATTTATCACCAAGGTTGACACAGACCATTGTTTTACACAAACAGAACTTAAATAGAGATTCCTGAACTTATAAGGAACATATAAAATAATCCAACCGTTCATTTTACTACTGCTGGTTTCTTTCAAAGAATGAAGCAAAGCTCATTAATACTGGGGAACCTGCATAGCATTTCATATTAAGTCTGAATATCAAGCACCTTTTCTTCTTTTCTAATCAAGGCACAACATGATCGTGTCAGATAACTGTAGAACACATGTTTTTTTCATTCTTATAGGGAGAAACTTGAAATTATTGATGCACTGGTAATATTGCAGTGTATTTTCTAGCCAAAGTTCACAGGGAACCCAACTATAGCAAGACTGAATTCTTCCCTGCTCAGACTCCTGTTCTTTAAACCCAGATGTGTCTGCTATAAATCAGACAGAACAGAAAGTTGGGAGAAGCCCCAAAACCTTTTGAAGAGAATGCAAGTGTGTCACAGAAATCAAGCTGCAATTCCAAATGAAAAATTATTCAGCCACTTGAGGGAGCTGTAGCATAGCAAACCCATGGAATCTTTTGAATTGTGCATGAGTAACTCCATCCTGTGAAGAAAAAAGATAAAACAATTACCCTACGACCTTTAGGAGACTTCACATTTTTATGGTACATATTTGCCTAATTTTGGCAGATTAACCGTGTAGAGTCCACAGACGTTGGGACACAGACAGGAGGGAAAGGGTGCATCCCTTATCCAGCTATTGTCTGTATATTGCTCTTCCTTTTTTTTTTAATTTGGAATTTGACCGCTTTTCTGCCTGATTTAATGCAATTTGACAAATGCTGCTGAACAAATATTTATAAAACTAACTGAATTGAACTCAGTCAGCACTGTTCTGCTGTGTTCCTAATTCCAAGAGACAAGAAATCCCAGAAAGACTTTTTTTTCCTTAAGTTACGAAATGAATCATGCATCTTTGTTAAGGAAGAGCTGTACGAAAAAGAACGAACAAATGGTAGTGTCACCATTTTGTGCACTAGAAAACAAACATCCTCATCCCTCCCACAACTGCACAAAGCATTTCAGTTTAGCAATGACAGAACCACAGAATCACAGAATGGTTTGGGCTGGAAAGAACCTTTAAGAACACCTAGTTCCAACCCCCCTACAATGGGCAGGGATGCCACTTATTAGACAAGGTTGCTCAGAGCCACATCCAACATGGCCTTGAACACTCCCAAGGATGGGGCAGACACAACTTCTCTGGGCAACCTGTTCTAGTGCCTCACCACCCTCCACGTAAAGAACTTCTTCCTAACATCTAATCTAAATCTGCCCTCTTTCAATCTAAAACCATTGACATTTGGTCTGTCACTATCTGTCCATACAAAAAGTCACAATAGAAGGTCACAATAAGGCCTCCTCAGAGCCTCCTCTTCTCCAGGCTGACCAACTCCAGCTCTCTCAGCCTGCCTTCACAGGAGAGGTGCTCCAGCTCTGACCATCTTTGTGGTCCTCCTCTGGAGCTGCTCTAACACTCCATGTTTTTCTAGTGCTGAGGATCCCAGAGCTGGATGCAGCACTCCTGGCGGGGTCTCATGAGGGCAAAGCAGAGGGGCAGAATCCCCTCCCTTGACCTGCTGGCCACGCTTGTTTTGATGCAGCCCAGGGTGCCATGGGCTTTCCGGGCCATGAGTGCACATGGACTGTTGGCTCATGTCCAGTTTTTCATCCATAAGAACCCCCAAGTCCTTCTCTGCAGGGCTGCTCTCAATGACTTCTTCTCCCGGTCTGTGCTCATGTCTGGGACTGCCCTGACTCAGGCGCAGCACCCTGCACTTGAACTTGTTGAACCTCACGAGGTGCTCATGGGCCCACTTCTCAAGTTTGCCCAGGGCCCTCTGGATGGCATCCTGTCCTGCTGCTGTGTCATCTGCAAACCTGCTGAGGGTGCACCAATCCCACTGCCCATGTCAGAGACGAAGATATTAAAGGACACTAGGCCCATGAGAGTCTTGAGGGACATCACTCATCACTGGCCTCCACCTGGACATAGCGCCACTGACCACAACTCCCTGGCTGCATCCATCCATCCTTATCCACTGAATATGAATGAGTCCATCCATCAAGTCCATACCTCTCCAATGTGGAGATAAGGATGTCAATGTGGGACCATAACAAAGGCCATACAAAAGTCTAGATGACATTGTTCAGTCTTCCCTTGTAAACCCTTGCTGTCACTCCATCACAGAAGGCCACCAGGTTGGGCAGGCATGACTTGCCATTAGTAAAGCCATGCTGGCTACCTTGAATTACCTTCCTGTCTTTTATGTGCCTCAGCACATCCTCTAGGAGGCTCTTCTTAGGCACAGAGGTGAGGTTCACCGGCCTGTAGTTTCCTGGATCTTTCTTTCTCCCCTTTTTAAAAATGTAAGTGATGTTTCCCTTTTTCCAGGCACCAGGGACTTCAATTGACTGCCATGACTTTCCAAATATGCATGAGAACATCTGTTTGAATTCCAAGTGTACACAGAAGGTTACAAGGCTCGTATTTACAATGAGACTCTGTAATGCTGTGCTGATGAGGCACTTTCTTCCCAAATTATTATGAGCTCTCACTCTGACTGCATGGTATAATGAGTCACTTGTGTGTACAAGAATAAATGATGACAATCAATAAAAACCTTGTAAGCCAGTTTGCTTCCAAAAAAAAAAAATCAGGCCACCTCAGGTTTAAAGTATGGCCATCCTGTAATAATGCCAAGCTGAGTAAGAACATTTTTTAAATAGTAAAATGAGTAAGAGAAAACCAACAAACAAAAAAAAAAACCCCCAGCCTGAGACACTTTCTGTTAAGTGCAAATTCAGTCCCCAGGAAAAACACTGCCCTCTCCAAAAGTATTTGGGGTAAATGCTTTGTCTTTGCTTTACACCTTACCTCATGCAAAGCTATAGCCCATTTTGTCTTAACCCTAAAAAACCAAGACAAACCCAGAATGCATCCAAGCAAGTGTGCATGAATGTCTTGGAAGGCTGAATACCAGTCCTCTTCTCCCTGATCCCAAGCTCCAATGTGGGTGTGCTTTTCTACAAGAAATTCTATGTACCTGGAAAAAAATCCAGACTACAGCCCAGACAAGGATCAGAAGTCAAGTATTCCTAACAGTGTGTACTGCCTTCAGCTGGGGTAGAGTTAATTTCCTTTACAGTGGCTGGTGTGGGGCTGTGTTCTGGATTTGGGCTGAACATAAGGTTGATAATATGGAGATATTTTCGTTATTGCTGAGCAGGGCTTACACAGAGCCAAGGCCTTTTCTGCCCTTCCTACTGCCACGCTGGTGAGGAAGTTGGGAGTGCCCGGGAGACTGGGAGGAGACACAGCCAGGACAGGTGACCCCAACTGACCAAAGGGATATTCCAGACCATCTGACATCATGCTCAGTACATAAAATGGGGGGAAGAAGAAGGAAGAGGGGGGACATTTGGAGTGATGGAGTTTGTCTTCCCAAGTCACTGTTACACGTGGTAGGGTACTGCTGTCCTGGAGATGCTGAACACCTCCCTGCCTATAGGAAGTAGTGAATGAATTCCTGGTTTTGCTCTGCTTATGTGTGTGGCTTTTACTTTTCCCATTAAACTGTGTTTATCTCAACCCATGAGTTTTCTGGTTTTCACAATTCCTATTCTCTCCCCAGTCCCTCTGGTGGGGGAGTGAGAAGCTCCGTGGGGCTTGGCTGGTGGCTGGGGTTAAACCATGACACGGTGGAATAAATTTTCTGCAAATGTTGTATTAAAAATGTTAGTTCTATAGCAGAGATGGTGCATAGCATAGTTCTGGAAACACCAGCTTACTTTGGGCAACCTAAATCCCATATAAACTATGAAAATTATCAAATGCTCTTTTAAACTCAAGAGCATAAGAAGAAATCAAAGAATTCTCACAGCCAGCCTCCGACCCCAAAAACATTTCTCCATCCTATCTACAGTGGGAGAGCAGATATCAATGATGTCACCAAGAAACCATTTACTGGAGCTTTTATTTCATCTTGGCAAAAATCAGAGCTCTTTCTGCCTTTCCACAGGACTGCCTCCCACACCAAAAAAATTCAGAACCAGACAGAAGTTCATCTTCAAAGAATAGCCACACGAATAAAGCTAATACAATGAGAACTGAGACAATACAACAGTATAATTTCCAGCTGTCTATGACCACTGACATCTCACTGTTCAAGAGAGTTATCTCTCACTCACAGATCCAGAAGCAGTGGAGTACATAGTACTATGGAGAAATAGCTTTGTTCTGCATCTTTTACATCAGTGACTGCCTCAACTGCAGCACTCTCAACTAATCTAGAGCTACACTGTCTCGACCCTGTGTTTCTCTCAGTGAAATCATTCTCCCACAGCTTTCTTCCCAAATTAGGGAGTTTGAAGAGGAGAGGTAGCAGAGTGTATCATATTCATGTGAAGATGCACAGAGTATCCTCTTTTACAGGCCAATTTTTAATCCTCATTTGGAGCTGCTTTTTCTAGACCCCCCATTTTTAATTAAAATAGGATTCTTATATTCTTAAAAAAAAAAAAGAAAAAAGATAAAACAATCAATAGAGTGCATAATGAAATTCTCAAGCCTCAGGGATCAACCCCAATGCAGAGCTGTCAGCACATTTTTCTAATAAGATCAAACATGCATGGATTTAATGAGATAGGAAAAGCTGCTGTCCTTACCAGACTGCTTAGCCACTGGCTTCGTTTGACATCAGTACATAAACCAGAGCTCATGAAAATGTTCAAGATATTACAGCTACACCAGACAAATTAAACCCTGACTCGTTCCATGGCAAAAACTAAATAAGAAAATACTTTAGAAATTGAACAGCTACAGCTGTTTTGAGTTCTATGATCCTCAGCTGACATTAGAGAGGATACACATCCCAGCAGAGACATTGCTAATAGCTCCTTTTAATAACTTCATTTACAGTTAAGTTGATTCCCACTGGAAGGTATTTTAGCTTTTCCTGTATCCTGTCTTCCTTAACCACGTGAATTTTTCTACTAAATTAACTAGTTAACTACTTGAAACACAAAAAGTGTTACAAGTAATGCATTACTTCACTGATATGAAATCTTTATCTCTATTGCTATTGCTGACCTTGTTAATAAAATAATTTTAAGGAGTTAAAAAAAATTAGGAAATTTACTTTTAACAAGTTACAGATTACAAGTGTCAAGTGGAGGTATTAGATAATCTCTTCCAAAATAGGACAGCTATACAGACTCACAATACATTCTAATACATTGTGATTCAATGGGGCAATAATAAAATATATATATATAGTTCTGAGAGATTTGTCATCAACAGTTTCATCAGTAATTATGTATAAATAACGTCTATTTGCTTTAAAATTTGCACCATTTCACATAAAGAAACACTTGTGTGGTTTCTCTAATCTACAACCACATTATTTTTCAATATTAACTAACTTTACTCTAAAATCCATTACTTAGTTTGGGCACAAGGTCACAGAAATGTTCCATGGGGCTCTCTGGTTTTTCAAATCTTCATGACAAAGCCTTGTCAAAGCTGGCAGAGGAATCCCTTTTCTCTCAGTCACTTTCCACTACTTGTCAGTATGAGATACTAGCTGGGGCTTCAAGCAGGTCAAAAGTCAGGCTTTTGACACACAGGGCACATTTTCTAGACACAAACTCCCATTTTGGCCTCAAGTGACAAATACACAGGAAAAGAAGTGTGTTGAATGAAACTTAAGCAGATGACTCAGACACGACTTAATGCTACCTAGTTACGGTAGAGACACAGATTGTGACGTGTATTTTGCACTAATTAAGCTGAGCTGCTACAGTGAAGTTTATCATGGGATTCAGGCTTTTAGTGTGGCTGCACACAATTTTTCACAAATCATACAATAATTCTTGTAATTATATATTAACAGAGTCTCCTGCAAGCTAAAGAGTACAGCTTGCCATCTGCATAAAAATCCAAGCTTATCAGAAATACATCTGGCATTTTCCCAACGTCTCTATCATGAAGAGCAAAACTTAAGCTAACCCAAGCAGAAAATGCTGTTATCACTCCTTTAACATCACCTGCTTCAGTACTGAACCAAAACTTCACTGTGTGAAAAAGAGCTTTTTGCACTTCGTGAAATTACTGCTTCATTTCCTAATATTCATGTTTTTCCAACAGTAACAAATTTTAGAACAATAAAGAATTATTGTTAAATCTGACAGACAACATGAGCAATATTTCACTATTTTCCCACAGCAAGAGGATGTGATAAACATTCTTCCTCACTCAAGAAAAATACCTGGTGATAGAAATACGATCTAAGCATATTTGTGTCATAATTTATTACTTAACTACTTGTATTAAGTATAGTTTAGTCTCCTAAATTGTTTATCTGGATGGATGCATATGTTCATATTCACATTTCCAATCACTTCAGACAGTAAACAAGCCAAACAATTTCAGGAAGACTGTGACATCTCCAAGTAAAAGCCAGTTTTTTCAACATACATTAACTGTATTGCCTTATACAGGTTACAGTTTCAGTTCATTAAATGTTTGGGTGCTCTCTCAACACCACTGGGATTGTATCACTCAGCTGCTCTGCTCCCTCTACTCAATGTCTGGGCACAAAAAGCATTTGTAACATTGTCCTCCAAAGACTGGGAAATCATAATTCAAAATTCCCAGTAAACTGAGATTGGCTTATACACTATAATGCTCTTAGAAGCAAAAAAATGGAAACTGTTCTGCATTTCTTTTAAAGCTGTAAGCCTCTAGTCTTCCCATCTTTCCACCACAGACAAAATGATTGAGTTTATACCTTTTTGAAAAGGAAAGGTTACACTATTGTACACAACATGGCTCCAGCAGCCAGTACTTGAAAAAAAATTCAGGCTTTTACGCGTTCTGTTATAACTACAAAAGACTGAAAACTCTTTCCCTGTTTACCTATAAAGACGTTACTTTTCATGTTCATTCTTGGCATTTCAGCTTTCCTCCATTATTTCGTAATTTTGTCCTAAATTTCTTGTTTATTTACTCAAGTATAATTAGCACTTTTTAAACCTACTGAAAAGAAGAACATGTTGTGAGGTGCAGGTTTAACACTGGCTTTTAAGTAATATATCTCATCAAACTTTCTTGTGTGTCCCTCTATTTTTCAGTCTCCATAAATATTGTTTATACCCTCTTGCAGACGTACCAATTTGAAACCTGGACAACCTCAATCTAAACAAAGTTTTCCTAAAGTGGATCACACTTTCTTCTTTCAGTGAGCTTCTGCACTGGCACACAAGTCCAACAAAACAGACTGTCCTGACGACAGAAACCCAAATCAGTAAGTAAAAATGTATTTCAGACATATCCATCCAAAGTACTTTTGCTTACTTAATACTTTACAAATAAAATATGAATAATTTTGGAGAGAAATAAGCAATTCTTTCTCTTGAACACATTTCCTTGACAAAATAGCTTTGAAGATTATTCTTATTCATATAAAGCTAGCAAGGACTCTAATTCTAGCATGCAACAAGCAAAGGTAAATGTTTAGTTTGCAATGTCTTTTTATGAAAAATTGTGCTGACAAATTCATATAAAAATGGAACACATAAGTAATAAAAACATGCTTTATGAACTTCTGCAAGCTTTTCATAATTTGTCAGATGAACACTGTCTTTTAATTGCTTTAACATTCATTTTTTTAGTTAAGTCTTGGCTCTATACTATCTCTATTTGTCATTCCATTGCCAGGGCCATACTTAAGATTAGATATCACTTTATAGTTTTACAGGTTTTCCACTGAAAAATTATAGAACTTTTTTCCTTTAAAAATAAATTCTTTGTATGCAAGAGAGTACATATGCTCCTGAAAAGGCCATCAATCCTGAATGGATAAAGAGTATGATTTAAACAAATGGTATTTGTAAAATATCATTAGTGTCTGCTAAAATTCCTTATGCTAAAACATGAACACTTAAAAGTGAAAGTACATAATTTCTTAATACTTGAGAATTTTGATCAAAGACACATGACATACTGGTTCAAATAAGGGGTGAAATACATTTTAAATGAAATGGATCTTTATATATTTATTAAAAGAACACTACATTTTAAAAGCATGAACTCTATCTCCTTTCTATATTTATGCCAGCATAAGCCTTATTTCAAGACATCAATGCTGTAGGGAGACCAATATAACAAATACATAAAGAATTCCAATAATAACCATCACAGATATCCATCCTGCAGTTTCCAAGGTCAGCCTCTCCTGTGAGTGGACTTACAGCCACTTTCGATACAAATCAGAAGGGCAGTTACAGCAGCTGGGAGCCGCAGCCCAGCCGTGTGTATTTGGAAGCAGCTGACATTCGCCTGGCGTGGAAGCCAGCCACAGGTGACAGCTTGTCTGGCCGAGGTTTGGGGTCAGGCTCACGACACCAGCGGCTGAGCATCACCACTGGAACCTCCATGTCAGTCACCAGCCCACGAAACTGGGGGAGATCAGCCTGCAAATCTGCCTGCAGCCGCCCAGGAAACGGGTGGGCCAGCGCACTCTGTAACTGTGATCCAGAATGCCACGGGCACGCTAACTCTGTGGGCTTTTCTCCAAATCCTTCATTAAAACTTCAAAGAATCACAGAATCAATTAGGTTGGAAAGTCCTCTGAGATCATCGAGTTCAACCTATGAGTGAACATCGCCCTGTCCAACCAGCCCACGGCACTGAGTGCCACGTCCAGTCTTTCCTTAAAACACCCCCACGGACGGTGACTCCACCACCTCCCTGGGCAGTCCATTCCAGCATCTAATCATCCTGTCTGTGAAGAAACTGTTCCGAATGTCCAACCTAAACCTCCCCTGGCACCACATACCCGTTCCTGCTACACATCCCCGGACCCGTCTACCGTAAGTCTGACCCACTGCTGTCCTGCTCAGAGGCAAAATGCCACCCCGCCTCAGACCCCCGGCACAACCCGGGCAGGAGGAGAAGCAGGCACGGCCCTACCTGCCAACCCCCCGCTTCTCAGGGCGCTGTTCTCGCTGTTCCCCGTTCCTCTCGGTCCCGAGGGGCAGCCGGGGCTTGCACCGCGCTGAAGGGCAAAGCGGGGCTGGGGAGCAGCTGGGCGGTCGCGACCCACCCACCTCCGCCACCTCACCGCCAGCGCCAAGGCAAGGGTAGCGGCTCCCCGGGCACCACCGAGGCGGGGAAGCCGCACTCCTGCTGCCCCCGGAGAAACACACAGCATTGCTCCCGCACGCCCCGTGCGCCGGCAGCCGGGCTGGGCCCTCACCTCCGCAGCGGGGCCCGACATGGCGCTTCCCGCCCGCTTCCTGCTCCGCCGCCATCTCCGCGCGGCTGCGGCCCGGGCGGCTGCGCGCTGGCCCCGGCGGTGCCGGAGCGCTGGCGGGCACCGGGCTTGGGCAGCAAAGGTTTGCTGCGTGGGCAGCGTGGTTTCTCTTTTGGAAAGAGAAACCACGTCCCGTTGTACCAGAAACAGTGTGGTCAGCAGGACCAGAGAGGCGATTCTTCTCCTGTTCTCGGCACCGCTGAGGCCACCGCTCGACTACTGNCCACACCTCGACTACTGTGCCCACTTCTGGGCGCCTCACTCCAGGGAGGACACTGAGGTGCTGGAGCGTGTCCAGAGAAGGGCAGCGGAGCTGGGGAAGGGTCTGGAGCATTACGGCCTGTGAGGAGCAGCCGAGGGAGCGGGGTTGCATAGCTTGGAGGAGGCTGAGGGGTGACCTTACCACTCTACAACCACCTGACAGGAGACTGTAGCCAGCTATGGCTGTAGCCAGTCTTTTCTCCCCCGCAACTAGTGACAGGATGAGAGGACATAGCCTCAAGCTGTGCCAGGAGAGGTTTAGGTTGGACATAAGGAAGAATTTCTTCACAGAAAAAGTGGTTAGATGCTGGAATGGACTGCCCAAGGAAGTGACAAAGTCAGTGTCCCTGGAGGTGTTTAAGGAAAGACTGGACGTGATGCTCAGTGCCATGGTCTGATTGTCAAGGTGGTGTTCAGTCAGGGGTTGGACTTGGTGGTATTGGAGGTCTTTTCCAACCTAACTCATCCTGTGATTCTGCTGTCAGATGACCATGGCACATGTATTCACCGTGGGCTCCTGTGCTGTGCCCGGGGCTGCCGCAGGGTGAAAGCACTCTGGAGAGGGCAGCAGCCATGGAAATAACTTTCTCTCCCATGCAGCCTCAGGTGTGAGGGCACAGTTTCCATCGAGGCTGCTGGCTGTTTTGGGCCGGCATGGATCTGGCACATGACGTGGCTGTGGGGCAAAAGGGACACCTTGATGCTGCCCTGCAGCCCCTGTGCAGGGCATGGCATTACTTTGGTGTTCATCTGTGTGGTTGGGAGAGCCCTACCATGCTGCTCTCAGCGCTGAGATGAATGAAAATTAGATTATATTCATGTGATTTTAACCTCAGTCATGATATGGTCCTTCTCAAGCAAACACGGCTTGGAAAGGCAATGTGACACACAAGGCAAATGAGTATCAGACCTAAGGCTAGCAGAGAACAACAACAAAAAAACATTGTAAAACTTCTTGTTTTCAACATGGCACTGCGTTACTTTTGGTATCACCAACTAACCTTTTGGATGATCAATGGAGTATTTGTATACACAGAGTTAAAGAAAATAAATGTAAAATTTCACAGGGTTACAACTTTTGGAGATGATGAAGTGTGCTGGACATATCCGATTATGCAGTAAACATCTAAAAGTTGATGTAGTTGAATCAAAGGAAAGGTATTCATCATTGCCTTTATTGCACTGCTTTCCTCTTTCACATCTATTTCACATAGGTGTTCAAAATTATCTTTTAAGAGATTAATACTTCTAGAATTTTGGCTCTACAGAAAATCTATAGATGATGCTGGAGTTTATACTTAAATACAATAAAAAGCTGATATTATTTTTTTAATACATGTTTTTGGTTTTATTCACTAATGAGGCCTTTGTTGCCCTCTGCTTCAGTAGTCTGATTTTACCTACCTGAAGGTGCTACTTATGTTTTGGCAAGAATATCACGTACTGCAGACGTCTTTGTCCTTATTTTGACATAATGAACATCACCATTACTAATCACACAGGGAAAAAAACCCTTGCATTGTCACATAGGATGTAAAAAAACCTGGATAAGCAATTTATTAAATTATTGTAGTGAACCAGTTGATCAGTTCTTGTCGCTGAGTGATCTCAAACCTTTCCTTGCTAGTGCTGCAGTGGTTGCATTATACACTGATTGCTAGTGCTGTTCAATTCTTAACTCACTATGTGTTTGTGCCAAACTCATGAATTATCAGTGATTGAACATGTGATAAAATGGTTAGCCCTGACAAGCTGAAGGCCACAGTTGAAATCAGGCTTCCTTTTTGCTTTGTCTTTGTGTCTCACACAGCAAAAAAGTGTGGAACAAAACCTATGCCAAAGAGTTTTATGAAACAAGAGATGAAGAATCTGAAGCATGACTGCCCAGAAATGGCACAGTAACATACTAGCAGAATAGGATCAGAACCTTCCAGGTCAAAACGTGGCATGCCATCCAGTGGCCTATGCTACATGTTTTGAAGTATTTCTGCAGCATACCTATGTCAGGAATTCAGCAGCAGCTCTTGTTGCAAGAGTTCACAGTTTAGTTTGAGTCTGGGGCTCCAAGACTTTAAATTACAGTTTTCTTTAATCTTTCTCTACCTGTGTGATTGTGAGAACAGAACATCCAGGATTCCTTATATCCTCAGCAGAAAGTGCCTTGCCTCCTACAGAAGCAGAGAGCTCCCTTGGCAGGAAGGCAAAAAAGGAGCATGGCTTGTTCTTTCTGATTAGCCCTCCTTTGAGAAGGGATAAAAACTGAGGATGCCGCTCCTGGAGATGGGTTTCTCATTCAAAGGACTGCTTGGGCATCTCCATTAAACTCTCTTTGATTTAATGAATAAGGGATTATTCCAATTTCCCATTTATAGAACAGATGCAGTAATGCTTTCTCAAATACCTCTGAAGTAAAGCAAATCAAAACAAAAATATGATTAAAATTATGCACTCATTAAATTAATACATATATGGATATGTGTGTAATGATATATGTGTCTATCTTTGTGTTTGTATAGTTTTCCAGGATAATATCAGTGCTAATCTAACAGTGACAACTTCCTTGAAACTTCAGTGTTGGCTGTGATAAGTATCTCCATTTCTAGAAACATAGGCTTCTATTCAACAAAGTGAGATATTCTGCCAGCTGGTAAAGTATTAAGTATCCAGAGAACTATTTGGAAAAATGTTGGTCAATGTCCATCATAAGGTTCCTGCAGAGAATAGTATATGCTTCAAATAAGCTTCTGTAATTTATTTTTTTTTCTAAAACAATGGTTCTATTTAAAGAAAAAAAAACAAAAACCAAATGCATGGATATTATTTATTAATAAAATTAATTTTTTGTATTTTTACTTTATTTTTAAAGTTATGTCCTATCTGAATGTCATAACAGGACCTATGACATTCATTTCATGGTCCACTACTGTAATTCTTTCTGGAGAGCTTTCTTCGGTTTAAGGTTTTCTTTGTTTAAAGAAAACATTATCCTGTCAATAAGTCTGAATTTATATTGATTTTAGAGTTCCCAGAAAAAAGTGCCAAAATCTAGAGGTGTGATTCTGTTCATGAAAAGGCTCCTTACCTTTCTACTACCAAGTGAGGAAAAAAATAACATAATATGAACACCATGAAGCAAAGCATTATAATTAAATAAAATGAAATTAAATAGGGACCAAAGTGTTTTAAACAGTCATCTCCCTTTATCCTTAATGATATGTGGAAGGGAATCCTATATAAATGTCACATCCATAGACTTTGAAAATCCAAGAATTGGGTCATACTTCGGGACTCAGACTTAATTTCATGAGAGTACCTTCCATCACAGCATTTGGAGTGTGTTGATTCACACAAATAGTGACTTCTTGGGTGGCTGTTCATTTCAAGAGTCACATTTTTAGGCTCTGATCCAGTTCTGAGAGGGAGGTGGATGAGGCCCTGGATTTCCGTAGGCTGGCGTTGAACTGATGCTGCTTATGTGTGATGAGATAAAACCTCCGGCACCGAGCAGTGGATGAGCTTGGCAGTAATGCTGCTCAGCTCTCCTGATATGGCTGCCCATGCTGTTTATTTCTATGTCCTGAGATTCCTGTGCATTTTCTGTAACACTGGAATGTGCTGCATTTAGGATTATGAGGATGATAGAACATAGAATTAACTGGGTAGTGTTAATGAGAGATATTTCCCATGTGTTTTCTGGCTCTTTCTCCTGGCAGGAGTTCCAGTACATAGTGGGGGTATCATACCACCTGAAAGACCTGAGATTGAATTGCCAGGAAGATTGTGAAGAAATTCTGACAGTCAGTGGAGGGTAATGAAGCCATCTGAATAACTTGCTTAGTGAAGCACTGAAGAGTACTTCACTTGAGGGAAATTGAGATAAACAGCTGTCTCTCTCTGTGTCTCCTTTTCTGCTATGCATAGGCAGTGAACCAGTCTGGTGTTGGTGAGCCAAATATGAATTTTTTGTGGCAGCTCTGGGGTTGTTTATATACGCACAGTGCTCTTGAAATAGTTACTAGATGTTAAAGAAAGCTCTCAAACTGTGATGACAGTGATGTAAATCTATTGACTCTCCTCCTGAAAGAACCTTCAAGTAGATCAACTACAAAGTGATCCTGTGTTCCACCACTACATAACTTGGTGGACAGCAATACCAGTACAGAAAATATGGCAAAAATATATTGGAACTGGATCTGGACAGGGGGCCTTCGCATGCTTGATGTGCTTTTTTCTGTTTTTTTCAGTGCAAGTGAGTTTCCAAAAGAAAATGCAGTCATTCTCAGATCATTTTCCTTAGAGGTGTTAGCTAATTTGGAGCCACTGACTATATAGACATAAAGAAGGTTATTTATTCCTATTCCATTACTTGTGGTGACCCACAATTAATTTTCATATCCCATTTGCTTGCACAGTCACTCAGTATCGCAAGATTCTTTGCAGACACCTTTCAGTTTAACTCTCTTGAACCATAAAGACAAACATTATTATCTTGCTATTCACACCTTCACATACATTTTCAATAGTACACATACTTGGGCCAGTCTACAAGTGCCCCCTTGCCTGTAGAAAGGGTGACTGTTGTAACATTCTGGCAGTTTCAAAGACAAAGAAAACTAGGACTCACATATATTTACATCCTGGGCAGGAAGGTGATACTAATAATTAACTCACTGTAAGTGAACATGTGGCTTTCTTGAGTACAGTGTCTGTTCTACCACTTTTAAAATCAGCTGTGAACATTACTTAGTTTAGAATAAAACTAATGCTTGAGGGGAGAATAGTTTTTTTCTGGGTGATTTTGAAATATATTGTTTCTGATTATTTTATGGTATGTACTTCTAAAAGTTTTTATCATTATTTTGTGCCATTTTATCATGTTTGTGACTTCTGGTTTTTTTATGGTATTGTATAATTGTAAATTGAGTCATTTTTCAAGTGGGAAGACAAATCCTTATGCAGTACACAAAAATACCATGAATTATGATATCAAATACAGCAAGAAAATATAATACTGCAGTGAGTCAAAACACAGATATTACAATAACTGTGATAACCTACAGTGACTCAAACCACAGAGATTTAATATTAAACTGCTATCAACCTGAAATCGAGGGTCAGACTCTGGTTGTTTGCTTTATCTGCCTAAGTCAGATTTACTGACTGTGCCCCAGAGGTGTCCAGTTCAGCAAACAGATTTTGGGCATCAAAGTTAAGCACTGATGTTTGCTGTACAGCAGCAGAAAGCAATGGAGCAGGGCAGTCAGCTCTGGACAAAGATTTCAAGTGCCTGAATGAGCTGCTAACTTTGTTGTTGTCTGTCTAAAAAAGCAGCAGAAAAATAAACATGTCACCCCCTCCTCTACACAACAAAAACTTCTGCATGTGAACTGCCTTCTGGGAGTGATTCTTGGAGCATTTTGACTCCCAAGCTGTTCACGGGAATCATTTGAGGGAGAACTTGAACTTGGGCCCTGTCAGAACATACCTGAGGAGCTATTTAGTGCTCTTGCCAACCATCCAACTTGTTGGAGAAGCACCATCTTTTCATGGAAGTAAAAGGAAGCATTTGAAAAAAAAAGAAGTACTGTTTTAAGGGAAGTCTAGGAACATGCCATTTCCTTTAACTCAGACCTTATTTTCATCAGCATCAAATACACTAATTGTTTATCATATATTGTATTATTTTACATAATGTGTAGCTTTGAAATATTTCCCTTTCACTTTAGATTAATTAATAAACCACTCTAAATGTGTGATTTAAGTTCGCTTTAATCTGAGGACCTAAAAGGATCACTTTTAAAATGATTTCTCAGATCTGTTGAAAGAGAACTTTCTGCTTGGGAATATATCTGAAATAGAAATTGCTATAAGGCATTACAGAAATATTGAGAAATTGAGATGTTTTCAGAGTATCAGGCTATTTTAAAAAAACCCAGAACACTAAATCACAAAAGGCTAGATATTCCCCAGCTTAGTATTCCCCAAATAAAAAAATTAATAATCCATTTTCTCAGCAATTGTATAATGTGCCCTTCCTGAAGAATGAGGGCGGGTCAGAGAGACTGTATGTCTAATTTTGTTGAAATCAAACTTTAAAGTCAGGAATTTGACAGGTTAGTAACTGTCCAAATTAGAAATTCTTTTCTATTAAAAATCCTTTGCCATGATGAGCTCTAATGTAACAGTTGCACATATGACCAAGTAAATTATTATTCACGCTTCATTGCTATTTACCTTTACATTAATATATTGTCATGAGTTACAATATCTCCAGTACATGCAGGTGTATGACTGTCATTAACAATATAGCAATTATGAAGTAAATATGAGCAGCAGTCATTGAAAACCTCTCTTCATTATCTTGATCTTTGTGATCCTGAAAAATTGCATTTGGGAATCATTTTTTAATATATAAAAATAACATCTAATAGCTAGAAAATGTTTTAAGTTCCTTTCAACTGCAGGTTAAAAGATAACCATCTTTTAGGAACATGCCTCAGCATTTCCATGTATTCACCGTTGTCAAAATGAAATGCTTCTGTTAGTTCTTTTGGCAGCTGAAGAAAAGTTATTCAAACCTTTTGTTACAGCATTCAAGATGAAGTGATCACATCTGTTGAGTAGCTTTTGAAGGATGCAGTATAAATCTGGGCAATTAGCTAGAAGCTCTTTTTTTTCCATTAACTTGTAGGCAGAGTAGTCTCTGAAGTGTGTTATCAGACTTAAGAGTTACAAACTATGTTATCAAAGTTCAAGCCACTTGATTACAGCATAACTGTAACTTTCTCAAATACTCCCAGTGCAGTTTCCTTGCTGTCTAAAATAATCAAGCAGATAATGGATTTCACATTTCACAGTAATGGAAAACTGTCAGGAACATTTTTAGGCATTAATGACTATAGGCATAATATGTCCTTTAACTGTTTTCATCTGAAGGAGAAACATGTAGGTTTTGCCCTTAGCAGTTCCTTCTTCAGAAGGAATGTTGCAAACAAATCCAGTTAATGTGCTGATGCGTTGATGTGGTTTATGTGGTTGTCTATACAGAATGGATTTATTCTGTTGCTTCTGTTGCAGAAGCTATCTTTGATTTTATTCACAACAAAAAATGGTTTCAGTTTTGCTGTTCTTATTATGCTGGAATTATGATCTGCTATGATGCAAGCTATCTTGTGTATGATAATCTATTGCAAACAAATGGGAAACCACTTCTGCATCTACTACAGAAAGCCTTAGGGCTGGTATTGCAATTAGTTTGTACTGATCTGTGCAAATCATTTTCTTACTCATTCCATGAAGTGCAAAATCTTTTTGACTTGACTTTTGGATGGAATTCTACCACTAAAGTATTTGTCCCAGTGGGGATTCATGGTGGGCTACGATTCAACCAACAATGAGTAAGTATCAGCTCCACATCAGACCATGTTCGTTGTGTTTACTCTCTGTTGTTTGTGTATTGAGCGAATACCCTTTAGATATTATGCCTTCCACAGGCAGTATTTATCTTTCTATGCCCAGTAACTGCCCATGCAAGAAATGCCCAGCTGCACTTTTTTAGGTGGACTTACTTTGCTCCACAAATGCACTTCAAACACTGCAGTGCTCAAGACTCTAATGATTCTTAGGCTTCTTAGTATTTAGAGGTGCTGCGTAAATTATTGCTGTCTGAAGCTAGACACAGACTTTTATTTCAGTAAAACTGAACTTCCGTTTTCTTGATCTTGAGTAAGTTCAGAGTAGTTCAACTTCAGAGTCAGACAAAGAGGAGTGAATCCAGAAAAATACTTGTTTCACTTTTCTGCTTCATTGTGGTCAGGTTATTCAGGCATCCTGAGATCAATCACCATCAGCATCCAATTTGATACTTGAAGGAACTTTGCCCTCACTTTGAAGCTGCCAGAGTCTTTGCCCTGAGATTAAAGAGAGTTTGCTTTTTCCAAGTCCTTTTTCTGGAATTTCCTCAGCGCCTCCAAAGACACCAGGAAACAGATTCCAATGTCAAAACTGAAGTCCATGTACTCTTCTCAGAGTATCTGTTTTGTAACACAAACCAGTTCTAACAAAAAAGCAGCATTTCCTGGTTACATAGCCATTGTAGACTTTCCAGATATTTCAGTTTTGCTTACCCTTTCCTCAACTGTATGCACAGTGCAAAAATACTGTGTTTCAACAAGAAATCTCTCAAGCATCCCTAACTTGCTTCAGAGGTGAAATTCAAGGTGTTTGAACTGGTGTAGTGTTTTTGTTAAAAAGCTTAAGTTCATATAGGCTGAATTCTTCAAAATTCAAAATTCTTACAAAATTCTACTCAGTCATTTTGGATGTCCCCTTCTTCATACAAAAACTAAAATAAGAGAGTCACTAATAATAAACAGTGAGCAGCCCACCTGAAAGGGGATACACAGAGCTAACCAAGAAGAAGATGTATGCACAAATATTTAACTGAACATTGCCTGAACCAGGGCTTTTCCTTGGGCTTCTCTCTTCTCTTGGAATTCAGACCATTAGGTACACTCTGCAGAGATCACAAGACAAAAATAATGTTCTTATCCTCCCCAGCATTATCATCTGACTTCCTTTCAGAAAAGATGTAACCTGGCTTCTGGTCCCTTCTCAAATGTGTGTGTATACATGCACATACTCCTGTGTGCATGGGCAAGCATGGCAGTGGGTGGCAGCTCCTGGTCTATGGGAGAAAGTTCTTCTCACCTTCCTGCTCCTGGGGATGGTGGATAATCCCTACCCCTTTTGTTGACATTTGAAGGGTCATGAAGGAACTCACAACAAAGATTATTTTTTTCAGTTGTGTAAGAGGAGCGTTATTTGTTGGCCACTAGGTCATACTGTCTCCTGGACAATGAAAATCATTCTTTCTCACCTCTAATGGGGTAAAAGTAGGCCTGCAATCCAGCAGGAGCCTTTTGTTCTTGAAGGTCAGTACATATTGTGAAGCTTCTTAAACATTAATAATGGGTCATTCTTTTTGCTTTTGTTTTTCTGTGCCAGTTGGTAACATCATCTGTTAATGGTGGATATTAAATGCTTATAAAACTGTAAAGGGATCGTTTCTTAACAATGGTTTGTGTGATTCAAAGACACTGATGACAAACAAGGTATTTTACATACTTTATTGCTAATGAAAATATTTCTCAAAGACATGAATTCACTTACAACTTGCTTAGCTCCATCAAAAGAGAAATGAAGCTCCTCACTTTCTTCCTATTTGTTCAATAGATTGAATATTTTCCTGATGTTTAAGACAAATTGTTTGTCAATAGAATTACTTTTTCAAGGTTTAGGGCTTGACATGCTTCAAAGATCACAGATCCAGAGGGGTAAGAAAATTTGGGAGGAAGGGTGTGCTACTGCAGGATGTCCAAGATAAGAAGAAATTAACAAAGCCAGCTCAGCACAGCTCAGCAATAATACAATAGTAAACACTGAAGGCCACCAGGCTGCCCAAGATAAGAAGCCAGCTCAGCCCAAGTCAGCAATAGTAGAGCAGTAAACACTGAATATATACTAGATAAGTGAAATATATCAAGATTAACAACATATAAATAGTGGTCATCATATCTGCTTGGTGTGCTGGCTCTGTGGGTTTTCCATCCAGCATCCATCTTTGCACAAGTATTTAAATCAACAAATACCTTGGCTCTTGTATGATTGCCTTGTATGATTGCCTTTCTGCAAACTGGATGATGAATACTGATCTTTGGAACAGCATATCCACTAAGTAAGAAGTTAATTATGTGACCAGAAGCAGTCATATCCTCTTAAATACTGCTTTATGTTCTTGTGGAGTAGAAGAAATGAAATAGAAGACTAATGAATAGCCTCGAGAAGATTTTTAAGACATAAAAGCATGTAGAATTTGTAAAAAAGCTAGACAAATAATACTTGAGAAACCCTGACCTTGAATTAAAAAATACAGTAGTATTACACTCAACACATGTATTAGAATTAGAATAACTCATGAAAAAGCATAATCTGCATCTTGCACATCAGTTTTTCTGTTTGCATTGTTGCATTAGGTTCAAGGCACAATTTTATAGTTTTGTTTTGTTGGTTTTTTTTTAATAAAGAAAAGAATACAAAAATACACTACTAATAAGGCAAATGTGAAAAATAGGATTAAATCTGGTATACTTAAATGTCCGTTTTCAGGTATCTTCTGGGCATAGACCAGAAATTAGGATAACATTGTCCACTCCAATTTCTCCAGTTTTACCCTTCCCACGTTCTGATTCAAAAGTGACCTGTCATAAGAAAAGATATACAGTAAGAGTAAAAATGTAGTTTATCCAAACATTTAGCAACTCTTAATTAGTTATAATGCTATATACAAAGAATATTTTATTACAACACAGGACTTAATGACTTGAATCTTTGCCATTTTTGAAGCTTTTGTGCATTATATGAGCTAGATTTAAAATCCTCTGCACAGATTTACAATGCCAAATGGATTACTTTAATAAGATGATTTATTTTTGTTGTACAAAAAATGCAAATTGAGTGAAATCCTTCAATAATACTGTAGTTTTATCACAGCATGTGATGCTCATGCATTTCATTTATGGAAGACATTACAACTGTTCATTTTTGATCTATTTGGATCCTCAGGTTTTGTGTGTATATACTATATATATTTATACTCTCTCGTATGTATTTAGTATGTATACTATATATATGAAGAGGGGGTTTATTTTTATGAATAGGATGTCTGGGGTTTTATTTTATAGTCTGATTCTCATTTATTTAAGGGTTTTTCTACATCATTCCGGCTGTGCAAAGGACCTTGAAAAGGGCTTGCATTTCCTTTGTATTCACTGTATTCAATTATACAGTAGAAGCTTTTCCACAGCACTGAAAATGTTCCATCACACAGATAGAAAGCAGGCCCCAGAATTTCAAGGAGAAACTGGCTGAAGTCCTGATTGAGGCAGTTTTCAGGCATATATTAGAGCACAGTGTTCCCTGTTGGTATGCCCTGCTCTTAAGGTGATGGCCCTCCCTTGATTATACATGATGTCTCCTTTTGCTCTAATGGTCTGGTTTAGTGTGGTTTGAGAGCATCCTCTTCTATGGAATGGAAAATTTTCATTTTTTTAGGCATGTATGTATGCTTGTGTTGCATGAGATGGTAAGGGCAGATTTTGATTACTTGTGTTAATTTGTGATGTGATGCAGTATTTTTACAAAATGACAGAATTACTGGCATCAGTGTTCTAACCAACTGGGGTGATTCAGTTCTGAAGTTACAATCAGGTGATAACTTTTATGCCCCCTAAAATGTGGGCTCCTGTTTCCCATTTCAGATAAGCCTTTTGATTGCTGATGCCTATAAAACGGTTGGTGGAACTTTTGAGGATTAGGAAATTAAACTGGCGTGTTGGTTATGGGAGTTAGCTTATAAATTGTGTTATACTTACACTGTTGGTTGTTTCAGCCCCCTGAAATATCTCTATTTTTCCAGTTCTCCACTTTTCATCTTTCTCTTTGTTCTCTTCCCAGACAGGAGCAGTTTTTTTGTTTGCCAGGAACACTCTAAGCTTTCCCACCTTCTCACCAGCAAGCCGATAACTGAAAATCAAGCAGTAGCTGCTCTTTGGTTTGAGGTCAGTGAGGAGAAGTTTTAGACGCCCCATATCGTTCTTGTGCCCCACAAAAGCTGGAACTGCCATGTAGTAGCCATCGCCTTGTAAAAAGAAAATACATATATTATTTAAATCATCTAAAGATGCACTTGTGTTGTTTATTAGCAATTTGAATACATGTTTGCTAAGAAAATAAGGGGAAGCTGAAGCTTGTTTACTTGAATAATTTAAAATCACACTGGAGAAAAGCAGCGGGGAGTGTACTTTGCAAGGAACTTGTACTGTTGGAAGTCAGATCAGTTTACAGAGGAGATGAGTTCATATTTCACTGGCAGTTACAGTCATTCTTCCTTGCACTACCTTTTGCAGGCAAAACCATCTGCTTTTCAAATGCAACAGTCTGAAACATGCTGCTGTGCCTCTGTGGTCAGATTATTTCAGTATTTGAGCTAGCTCAGTATTCTGTCCACTGTCCTCTGCATTGATGACAAACTCACAAGGGAACTGACAGCTTATTTCCCGAGTCCTGGAAGACCAATGAAGTGACAGAAATACACAAAGTCTTAAATGAATAAAACATCTGGACCCATAAATGAGGTCATAATCAGCAGATGTAAGTTCAGAGAAACAAGATAAGGCCAGGGTAAGGTTTTCCTGGAAGTGACAGCACAGAGGAGGGAATTAGGGAATTATATGGAGCAGGAAAGGAAGGATTAGTGAAGAAAGACTAACATGGAAAGACTCTGAGGGAAGAGGGAGAGAATGTGCATGTGGAAACTGGTGCAAGCAGCCTACAGGATCTGTAGGATCCACTGATCACTACTGCAGCAACTTCTGCAACATTTTGGTGTCAGAGGGGAAAAGACATCCTTTCAAACAAACTTGTCCATACACATCTTTTTATGTACACCCACCCAACAGTCCCACATTGCTCTCGTGGAGCTCCTTCTCAGATTTTAGCAGGCTCCCATTGGTACCTGTTCATGTATTGGTTATTCTTGAATAGCCCCTTGCCCTTGGCTTATTCTGAGTTTGTCTCGCTGAATTTGAGTTTTCTGAGCAGTTATCTCTGTGATGTCTAAGCCATATGAGTGACTACATTGCCACATCCATCTAAATGACAGATGTGTGATTAAATGTCCTACCAGTCTTGGAGAGACACAACACATAGCTGATAAGGTTTCTATTGCCTTGTAGTTTGCAATTCTGAACAGTTATATTCTAATAATTTTTCTTACATTTTATTTATGTTGAAATATGTTGCTGATTACCATTTGCTACTGGATATTTCAAAGAAACAATATAAACTACTAGCATCCTCTGCCTCCATTCTTCTTTTATTTCTTTTTAAAGAAAACCCACTGATAGAAAAGAAAAATTCTGGATTCTGTTTCCCCCCACCACCCCCTTTTTTTTGGAGGAAGTAAGCCATCAAATCAAAGCCTATCTAGATGACATGTAGTTAAATACCTCTATCTCGATCAGCAGGATTCCAGTCAAAGTCATCATCAGTATCTTGTTTCCAGTCACACACCCCTCGACTGAAGCTGCAATCAACTGAAAAAAAAATTGGCAGAGATAATAAGAGCACTATATCCTAAGTACTGTTAAAACATTTTGCTCTTTATTCATACAGTTATGAATGTACAGATCATTCTAAAATTATTTATAATCTGAATTTAGATAGTGTTGACCTAGATGAAACTGCAAAAAAGCAAAATATTAGAATTTATGTAGTGATTCTTTCTTTAGCTCAGTGTCTTTTTCCTGCCAATCTCGCATCTGCACATGAGTTTATATGCTGTGACTTCTGTATACTGAGTGCCTGCAAATCCCCAGGTACAGATGGAGGTGTTAGTGTGGAACTCTAGCATCAGAAATTGTTTGAGATCCGCCAGCTTTAGAGCTCTTCACTCTCTTTTTGTTACACTGCTGTAGTTGCAATCAGCTCAAGTTCCAATTCTATCCACTGAGAGAAACTGTCCTCCCATGAGAAGAATCCCTTACATCAGCACTTGATACTCCAACTACACGGAGCTGGGAATAGCCCAAATTAGCTGAGCTTTAGAGCACACTGAAAAAGGGTGTCAACCAGAGCACACCACAGTCTTCATGACTGTGCAGATGAAAAGCATTACACACACAAAGGAACACTGTGCAATGCAAGCATGACAGATCAGATTAAGAGTAATACGTCAGCCATCTGAATTTCCTCAGAAAGAAGCATCCTTCTTGTTATTTTAATGTCTTTTATAATGAGACAGAGACAGGCAGTACATGGCATTTTGAGAGCTTTGCTGTATAAATCCATTGTTTCTGAGACCACTGCTTTCTAAATTGGAAAAAATGTCAACCAGCACATCTGTCTTTTTTGTTTGTTTAAGATTATTGTGTGCTATGCAACATGTTTTCATTTTATAGACAATAGGAACTACTTTATGTTTTCATGACTGTGAAATTATTCAAGTGAAATTCAATTAAAAATCAAGTTCTAATGTGGGGAAACTTTCTATGCATGGGTTGTAAACAGTAAAAGTATGCTTGGAAAAGGACACATTGGAACTGGCAGCATAGTTTGGCCAGATAGTGTCTCTAACGTGTTCACAAAATCTTTGGTTTATGTTAAAGGCTTTTAAACTGGTTCTGACTTGGCTAACATAGGTTGTCACAAAAAGGTATAATACACAGGAATATAAATACTGAATAATAAAAATAAGCCACCTTCTTGCTCTAGTCTTGACAGTGGAATTTTCCTCTGTGCCAGGTGAGGGCCAAAGGCAGCTGCTTCTTTTACCTTGGGAACTAGGGAAAACAACTTGTCAAGTACTGAGTCATCACAGGAACAGAAAATGGAACTTTATTCCTTTAGACCAGTTGCCATCATTTATTTAAATAAGTCAATATATGTATTTTGCACTCCACCACCAAACCCATATTCCTAACTGCAGCTAGATACTCTGAATTTTAAAACTTTGCTTAAATTGCTGTTTTCCACAGAACTGAGCCTTCTAACCTATAAACACTGGAGCTACAGCCCCATTGAATTACAGATTCACAAGGTCATAAGCTGTTGATCTTTCTTTAGTGGGCCGATCTGCTTTCTTGCTATAATGATCAAATTGCACTGAACTCTACCAGAAAGCAGAGACAGTGACTTGGCAACACTTTGCCAACAGCAGCCTCGAAAAATGGATAATAATTTTTTATATTTTTTAATGTAAAAAATGTTACAGAGACTTTGTAAAAGCCACAAACATTAGGGCATCAAAGGCCCTCAGGCATTTATTCAGGGCAGTGATAGCTGGTGCTGCTGTAACAGAAGCCCCAGAAAGTTATTTTTCTGAAGTCACACTCTCTGCTAGGGAACATACACACTCTCCTGCACACCTGATCAGCTCTGCTGTCTGCTGGGAAGAAAGGGTCCAGCAGCTGCCCTTCCCCTTCCTCACCCTCCCTGCTACAGCAACACATCGATGTTTCAATAACCAGTCCCAGCAGAAACCCCTGACTGAGTTATTTTGTAAAACTTGGTTGATGTGTCTTGTGCCAAACTGAAAGCAGCACAGCCAAAGAATGTTAGGGACGTTCTTTAAGATACTGGCCCGAAAGAAAGAGGTGGTTACTCAGCCACCAGAAAGCATTATTTCTCAGCCTCAGAGACCAAGGGAAATCCTCTCCTGTCTGGTGAGATAGAAGCTTACATATTCTTGTTTATGCTAAGTAATACTCTAAATTACTAAAAGTATTTTAAAGTTCTGCGATTAAGCTTTTTTTTTTTATTAATTTAAGTGATTAATAAATAAGTGCACTCACTCAAAAAATAATCATAAGTCTCAACTTCTTTATGCATATCCTGTGTAAGTAACTAATCACACATGAGATAAGGGGAAGATCCGCTTTCACTGGTATTCTATCCTTTGCAAACACATAAGCAGGTGATACCTGTGATATATTCATGTGCACCTTTGAAAACAGGAAAAGCTTAAAAGTGCCATTTTAGAAGAGTGAGGGAGAAGCCTTTGGATTACTGCTTAGAAAATATATTAGTGGAAAGCCTGAAACACTGAAGTTCACTTTTCAGCCACACCCCGTGGGCAGTTGTGCTAAGAAAAGCTCATACTTTCTCAAAAATCTCATACATCTCAAAAATGCCAGATGATAAGAGCTATGGAAATTACTTTTCCCTACTCAGCATTGTATCATATATGCAAATGCCAAATATTTTAAAAGTCATTACTTTCCCATGGATGCACATTTGTTCAGAGGGGAGGTTTTTTCCCATGAGTTTGACTGAAGCTAGGGCTTTCCATTTAAATACTCCAACATGCTCACACATACTCAATTTGAAGAATATACTTAGAAGCCACTGCAGTCCAGAGCCTCCTAGCACCATAAAAGCTATGCCATCCACTTAACCTTTCTTCTCCTTCAAAACTGTCAAAAATTGCTCTGTGTACACCAGTGAAAACACACACTAAAAAAGAGGCCCTGGAGGCACTTCCAGAGATGCTGAATTGAGCTGAGGAAGGAGACTCATGCAATCTTCTGAGCTTTCTGATGAATTGCCAGGAGCATGTCCTCTCTTGTTGTCCTTGTAGCCTTCCCCTCACCCAGACCCTTGCTTAGATCACCTGGGTAATATTGAGACTTAAGACAAGGATTAATATACATCTTTCTCCAAATTAATATATGCTTACCTATACACATTTAGGAATAGGCACATAGAGATTACGTGTTAAGTTTACTGTCATGTCATAAACTTGGCCTTGTACTTCATGAAAGAAGCTCAGGCTGTAAAAATCCTTGCCAAAATGAAGAGAGCTATTAAAATATGATCAGTTCTGGAAAGAGTAGAGTGATTTAACAGAAGACAACAGCTGCCAGAATGATTTATTTGTTAAGTTATTGAATTACACTTGAATTCACTTGAGAGAGATACATGCAGGTGTAGCTATGTGTTACCATGTGAAGAACTGTCATGGACAGAAAAAGAGTCCAGTTTTGTTTCCAAATCTATTTTTGTTTTCCGTCAGGCATTACAATCAGGTTTTGCACTCACTTAAAGCGATCGGCTGCATATTACGAGAAACTGTAAGGTTCAGCTTACAGAAAGGTTTCAGAGAAACCTTACTGCTTGAAAAGTGCCTACATTTTACATCAGACTATCCTCACATGTAGCCAGGATCCAAAGTTTACTCCTTCATAAGTAATAGGCAGGAGTCAGAATTACTCTTTTTAGCTCTTTTGCTGTCAAGTGGTCTTGCAGAAAGGCACATCTCATTTCATGTTCCCTAAGAACAAACTCTCACCAACAAAAGCACATGTCCCACTCTAGGCACACCAGAGCCCATCCTTCTTTCTGTACTGTGGATGCCCTTCCATCTACTTATCTGCAGCAATAGCTAATATGTAATCTCTACATACAAACCCCTTCATATCATGGTGCCACATGTTCTTAACCAGTGATGTCATCAAGCCCATTAAAAAAACCAAAAACCAGAAAAACAGAGTGGGCACTGTAAAAAAATCAAGCAGAATGTAAGATGTAGAAAATTTAAGACGAGCTTCCTATGTATGCAGTATACCACTATTTTGGACTCACAGGAATATCCCATTTCTCTGCTACCACATCCTGCTCTGAAAGAATCACATTTCTCAGAAGTCTGACATGTATAGCTATGAACTGAGCTGTGATCTGAGCATTAATAGCTCACAGAGTGGTGTAATTATCAGAAAAGAATAAGATTAAGAGCAAACATCATGATTAACTGAGGGAGTTCTCTTGTTCAGCAATAAGATCTGTGAATCCATAAGGGAAACAGTCCACTTTTAGTATTGCCAAATAAGCCAGAAACCAAGCCCTCTTCATCATTCTTTGTGCTACCAAAGGAAGTATCTCTGTGTAATAATGTGGCTGGCTACGTGATACTACAGGAGTTTTAAGCACGATGGGAATTTCATAAACTGATGAAGTACAGAATATAGAATTTAGTTGCAGCTGGCAATACCATTCTGGATTACCAGTGGTAGCCAAAAAGCACTGAAATGTTAGAAACTGTCAGAATTAAGGTTGTGCTTAAATATTTAAGTGCACCTTGAGTGTAGCATCTCTACAGTCATTGCTTATATAACCAAGTACTTTGGTCCAGTTCTCTGTGTCTTCTTCCATATGGAGAAAGGGCATTTCTCATGTAATAAAGAGCTTTCCTATACTGTGGTTTGCTCTAATTTTCTATACATCTGCAAATTTTGCAGTTAATAGGACAGATTTATTAAATTATTTAATAATAATGAATAACTAATTAATGATGAATAGTCATATTGATAAATAATTAGTCTATTAAAAAATAAATGTTCCTATTTATTAAACTGCACCATTTGCAACAGGATGGGTCCTTCCTTTAATACATCAATTTAAAGAGCCCTTTCTATTTTTACTAATTAACTGCTCTTCCCGGAAGACAAACAATACCAGTATTAATAGTACAAAAGGCAGATGCTATGTGAATACTTGAGAGGATTATATGGAGGAATTTAATGTTGCAGTAAAGGAACCTGCTGAATAGACATCAGCAAAGAAAAGAAAAAATGTACAAATTTATGAGCTGTAAATTTGAGCTGATGATGTTCTCTGAAGGATCACTCAATATCATTAAAATTGAAAGTGTTTTTAAAGACAAACATTCAAGCAATTAAGCACCTGAATCATGACTGAAGTTTGTAATAAGGATCAAGTACAGCTCATGGAAATTTAAAAGGAAAGAAAACACAGTTAAGCCATGTTTTCTGAAATGAAAATGAAAATGGCACAATGCTTTAAGTTCTTGAATCACAGTTGGTATCAAACAAGAAAGCCACAAATAATACAGAGTTCACAAACCTAATGAAACTACATCTTGGGCATGCTGCTATCTCTGCATCAAGCACCACACCAACTTTCTGCCAGTATCCCCTAGCAAAATAAAATCTCTCTAGCAAGTTCAGCATATAAATCTCTTATATCTATAAGGGAAAATTCCAGCCATATGTGACTGGAACAAATACAACTTAGGCAAAAATACAGATGAACCACAATGCTTTAATATTTTCAAGCAATAATATTCATTGTTACTGCTGTCAGCTGTAGTGGTAATTTTGTAGAAACAAGTAGACTCTGCCTCTCTGCCTAAGCTCAGGTATATGGTGTTCAAATGTCCTGATTTTGTTGGGAATGTCCTTGAAAAGGATCTCACCAATCATCATGACAACAATACATTATTTGGATTTTCCTATGGACAAAGGATTTTCCCTGTGTGCCCTCACTCCAACTGAAATCTGGAAAATCAGTGCACTCCAAATAGAGTAGCACTGAGTACTCAACTGGAAGGTTGCATAATCCCTCCTTTGCAATTGCATCAGGTCATGTAGCCCAGTGCAGGAGATCAAGTTCCCCTTGAATCACCAGGCAGAGAGAGCAGAGCCCTTTGTCCTTTTAACCAAAACACAGAGTGGCCCTGCCCTAGGGGCAGTATTCCTGGCAATCCTTCCTGACCCGTCCAAGCAGGCTAAAAAAGACACTTGTTGAGATGTCTGAGTTACATCCAGCCAGCCAGCCCTCCCTCCCAGAAAGACAGAAAGGGATAGAAGGGCTGACTTGGGTTTTGGTTTTTTTTAACAGGCTGCCTTGCCTCACAACTGAGGAAGCAGAAAAGGCCATAGTCCTTTATGGCACAAAATTTTGAATAAATATATCTATAACTAATAAAAGTATTATTTATAAATATTTATTATTTACAGTAAATGCTAACAGAACCTATTAGTACTATGCCCCTAAAAGTGCTAGATCTGCAATATCCCCACAATTCTATTAAGAAATAAAAGCTTTTAACCCTACAGAAATCACAACTGCAGTGGAACACACTCTTGCCAAGGATAAACCTTGCTTCAGGTTCCACAAGCATTTTGCTGTTAATTAGTCAATCCTTTTGAGTCCTTCCCAGTCTAATCACATTCATAAGACATATCTGGTCAATTCACACCACCCTCTTGGCACACACAAGATCCCCATTAGCTTACCTTCATGAAGAAGCCCGAGTACCTGAGAACCTCATCTTAACAAACATCAACATATATATTGCAACTATCTTCTGCTCACTTTCTCCACAGTTTCTGCAAAATTATGGCCAGCTTTGGATTAATTAGCATGACTGGGAAGAGTTATGTCCTTCTTCAGGGTAGTATTTTGGCGGAAATGTGTGTGAAACACAGTTCTCTAAATGTAAAAGTATGGCCATCATAAGGCCTGTATTTTATTGCTTCTTGTGAGAGAACAGAGACAAGTCACTTAATCCTTTGCCCTGGGACCCTCAAATGCATTTGGCAGTACCAGCATGGCAAGGATGAACCCCAGGAATAGTTTACCATACAGTGAAAACTTCAACCCCAACTCTACATCAGCTCCTGCACCTGCTCCCTCTTATAGGTAAGTAATTTATGAAGGTATCTCAGAAGAGGGAAGAGCCACTTCTTTAGAGGAAGTGGCACATGCTAGTCAGGAGTGAAAGGCTGAGTAAGGACATAGTCTGAGGCTTAGGTGTGGCTGGCCAGAGGGAGAGTGACATCCTGAGCATAGGATTCCCCACTTGGGAGGCATGGCACCATTAGTCAGAAATTTGTCACCATTTAATCTGGTTAAAAGTTGACAAACAGAAGTCTCTTTTTGGTAGCAGCTGTTTTGATTTTTTAGAAATATTACTGATTCCTGAATTGTGATGTTATGTGCTTACAGTACCAGAGAGAAATCCAAGCATCTTCCAGGATGCAGGTCTACACTCACTATTTTCTAAACTACTTTGAAATGCTTGGTTGAAAACACAGAATGACTCACAGAATGATGCAGGCAGGAAGAGTCATTTTTAGGTTACATAGTCTGACTTCCTGATCAGGGTATTGCTCAATGCCCAGTTCAGTCATATTATGAATATCTGCAAGGATAGGTATTTCACAGCCTCTCTGCATACCCGTCCCAAATTTTGTCCACCTTCATGGTGAAATATTCTTTTCATTATATCTAATGAGAATTTTTTTTGTTCTATCTTGTATTCATCACTTCCTGTCCTATTGCTGTGTGTTTTCAAGAAAAGTCTGTCTGTTCCTTCCCCATAACCTTCCATTAAATAGCTGAAGACATCTGTAAGATCTGTCCTAAGCCTTCCCTTCTCAAAGCTGAAAAAAGAATTTATCTTAGCCTCTCCTCATGTTCTCCAGGCCTCTGACCCTGGCGGGGCACTGCTAGACTCATGCCTCATCGGTCTTGTAATGGAAAGTCCAAAACTTGCCTTTTACTGAAAAGCTTCTCCCTAAGCAGTCATCTCAAATCCATAATGTTGCACAAGGCTTTTCTCTCTCTTTCCATCTGCTTTTGTTGAACTTCATAAAGTTCCTGTCAGTACATCCACAGCCCGGCCAGATCCCTCTTAATAGCAGTGCTACCCTTCAGTGAATGGGTCACCCTCCCCATTTTGGTATTGTCAGCAAACTTGAAACATGCCATTAGCACTCACTGTTAATATTTGCAGGAAGGGAGGAGGTTGGTGAGCGAAGTCCTGACTTTGTTCTGTTTATCAGCTCCCTAGCATAATTTGAGGAAGCCATATTAGTCTATATCCTTAGCTTAAACTGAAACAGTCCAATTACCACTGGAAACAAAAAAAAAAAAAGAAAGGGCAATTTTAGGAGCATGCCTTTGGCAAAGAAGCTTGTATTCTCCAATGTATTAAGTGAAAAATCACATTTTTTCTTGGCTGTCTCATAGTATTACAATATTACAGACCATTTTTTCCAGAGAACTTAAAAATTATCTTTCCTTTAAAAATATATACCTATCTCTCTTTCCAAGTTAAATAGCAATAAATTGAATGTTAACTTCTTTTTTTCATTTTTATTATTATAGTTTTAATTACTGTGGGATAGTATTTATTACTTTTCTATACTTTGGAAAAGAGAAAATATAATGAATGAACTATTGACAGTGTGTGTTTTTCATGTTACATATTTTTGCCAGTACCTTGAAGAATATTTGACTGAGACAGCTGCACTAAAAACCAATTAAAATAATAGAATTGCTTGGGTTGGAAGGGACCTTAGAGATCATCAAGTTAATGCATTTGAAAATACATTTGAAGACTTTGAAAAACTCAGCAAGAAATTGTTCAACATATTGGAACTACATGATCTTTAAGGTCCCTTCCAAACCTAACCATCCTAGGATTTTATTATTCATTTTTTACAAGTAAATTCTGATAAAGTGTCTATGTTTTGTGAGGATTTTTTTAGTGTTTATATATATTTACGTTGAAGCCAGACTTTTTAAAAAACAAAGAAACTTACAAAAGACATCTCCTCTAAGGCTTCGCTCATCAATTTGATTTTCAAAATCTTCCTTCTCCTCTTCATCTGACTCTTCTGCCTCCTCTTCTGCAGCAGCTTCAGTTTCTTTCTCTTCCTCACTGTAACTCCCACCAAGATCAGTACCACCTTCATAGTCCAGTAACTGCAAGTGGGTCTTAGAAGGTGGTGTCACAGCTGCTTCTGGGATTGCATTCTTGATTGTTTCCTGCTTTTTCACATTGCTTTTATGTGCAAGAAGTTTCTTAATTGTGTCCTTAGCTGTTCCAGGGATTCTCGCAATTTCCTTCACTGACTTTTCAGGGATAACTAGAACCAAGAAGAAAATAGAAAATATTCATCCAAGGAATCATTCAGCAATGACAATGTTTTTAAATGGGACCCTGGTGTCCTTTACAAGGTCCAGAGACCTATAGAATTAAATTCTCTACCACGAGATGTAAGTTCAATTCTGCACAGAACCTAACACACATGCACACGTTCAGCTCTGTTGTGTGGACAGCTCTGGCTGAGTTACAGTGAAAAGACCAAAGCAATCCTCTGTAATGATCTCTTTGGACCCCTGTGTAACACAGGAGTAACGCAGGCCACAGAGCCCCTTACTTAAATTATTTTTACACTGGAGCTTGGGTAAAAAAAAAAAAATCCTTCTTCAATTACTGGACTAAAATTGTCCGTGGAGCTGGGATCCCCTGCACAACAACTGCAGCCTAATAATAATGAGCATTTCTCTTGGCTATGTTTCATGAACTTCTCTGGCCTAATTTTCCTTCCATGGCAGACTGAAAGCTACTGAAATGGAGGATATTTTGAGAAGACATACATCAAGCTGCTCCATCATATTTCTTTTAGCTCTAAGGGATATTTAATTGTAAGGGGTAGACACCAAAATTCAGAGAAGCATCCAAGAATGCCATCTTGCAATTCCAAGATGTACTAGAACACAAATGTAACATTTCCTGAGAATTTACCATTTTATGATTCCTCTTGGATGTGAAATACTATAGCTTATTGTTTTGGATAAAGTGGTATTATTTTAATTATTCTGGAATTCACCTTTTGGATACTACTATCAAATGTTGTGCACAACCATGTCATAAACTACTGACAGCCTTCTGCAGTTTGAGTCCTTTATGTGAACTACCTAGGAAACAATGAAAGCTGAGCAGTTCCAGTGTGCCATAAAAAAGCTCTTTCATAAAGAGAGACTCTTTTCATCAGTGCATCAGAATAGCCTCATATACTGCTTCCCATCTTTGATTCTCAATCAGTATTGATGCTGCAGTACCTACAGTCTTTTAGGATTAAAAATTGCGGTGGAAGAAAGCTATTTTTATTTCCTTCTGCTTTTGCTGTCTAATGATTGTATTATCAGGGCAAGAATATGTTCCTATTTTACTCCTCACTTTGTATTTATGAAAGTTTTATAGTAGTACTTTGAGACAGATGGACTGGACTTGGAACCTTGGGTAGTACTATTTTCTCTGTGCTTTTTTTCATGGAGACACAGCAGAAGAAAAAACACCAGTTAAGAGAATAGAACTACAGTCTAATAGGAAAAGGGGAAAGTTCTCTGAATTTATATTCATACAATTCTATCACTGTGAATTTGTCACATTTTATTTATGGCAAGTGCAGCTATGTGCTATTAAGTATGTCAGGAACAGAATCACTCTTGCTGTGCTCACTGTAGCATTCAGGTGTTTTTGAGATTGCTGTTGGCCTAAACAGATGCCAATAAAATAAAAGTCAAAATTGAGGATTTGTTCTTTCTTTCTTTTATATAAAACTTGTAGGCTTGCTTGTCAAATACTTTCAAATAAACTCTTTACTAATACTCTGCTAAGTATCCTCTGGATGATAATGTCATGAAGGATGTAAGGTTCCCTGGGTCTAAACTCAGAATTCAGCAAAAAAAATTAACAGGAAAGCTTAATTCCAAACAAATTTCCTCTTGATAATCAGTAACAAGAAACTTCACGCTTTTAATAAAGAGGCTATGGGGATTTTCAAGGCCACAGGACTGACTGCTCAGCAGACCTGAACATCTGCTTTTAGTTTCTGCTTTGAAGTTTTCCTCATGAAATGAAAAAATCTTACAGTTCAACATAATAACCTCTGTGGTGTCAGAAAACCAATCTCCTTGTATGTGCAAAATTTAGCAGTGTGGAAAATCAACTGACAGGAGTGACAAAAATAGAGGGATGAAAATGTATAAATTCCCATGTGCTTGCAGACTCCAGTTTGCTGCTGCACTATGAAAATCTCCATGCCTGTGGAGACAAAGAGACTCTAGGCACTAAGCATATTTTAGGAGATAGCACTAGTCTCCTTCTAACCTGCATTCAGCTTTAGAGTAGCCAGAGGTGTGGATTTAAGGCTTTTTATGTCTACCCATAAATTGCAGGAGGACTAATGCAATGTAAGGATACACCACCTTAAACTCAGTCTGTTCTTTTGAATCCATGACCTGTGGACTTGCCTGAATGAGCAGCTCACCTTCTCTGGCACCCTGGCGGGGCTACAGCTGAGGCAGTGATTTTTCAGGATCTTTTGTCTCAAGGCATGTAGATAAATGCAGAGATGCTGGTCACAAAAATCTGTGCATTTATCTGTCCATGTGACTGCAGAGAATTTTGGAAAGTGCAAAGAAATGTAGTGCATTCCACCCCAGCTCTTTTTTATGTACCTTTGATCAGGAAGCATGCAGATTAATGCCTCCTGCTCATGGAGTTTCTGTTTATTGCCCTAATATGAAAATATCTCCGTTTTCAAAGGTATTTTCTTTCTCTGAAATAGAGAGAATTAAGGCAAGAAGTAGAACAACAAAGACAAAAGGTGGCTGAGGGCTAAAAGGAAAACTTTTCTGTCGTCAGTTGCTATATGAAATTATAAACCCACAGAAATGGATTGGTGTAGGATGTCTAATGACAAAGTTGTGAAAGTTGAGTTGAAAAAAATACATAGAGAGCATATGCCAACACGTTGACCCTGTGCTGCATTGTGTAAAGGGAAGTACTCAGGGGATGATACAGGAGAGGGACAGACAATGGTCTACTTTCCTTCCACACCCGCTGTGGCTGCAGCCAGTGCTGGCCCTGAACATACAGGGGGTGCAGTAGGAGACAACTTGCTCTGCACTCCAGCAGGCACCCCACTGCTTCCACCTTCACACCTCACAGAGTATTTAAAAACCTGCCGAGAGACAAGCCTAGGAGATTGGCTTACAAATCCTTTCGTAGCTCCCTTTATAGCTTCTCTATATAAGAGTTGGAGAAGTGAGAGAGACAGAAAACTATTTACCACGTGTAGGTGGTGTCTGTAGAGTAAAGATTAGATCAGCATGACATACTTTCAGAAATCATTCTAAGTTATCAACTTCTTTGAGATATTCTTAAGAGAGTCTGAAAGCTTTCATGCATAGGTTAAAAGACATTAATAATGGGCTATTATTTTCTTCTAAGCACCATGGAACATCATCTATCAATATGTATTCCTACCCTATTTAATTTCTAAAATTTTTACAGTCTTATTTAGGGAAGGATACTTTGAGAAATCAGGGCAAGTATGTCATGCTGGACTGTGCTTAATACATGACTACACCAGCCAGCAAAGCATTCAGGAGGAAATGTGTGGTAACAAAGCCTAAGTGTTACTCACTAAAGGATGACAGCAGTATTTGACTCCATACTGAATTAAATTTTAAGAATATCACCAGCAATATGACCACAATCGCTTCTGAAGCTTTGAAACTTTATTATGTCAAACCAAACCTTTCTCAGGACTGGCAAGTTAATAAGAAAGCAAAATAATGTATGGGGTTTAAGGGTTACCCTAGCAGTAAAAAATGAACGAGTAATACAAGAGGCAGAGAGAGAGATGGCATGAATTTTTATTGACATTTAGATACCCAACAAAGCATAATGAAGAAGAGTAATCTCTGCCTCTAGCCAGGCAATAACAAGAGTGTCATTGCTGAGCTCCTGAGAGTGATGCCTGTAGACCTTAATATAGTAATCCTTTTTCCTGTTATTTTGTAGGACCAAAAAAGTGAATCGAAAATAGGTTCATTTTATTTCCCCAGGAATCTTAATTGCTTATGGAACCTTGTGAGACTCTATTTTTAAATAAAAGCTGGAATACACATAGAAATATGTGGCAGGGGAAATGTGGATTTTCAATGCACAATAGGAAATCGGGAAACACATGAACCTGAGAACAGCAACAGATTGCAGCAAGATGGAGGCCAGATGTGGAAATGACAAAGACCCTTTTAGGGATCATTCAAATCAATCCATCTCTATGGATTCTCAAACAAAATGTATGCTGCAGACAGTTCAGAAATAGTCTCCAACATTTCATACATACAGGAGTGTTAAATGGCAAAATGGTGCCTTAGTAACCACAGACCATATCCACACCAGCAGCAGTGCTTGCAGCCTGATGTTTCAGCAGCTTTCTCCAAGTTAGTGTATTGACATACAAATTGAATGAAAGAATTTCCACCACCTTCTGTGCAAAGGTGAATTATATATTACCTCACTTATTAGATTATATGGTGGCATGAGGAGATGTAGCCATAGGAGTTTCATTATAAACAATGTGCTTAGTTGCTCTCCTTTCATACTCCAAAAATTAGATTATATATTAAAATGGTTTTCATTTTTTTAAAAAAGCAAATAGTGCTTCCATGGTAGACAGTTGTTTTTCTTTTTTCTTTATTTTTTTTTTTTTTTGTACTAGAGAAAATAGCTATAAAGAACTAATGCTTCCCTGTGAAAACAGGATTCCAGCTCTGTGGGAGTAATTATGTGGAGTACTGGAGACTTATTTAAGAGGCTTTTTGTTCAGCTGCAGCCCAAGCCCAGGCCCATCTGTTGAGAGCTGGAATGGACCACAGGAACTGTAGCCATTATCACCAAAAGGAGTGTGAAGACACACCCTTCAGCCCCTAAATCCCCAAGATGGTGTCCTCATCCCATTAAACCCAATAGCAAAATTTCTTTTGGCTGCAGTAAAGCCAAAGCTTTTCCACACCTGCCATACGACATGGAGAACACTTAGTGTTTCACTGCAGGCTGGTACATCCAATTGTTTGTGTCACTGTTTGAAAAAACATTTCCCCAATAGCAAGACACATCCTGCCCCCATCAGTTACACTGGTCAGATGTTTTTGAAGATTGCAGTAAAAATCAACTATTGAAACATTCAGAGATAAAAGAATCTCCTCCTTTTTCTGTAAAAAAAATATATATATATATGTGGGAGGATCACCACGAGAGAAACCAGTCTCTATTTAGCACCACTGCATTTCAGGGTTCACCTACCACTGATTGTATTTTAATCTTCCCCTCTGGCTGTTTACATCTTTCTAGCTGGACCCTCACCTTTTGACCTTCTGCCTATGGCTCTGATTGCTCTCATTACTGTATGTTATTCCTCTATCCTCTCTTGTACTAAATCTCTTTTCCATTTATTGTGTTCTATTAAGTTTATGAATGGCATGGATCCTTCCTCTGCTAAACAACAAATGGACTTCGGTAATTGGAAATGTGACATCAGGAAGTAGGCAGAGGGCAAACTATGTAAGAGAAACACCATTGAGAAGATAGGAATCATCTGACTTCAGAACTGATTTTTTTACAGGGCTAGACATCAAAAAATGTCTCTCCACAAGTGAAAATATTTCTGTTATTCATATTTAAGCAATCATTCTTGTTGAATTGTTTTTGCTTGAAGAAAGAATATTTTATACATAGAGTTAGTCGAAAAGAACATTTCCCCGGAAATTTTTCCTTCTCATTAAAAAGAAAAAGCCAAGTAAATGAACAAAAAACCCCTCAGACTATTTTGCTCAGAGATGTATTTGTTTAACATTTCACCTGTGGTACATTTTGTTTTAACAAAACCATATCAAGATGTGTCATGTCAGTTTGCTTTGATAGCCAGTCAAATGCATCCTTCCATTTCAGTGAGCTGCAGCGACATATCACAAGGGATGTCATCTAGCAAGGAAACTGGCTGATAACATTGAATCTGAGTAGAAGAATGCTCTAAACAGCTCTGCTATGGTAATCTATGTCCATATCAAACCTTTCAGTAACAGTCAGATTTTTGTGGTTTTGTTTTTCCTTGTTAAAAGTCAACATTTTTTTACTGGAAGTCGAAACTTAACAAAACAGTGCTCTCCTGTGCAGGGCCAGGAGTTGGACTAGTGGGTCCCTTGCAACTCAAAATATTCTGTGAAAATATTAATTTATCAATGTGTATTGTAATTTCCAATTACTATCATAATGGGAGTAGGAACATGAATAATAGAGGGACTCAGAGAACATCTGTGACAATGAAGTAAAATCATAGTACATAGCTGATCAAGAATTATATATTACATAGACTTCATCTGCTATAGACAAAAACTTTTAAAATGTTTGAACAAGAGTCAAGTGTCCTCTTGAGGAAAACATCTTTAATGATGTTGCAGGAGAAACATCTGCCAGATTTAATAAAGGTATAAATTAAAAGGTTCCTTTTAAATATAAAGTCAAGAACAGCCTTTCTTTCTTCTTGGAGGGTCATACTCAGTTAAAGTAGGAAATGACATGTTTATAGGAGGTCTTCCATATTCAATAGACAAACAAAGGCAAAATTTTAAGTGAAACCAGTCTAACACAGAAGTCACGGCCTTCCTCCCTTTTCTCATTTTTTGCTAAGTTACCCTGAAACTCTTCTGGGAGCAACTGCACAGCCCTCCAAGGGGCTAACCTTAGAAATACACGGAAAATTCAGAGTAGATTTTTTAAACTATTTTCTCTGTTTCTTCAAGACAAATTTGCTTCTCTGTTCTACTTGCAATTGCTAGAGATATTACGAGACTTGGAGACTTATAGGCAAAATTAATTTGAACAAGTGATACTTGTATTAACTACGCTATGAGTCATACAATTAATATATTATTTTGTGGAGAGGTTTTGCTTGGTTGGTATTGCAGCATTGTTCAGCACGACTTTTCTGAGAATACACTTTGTAATGATCAACTATTGGAAAAAACATTACAGCACTATTCCTGACATCCAGTGGTACTCACCAGCACAATCAAATCCACTTCCTCGGTAGCCCTGTTTACATTTGCACTGGAAGGACCCTTCGGTGTTGAGGCACTCTGCGTGGAGGTTACACCTGTGTGTATTTGTCACACATTCATTTACATCTGGGGGAAGATATAAACGCTTCAGTGAAAACTGTGTTGAAACCCAAGGTTCATGACAGCCTGTTTGTGCCACCCATCTGTTTCCAGGTACTGCAAGCACTAATGTTAGACCACGACAGTGCAGTGACCCTCAGGGGCAGAAGAATTCACACTAGGAGAGAATGCTTGGTGTCAGCTCCAAATGCACAGATGCTGGCGTACGCATCCATGGAAAATGTAGAGCATCCCAGTAAAAACAAAGTGAATGCAGTGATTTTCTGACTGAGAACAGGATTCAAACTGTAGGTTGTGCACACTCTTCTATTAAAATGCACAAGGCACCAAGAGAATATGTGACATCAATTAAAAAACAGTTCACCAAAAGTTTCTCATTCTTTCATTCACTGTAGAAAGAATGTAATAGAAAGTAACCCTGCGCATGCCAAGATGTCAATGTCTTTAATCTACCTCTAACATTCCAGCATACATATGATGCTGCATGAAACAAGGTATAATTAGGAAAATTCAGTAGAAAATATTACATTCAACTCACAGAAAAATGTACAGGCACCAAGAGTATTTGATTTTGCTCCGTTACAAAGATATTTCTGATTTCCCCCACGAAGGAGTCCTGTTGGTGCACAAATGTTTGCACCACTCGCATTTTATCCAGATTGCAGCATTTTTAGCAGCTGACAGATCCTCTCATAATGTAAGTCAGCAAACAAACAAGTAGCAGGAAGACTGACTCAAAAGTCTGGTGTGTCTGAGTGTGAGATTTAGGATTGCAAATAAAATCCTGAGTACTGAGACCTTTCCAGTATTCCCCCCATACACATATATTGTATGAGAAAAGAAAATATTTTTTCCATTTCAAGTCTCGCAGGGTTTGCAGACAACATGAAATGCAAACTTAAGTCTCCAAACCTGCCTTATGATCTCCCTCCCACCCCTCACTTCCAATATCAAATAAATCCCATTAATCCTCTTTTTTATGCACTTGTAGTAGTTCCAACTCTTTCAGGCCCTTGTGTAGTCAACAGCTTGAACAATAATCTCACAGCACCTGCTGCAGTAACTTGTACTTTGCTCTCCTTCCAGCATTCAGCTAATGGATTGAAACAGGAGTAAGGGTGTTTTGGTATTTATTTTAACACCTGAGCATGTCAGGATAACTTTTTGCCTGTATTTATTTTTGTTCGGGAGAAACTTTGTCATGCAACAGAGACCTGAAAAGTAATTGAAACCTACTATTTTCATACTTTTTTTTCCCCAAGTTCTGTACAATCCATCCAAATAACTGTTTTTACAGTCATGAAGGCACTTAATTCACATTCCTCAATAATGACATGAAAAAAAGAAAAGAAAATATTGTGAAAATATTCATCACAGTTTGAAAGCCAAGACAACAAAAAATGTCTAAATTTAACTAAACCTTTACCAGCAGTTGCTTTTTTTTCTTAGTTAACAATTTCCAACTTACAACAAACTCTTGCACATCTTGACTTGGTACAATGAAGCAATTTGAATTGTAAGTGCCAGTGATTTGGTTTTTCATAAGACTACAGAAAAAAAGAAAGAAACAGAGAAAAATTCAAAGTGCCATCAAGAATATTTTTAGTGTGACATCTTTTACCCATTTCTGAGGCAGCATCCCCAGGACAGGCCAACATGCTTGTAGCAATGACAGGGAAGATGCACACTGTGGGGATTAAAAAGAATGAAGAAGGAACATCCATGGGCTAACTCTTACCTACACAGTTGTAGCGGCCACTGGTGTATTTTAGTTCATAGCCAAGCTGGCACTTGCAGTAGAAGCTTCCAAATGTGTTGATGCATCTGCGGTTGTAGGAGCAGACAGCTTTGCCAGTGGAGCATTCATCAATGTCTACAGCAGGAGAAGGGATGCTGGTCAGATCCACAAGAAGGTAAAATGGGAAAGAAAGAACTCGCTGGGATTTGCATGGGAATGGTTTGGTCTTTTTCACAAATAAGCTTAATAAGTAAGTCCTATAACTTCACACTTGGTGATGACTTTCGCACGTGTTCTTATAAGTGAAGCTGTAAAATGTGAACTAACTTTATGGAAGAAAACAGTACCAACTATTATCAGTAATGCTTTCTTCATCACAGGAAACTCACAGGTAATGTTGAGGCTTCTGGAGAAAAGTTGAGAAGTTTGTATTGTGGGTCATCACGATAAAAGAAAGCCCCATCCAAACGAAATTCCCAAATCCTATAACACATTATGTCAGCAGGGCAGCTTCCTGGAGGCAAAGCACTGTATTTAATGGCCTCAGAGCAATAGGCAGAAACTGAATCTGTTGATGACTCTAAATTATGTCAAAACTTTGAATTATTTATTGGGGATGAGACTTATCCAAAGAATTACGTGGCCAATACTACAAGAAAGATTACTTTTAGAAAAGCATGAAAACTTTATATCACACTGAGAATAACACGAAGCATTATTTAAGCCAGCGAGGAGGGTTAAGTATTTCCTAACCTTTCCCCAGAATCTTATGGCTTTGGGGATCCTGCAGAAAAGAAGCTGAGAGAGAGCTCTCTAACCATACCAATGCATGTCCTTCCATTTGGTCCCAGCTGAAGGCCACCCGATGGACAGAGACATTGCACCTGCCCTTTGACTTCTTCACATCCATATTGGCAATTCACCATGGCACATGTCCTAGAACCTGAAAAGAGTATTTAAAACAACAAGAGAGCAAAATTCTAGGCTGGAATCACACACTTAATTTTAAGTTAGATTTGGATGAACACAGAAATTAATCAGAACAACAAAATTCCATTCATTATAAATAAAGCTGTTTACACATTAACTTATTAAAAATTCAGGAGTCTATTAGGTATTTTCTACAAACAAAACTCTGTCACTGAAAAACTAGAAGCTTCCTCAGGTCTGAAAAATCACGTTGGCTAAAAAAGCAGAATGCTTTCCATTTCATGCTGGCTTAAAGACAAAGAAGATAGGTAGAAATACCTATTTTCACAACAAGTTTAGATAAGCCTTAGATCACACAACAAATGTTTGCAAGAACAGTTTTCATCAACTGTGGAAAGCATATCAAGACGGATAAAATAAATCAGTTGTGGGGCACAGAAAGGTAAAGCAAGGAATAATGGCATGAAATTCAGCACAGTAAAAAGTAATCTGTGTTGGTGCTTTGCTTGAGTACATTCAGTCATCCTTATTCAACAGATGAACTGGCAGGACTATACACCGAGACGATACTAGCTGTTCTTCATCTGAAGCAACACTATCAAAGACTTTTATCAGGACCAAAACACCTCTGAGCACCAAAATATAAGTATGACCTAGTTTACTTAACCCAGGAACTACCAAATAGGAAGCCTCTTTCAGCTGTGACCGTACCAGAGAGCTGGGGCAAAGACCCTATCCTGAATAAGCTAAATCTGTTCATCACAGGAAGAAAATCTGCTGGGATTAAATGTGATTAGATGATTTTGGTGTGCCTGTTCCACCAGCTCTGTTACTTACTTGCACATGTGCCATCTGGCATGAGCATGTACCCGTTGAGACAATAGCACTTGTAGCTGCCATGGGTGTTCATACATCTGTGCTCACAGGGACGTGGCTTCAGTCCACATTCGTTCAGATCTGCAGAAGTCATTGGAACTGAGTGAGTGCTGGGCTTTTATACATATATTCATGCATATAGGTGGATAATGTTGCCTAATGGGTTGAGTTCCCCAGAGTAAAATCATCTGGATGGAAAACAAGCCAGCCCCTTGCAAGATGAGAGTTTAGCAGACCATCTGGCTGAAAGACTGCTAGTAAAACGAACATACACAGACTTCTACACTTGAAAATTTAATGCAAAGTCTGGCCACATCTGGCAGCTTATTAGGAAGAAGTGGAGGGGTGGAGAGAATTCTAGCTAATCTTTTTTTGGGAGTTATTTTTCTGTATTTCTCTGATTCTAGCCCTCCGGTTGACCTCAGTACTAGAAAGGCAAAAACATGAGACTAAGAACAGCAAAACAGCTTGAGATAAACTGAAACAAAGATTTTTACTTAATTTCTCTGAGCTACACACTGGCACCAAGGTTATCAGTAGCAGAAATGAAATACAATATATTATAATAATTATGTAACTTTAAAAGGACCAATCTCAAAAATCTCAAAATCCTGAGAATACAACATCCTAAATCCTTATCAAAATCCAGGATTTAAAGGCTTTTCAGAAACTAAATCAATTTCAAATTCTCAACACCTATCCTTCACAGGGAGGAAATGAGAATTCTAAAACATTTAATTTGTGTGGTATAGAATGAGTGGTGCTGACAATGATAATTGGCCAATGACAAGGGGACAACATCTGTGTTTTTGACTTCCATGAACTGACATCTCTACCTCTTGCAGTGATTTGTAACAGACAGAACTCATTTATAGAATGCACCAGCATAGGCAGCCCATTTGATATGTGTTTAACAGCACATGTGACCGATAACAAAATTTCAGTAAAGATGCAGCTCTCCAGGCAAGCACTGAGCTTGTGCAGCTCCACTTCTAATGGGAGAAGCATCTGTTCTTGTGTCTCACCCTGCAGACCACAGCAACAAAACTTCCAGGCCATTCAAAGTATAAACTTAGTGGAGGTGCACAAGTGTTTGTTACAGCTCAGTCCAGGGAAGAGAGAGGGCTGGACTCCACTATTTAAACATAAGGTCTGTTTGAAAAAGGACAACCTATCTGCTTGAAAATCACACTGGATTTTCGTGCTACTGTGACTTCACTAAATAACTAAGACTCTTAACAAAGGAACTAGAGAGCAAACTGAAGAACAAAAGTTACTCCACTTAGACCATACATTTTCAAAAGTGCTTATCTGCACCTATCTCGCACAATGCACAGATAGCATACACAGCTCTGAAAAAAAACCTGTGGAGATAAGGCTAATTTAGCTCAGACTTGGTGGCAGACTAATACAGTCCCCTTATCTCTGTTATTTTAGTTAGCTCATGTTGAGCTTGCTCAGCAGGACATTCTGCTGTAAGGACAGACCAAGGCTACATCTGCCAGTAAATTAAAAGTGGGTATTAGCACTCCTGGCTGATGGAACATGACCACCTATAGGGCTATACTGTTGAAGCAAACAGCTCTTGGACACTTCTGGCCTGTGCCAGCCACCACTTCACTGAAGAAATCCTGGTCATGCTTCAGAAGGTAGAAAAGCCCAGGAGCTAACAGGGAATTTGCATGTGTAGGTCTGTTCAGTGCTTCCTCCAAGCCTCAGTCTCTGAACCTACTGAAGTGCACAGAACTGATCTGATTGCCTATGGAGAGTATGTCAAATGCACGTGGAGTTACTGCACAGAAAACACACATCTGGGGGCTTCTCTGTTGCCTTTTAGTAATATTTAAGCTTCCAAATAGTTTTTGAGGTTAAACTTCTGGGTTTAGAGGCTGAAGTTGTAAGTGGTACCTACATATCTGTTACACATAAGCACAGCTGCTGTTTCCCTTTCCTCTCTAGCGGTACTGAGGAATTGACTTCTTTCCCTGTGAGAAACATCAAAAGTGCAAAAGATGGAGTTTTCCAAAATACTTAACAGTACAGCTTTAAGGTATATTGTTTGAAAGATACTGTGTAATAAATGGGCTATATTGACTATAAAAAAGGTGTGGTTAGCACGTCAATGCAATATTTTCAAGCAAAGCCTGCAGGAGCTTAGGAAGGCAGCAAGGACAGATCTAGTCATTTGTGTGACCACTATGTTATGCTTCTGTCATAGCACCTACAGTGCTATGGCCTCTCTATGCACAGTGACCTGCTCCTTTCATCTCATCCAAGACAGGGATCTCATAGCTTGGAACAGGAAAAAAAAGCTGAGATCTTACCAATGTGTTAACTGAAATATTTCCATGTCAAATTCCAAATTTATGGAGGGAAAACAGTGCATTTAAAGTTTCTGAAAATGCAGTTCTAAGGACTCCTAATGGTGGCTCTCAGAAATACCATCAGCATATGCAAACAGCCCAGGCAGCTTGATAAATTACATGTCTAGCATAAAATTGCATGTCTTTCTGATCAGAAAATTAGTTTAAAAAGAAACATAGGTTGCTGGTTAAAAAAATAACATAGGTTCTGAAATGGACTTCCATCTCTTCTGATACTTTCCTATATAATCTCTCTGTGCCTTAATCCTCTGACTATAAACATGACAGTTTGCCCTTGTCATCAGCCCACAAGAGATACACAATATAGGTTCAAACTTTTGTCTGCTGAAGGAGGTTTAGAGCTTGCCTGGGATGCTGGAGACGCAAAAGCCTTAAAATTTTAAGTTCTTCTATGTAAACAAGAAAATATCCTGGTTTACTATTTTGAAAGATGACACAATCCATAGTACAAGGTAAGGAAACAGAAAACCAGCAGTCTTCTTTCTGGAGTATATGCACAAACCTTGATTACAGGTTTTCCCTGTAAACCCAGGGAAACATTTGCATTTGTTTGGTCCCATGCACTCGCCATACTTGCAACCATGTCTACAGGTAGCTGGTGGAATCAGGCACAGAAAGGAAAGAGAAAAATAAAATGTTAGAAATACACTATTTGAGAACTTTTGACCTGCCTAGCTGCCTAAAAACTTTTGCACAAGTTCAGCATCTTCCATACCTCTTCCTCTAGTGTGAGCATGGTAACTACTGATTAGCACTTTATTTGGCTTGAGAATAGTGGTGCTAACAAAAATTACAAGAATTTGGTTTTTTCCAGATTTATAAAGACAAGAGGTCTCTTCCTCATATTTTTTTTTCTGCAATGCTTACAACTCATATTTAGTTTTGTACTCTTGCCTTCTTCCTTTTTTTAAGAAGCCTATGTGAGAAGCAGCTGGCCAACAGCTTGAATTGTTATGCTTGGCATCTGGAGCAGGAAAGAGGTAACAGCACTCTCCTAGAACCAAAGGAGACACATAATACTACAGCAGTTTTACAGTCTTGGATCTCCTCAGTTACAGCTGAGGAACGTGTCTATCCCATGGTGGAACATCCAGAGCATATCTGTCATCAAGCAACTGTCCTTACCATGCATCCTAGTAAGTATAATTGCATCAGGTTTACAATAATTTGAGAGGGCTACATTTAACCTGGATGCATTAAAAAGCAACTCTAAGCTCTCTGGATCATCAATCAGAAATTAAATGCTGAGCTTTATAAGCCTTAAGGCTCCTGAAATCACTATGATTGTCAGCACGGGGGTTATTCAGGAAGAGCAAACCAAACATGCATTTAAATCAGGACTAGCTCTGGAGAAACAGTGAAAGAGTGGGCACCAGGATGTGAATCTCGATTGCTTATGTAGTTAAGCTGATCTGCAAACTATAGGAAAGTTTAGTTACTATATAGTAAAATTAATATTAACATTTGTTTTTCTGACTTCGAGTATCTTCCCTACATTAACAGATGCATTCAGATGTACTGAAGATACTAACTCTGCAGATTGAGGCATTTTTCAACACTACTTCTATCCCGGAATGCAACGCGGCACACTACAAGACCAGCTTGCTCCCCTGGGATGCTCAGGATCCCTGCTTGGGATGTTCTCCCATGGGATGGACACATTCTTCTGCTATAACTGAGGAGATGCAAGACTGCAAAGGAACAGCTTGCAGTGTTATAGCACTGAAGTAGAGAAAAACACCACATCTGGATTTACAATGCAGAATTATATTATAGGTGGTTTAAAGTGATTTTCCAAAGAAGAGTCTTCAAATTTTATGAAAACCTGTTGCTTTAAAACAAGACAACCTCCTCCACTGGCTGATCAAAGTTACATTTGCCAGTTGTCCCTCCAGGGTATTAATTTGCATCAAAACTAAAGTGCGATTAAGCAATGCAAGAAATACTACAATAATCTCTTTTCCTTTTTTAAAATGGCATCTCATACATATGGAGCAGAGACATTTTAGCATCTTTCCCTTTTAATATATGGATTTTCAGCAATGAATAATCTCAAGCCTCTATACAAATTTACTAGATATAAAAGATCAAACTCTCTGGGACAACAGGTGCAACATCTGAAAAAGATATCTAAAACTTGTATTTTATTATTTTATTGTGTTTTGCCCAAGTACAATTGGACAGAGAGATTCCACACTGCATTCTCCTTGGGATATGTAGACCTTCTACAAATCTGAAGTGTCCTAAGAGTCATTGTCTCTTCATTAAAGTAACAATCCACAGACCAGAACTCTGGCTGGCAACCCAAGCTCAAGTCAGGGGCACTTACTGCTTGAGTTTTATTTATATTTTTAGAAAGTTAAAACCTTCTGGTTCTCAGAGGCTGTGTGCTCTGAAGACAAAGGATACCAACTGATATAAAATCATTTTAGAGGTCCTTACATAACACTGGAAAACACTGCATTTGTGGCACATACTCAACAGCTGTAACAGTATAGCCACTGACCAGGGCTGTGCAGGTCAGAACAGATGGTGCCTTCTGGATCTAAGAATTTCTGAACATGCAAGTTATGGTTTGGTGTAATTTACCCAGAGCTCTGGGGTTTTTTGAGGAGATGGTCTCTCACGCATGTTTTATTCGCTCCCTCACAGAGTTAAGAGATTTCACTCCTCAGAAGTTTTCTTTCTGTAACTTCTGGCAGACATGTAAGAAACCCCTTTATTAGCACCAAGTATGCAGCCACAGAGAGGAAATAAGCAGAAAGTTAATGTTACCTTCACAGTGGCCCTTGTTCTTTCTCCAGCCAGGACAGCAATCCAACCTGGAACCATAGCGACACACCCCAGGCCAGCTCACAGCCGCCAGCTGCCCATGAGCTCTCGAGCTGTGTAAGGAAGGACAAACACTAGCCCCATAAGGAAAATGCACTAGTCCATTCCTCTGTACACGCCTTTGTATATTTCCCTTATGCTTTATCCACTGTCAGGCATTTTCATTTCACCTAGGGCAGTGCTCCTAGACAGGAATGCAAACTTGCATTTGATCAGAGAAACAGGGATGATGGGAATGTTTCATCTGCAATAAATTAACTGTGCAAGGTAAACCCTTTCTAATGAGAAACACGGAAATGCAAAAAATACAGCCAGCTCCCTTGTCAGAATGAGTCATTTTAATATTAGTGAAGTCAATGGGGCTGCCTCAGATTGTGTCACATGAACAACCGGATTGAATATAAGATGCCATAACTGACAGCACTATTGCCTCAGATGATGAAAGACTGATTCTACAGAAAAGCATGTTGTGAACATTGGACAGCCTCATAAAAGCTAGTGATTTGCAGGTTCACAGCCACTGCACACATGCAAAGTGATTGTATAAGTGCAGACAGTCCCAAGCATTCTGGTTGTATGAGACTCCCTGACCATACAAATAAATGTTAATTTCACCTGCCAATAAGCCCAGGGGGTTCAAAGTCATTGTGCAGATCAACAGCTGCAAGAGTTGGAAAACCTGCCCTGTTAGTTGCCAAAATTATAAATCTGATGGAAATCCACGACTATGTAAATCTAGACCTCCTCTGTGCTGCTATGAGTGCTGTTGAGTTGTCCATTACCACATGCCTCTCCCCTTTATGAAATTCTTTCCTTTATCCAAAATCCTCTGTCCTCATGGCTTTATCCAAGTCAAAATTTAAAATGCCTTTTCTTGAAGGAGACCAAAGCGTTGGTTTTGACCCAGAAAATACCTTTTCATTGAGAGTTTTATAGTAAGTGACTTGGGGAACTGAGGGGGGGCAATATACTGCAACAAAAATCTCACAGTGGGGAAAAAATGGTGGAAAAAAGTCATCAGGCATGAATTTTTGCATTTTTTAGTCTGAGGCCCAGAAAAGATTATTTTATCACATTACAGGAGTGCTTTGCATGTATCCTCCTCTGCTTATCTGTAACAGCTGCACGCACATCAAAACAGTTCCTGCAAACATCACTGAAGCAAACTAGTAGGATACATACATGCATACACTTCAAACTAAAAAGACGTTACTCCAGAGTTTTCTGTAGTAGCTGAACCATTAGAAAGAGAAGAGAATTCAGAGGAAAGGCATAAGTTCATGTATCTGAGATGCTCTAAACAGAGAGATGGTCTTCATGTCACCTGGCAAGTGAAAAAGCTTCAGTGTTGGAATAAGTTGTTCTGAAGCCACCCAACCTTTGCCATCAACCCAGTGATGCAGTTTACAGGAGTACATGTACATCTTCAGACAGGTGAAAAAGTGTATTGAACAGCTATAACTCCTCTCTGTGTGTCTGTGACAAATCAGCACCCTGCCACTGCATCCATAGACAATAAAATAACCTTTTTCAATTTTTTTATCCAAATGCTGCTGGCTTACATCACTTGCAACAAATGTTCTGCCTGCAGACTAGAAAGTGGCCTTGAATTCACCTGAATAGCAAATGTACATTCTGCTTACATCCCAGAAAATCTCCTTGAATGCATCTGGATAGTGCTATGACCCTGCTGGAAGGTTAAAATGCCTAAAAAGCCTGGAGGAAGAAGGATTTCATTCCTTTCCAAAAGGTGCTCATTTTCACAGGAAAAACTTATTCAGTAATGTTTCATTTAATAATTCACTTCAAAATCAAGAAAACAATGTCTTTATAAAGTATACAATATCTCTTACGATTTCTGTACAAACTTTCCTTAAAACTGGGAAGTGTTCCATAAAGCTGCAAATTAAATTAACGTAGCTAAACTCTATAGATATTGCCCTAGACATGGTCTTTCACTTGTTCTGACTTCCACAATAAGCTTCAAGATAAAACTTACCTTTGACAGAGGGAAAGATCAACTAGATCCCAAAATCTGGGAGGAAAACCAGTTTTGCCAGGTTAGTCCCTCTCACACATGAAGAATCAACACCCATCAGCTTAGCTATTTCTATCAGGAGTTCAGCATTTTTTGAAAAAGAAAGAAATTCAGAAAGAGGAGATTGTTTCAGGCAGGCAGATCCTTTCTGGGAAGAGTGTCACACGAACCCTCCTGGATATTGGGGAAGAACTAATGTAGACTGGAGGCATAGGACACTTCTGATCTCTCCTTGTCTGATATTCCTGTAGGATTTCAGAGGGACTACCTAAAGTACCTGAGGGACTTGCCACTGTCTGCTCAGTGTGCAAAAAATTCCTGGCCTTGAAGAACCTGCAGCCAAAGTATGTGACCGAAGAAGAAAGGCAAGAGAAGGCATGCTGTGCAGGTTGGATCGCAGCGCAGGTCGGTGGAAGAGTGGTGTCTGAAGAACTCTGTCCTCTGAGAGGCAGCACTGGTGCTAAAGGTAACAAGTGGCTACTCAGCAATCCAGGGTGCCCAGGCAGGAGAGAAGTGATTGATTTTATGTGGCTGTGGTATTGCTGACAGCACTATGTGACATTTAGCAAAGAACAGTGAAGATGAACAGTAACCACAACAATCCAGGGCCTCCTGACTTGAGGTGACCGAAAGAAAGAGTTGGCTGCATTAGCTGTCTCAAGATTGCTGTGAGCCATTAGCACCATTTTAAAATAAGTGGGACTAAGTTTCTCTGCTACTGTAACATGTATTGCTGTTGTGGTTTGGGAATGGTATTCCTCAGTTCAGTCCCCCCACCAAGACTCTCCACAACCACATGCCACCCTCTCTTGCTCTCCCAATTTCCCCTCACCCTTCCCCTTGCAGCAGGATGGAGTTGAGAACTGAGGGCACAATAGGCAAAGATTGCAAGTTGAGGTAAGAACAATTTACTGGAAACAGCAATGAGATAAAGGAAATGAACAGTATCAGCAACAATACTAATGACAGAAGGTAGAAGAAAAGAAGCATTTCACATAAAAATACCCCAATAATAGACTGGATAGGCTCCCTCCACCACGTTTTGCTGACTGGAAGGAGAGTCCTTTTTCTTCTTCCCGGAAGAGAGTCCTTTTTCCCCGCCCCCAACAATAGTGTGAGGTGGTATAGAATAAAAAATGTGTTTTCTCTAAGACATAAGAGCAGGTCTGGAGTTCATGAATTTCCAGTTCCTGAGCAGCTGACCACTCAACAGCCTCACACGTGCTGGAACAGCACACCGCCACTTACAGATGACAAACGTTTCCATTCACAAATCTGATACTAAAGAAATAAACCACACAACATCTTGAAGGCTTCATACACAGTTGCTGTGAATTCTCCCTTTACGAGCTATTCCCTTGCTGCAGCACTTCTGCTTCTGGAGAACTGGGAGAGGGAACACTGGAATGGCTTGGTCTGAAGTAAGTGGTTTTATTGATCCTCTCTCAAAATCTCATTCTGTTTCCAGAGCACACCTGTCTCCATGGAACCCAATATCTGTAATGACTGGCTGCTTGTGAAGGGCCCGTTTGTGCTGGCAGACCAAGAACTGGAAGCGCTCACGCCTTTCCACAGATGGTGCAGCTGTTCCCCCAGTTTGGACCGTCACTGAAGCTGCCGCCTTTCCCAGAGCACGACTCCCCAGCTCTGGTGTGAGTACCTCGGGGAAGCGGCTCACGCACGCCGGAGCGCCCGAACCGAGCGGGCGCCGTTCAGCACCACGGCCCCGAGGACCGGCCGCCGGCGGGGCGAGCCCCGCGGACGAGGGCGCGGAAGGCACCGCGNTCCCCCGCGCCTCGAGCCGGGGCGGGCAGACACCGGGGCGGAGAGGGGCGGGTGGTCCCGGCCGGAGCAGGGCACGCTGCCCCGGAGCCGGGCATGAAGCCACGGTGATGCTCCCCCGGGAAAAGCCGTGTCAGTCCGGAGGGCGGTACGAACCCCGGCCCCGGCCCGAGACCTGCCGCTGGTAGAGGTGTACCCCGTGCCACAGCCTCGGGCTCTGCCTCCGGAGGCACCCGCTGTCCCCCGTGGCAGCGCTGCAATGGGTTTCCATCACCAGGAAACAGCATTTGCACCGAAACCTTTCCAGACCTTGCCTTGAAGGACCATCCCTGAACAAACTTTTTCCAAGCTGCTAAGGAAAGTACTTGGATATTAGGAAAAATCTTCTTTAGACAAAACTTCTTGAGACAAAACTTCTGCCAGATTGTTGTCATCTACTGCTGATTTCCTCAGACTTCTGAAAGTACAGCTGTTCCTCCAAAGCACGTTTAAGTCACCTTGTAGAGAGGAGCAGTGCAAAGTCAGAGGTACGAAAAAATGGCAAATTTAGCCCCAGGATTCAAATGGCATCTAATTAAAATTCAATCTATTTAAAAGAAACAAACCTGGGCAATACTGTTTGTGTGTTGCACAGGATGGTAAAGACTTTTTTTTTCTGGATGCTGGACACAAAAGCCGTTGTTGGTTTGCAGTTGTGCTGCCGTCTTTCTGAAAAGCAGCAGTTCCTTGAGACTCTCTCTCTCCCTTCATTAGACTTGTCTTCTTGTAGGGGAGGAGTAGTCTTTTGATTTTAGTTAAATCAGCACCGTGTAGAAAGCATTCCAATTACTTAAAACTGTATTCAAAGACTCACGGTTTTTATTATGCACATTTATTCCAACAAATAGATATGAATGCATCATTTGATGCTGAGCTTGCCATTAAAATATTGATAAGTGTTCAAGACAAGTTTTTTTGGTCAGAAGACAATTTCTGAATTGTGATGCATGTAGTCTGTTATGAGCTATAATTATTTCTTCAAAATCTTTATTTTTAACAGAGTGACTTGTGAATAGGTCTGTTAGCCCTGGTGGTCCCTAAGTAGTATTTCACATTGCTTGCTGGAATGGGACTGGCCCTGGGTCTCTCCCATTCCCTGTGATTTATTAGGGAAATGTTTATTGAGGCTGTAGTCATGGCTGTCTCCCAAGTGAAAGCTAATGGGCAGTTTCTGGACAATCCTCCCAATCTTGCTCTGAGCTCTCACAGGAGCTCTTCATACCAAGGTGATATACAAGTGGCCTGTGGCTTCTAGGGTCATATATAACATGTCTTACAGGAACGTCCCTTAGCTTTTAGGAAAACCTTTTTGTACTTCATACAATCCTGATCCCAAAGCACACCTCATGGCTGCTGTTCATATATTTTCTTGATATCTAGAATGCAAAATGGGAAATTAGTGGGATGACAATTATTAATTCTATTGTTACTCTGAACACAGTTCCTGTTATTGTTTCATGAAATGCTGCCCCTGGTTTTGGGTCTTAGCTATGTTCTGTATTCCAGTTTGTCATCTCTGGACCAAAGTGAGGCCCCATGATAAGACTGCTTTGCCCACTGAAGATGCTGTTTCCCATTTGGGGTGAATGGAAACAACAGCTCAGAATTAGTGTGGGGGGAGTCCTGCTCATCCCCCCTCATTTCCTCCTTTGCCTGACATGCGGGGTTGTATCAAGAGTATCACCGGTAAGCAGAGATGAAGAAGTAATTGTCCCTCTCTATTTAGCACTTGTCAGGCCATATCTGGAATACTGTGTTCAGTTTTGGTCCCTACTATACAGAAAAGACATGTACAGGCTGAAGAGGGTCCAGAGAAGGACCACAGAGATGATCAAAGGAATGGGAAGCTGCCATGTGAGGAAAGGCTGAGAGAACTGGGTTTGTTCAGTCTTGAGTAAAGAAGGCTTAAGGGAGACCTTATCACCATGTTTCAGTACCTAAGCACTGGCTTCAAGGATGATGCAGGCTTTCTTCTTACAAGGATTCACATGGAAATTATGAGGGGTAATGGATACAAGTTACTCCGATTGAACACAAGAGGAAAGTTTGCCACAGTGAGAACAGTCAGTCACTGGAATAATTTCCCCATAGAAGCAGTGGATTCCCCAGGGTTGGACACTTTTAAGATTTGGCTGGACAGGGCGCTGGGCCATCTTGTCTAGACTGTGCTTTTGCCAAGAAAGGTTGAACCAAATATTCCTTGAGGTCCTTTCCAACCTGTTATTCTGAGATATGCACAAAATGCTGTCTGTAAAACTGCCTGGTCAATAACAATGTAATGGAAAGACTTAACTTAATTTGGTTTGCAGTTCATAAAGATTGCAATTATTTGTGATGCCTTAGGATTTCAGCTTTTATGTTTTTCATATATTTGTAATCCTACAATTCTTTAGTGTATAACTCTAAACTCCGTATAGAGTGTTAGCTACTGTTCTCCCATTTTGGTCAGACAAAACAATTCTTCTCTAGGGCTGGGAATCAAGGACACCTTACTGTCTCAGGCCTGGAGAAATGTAAACAAAAGTGAGTTGGGTGGGAGCAAACTTGGGGTAATGACTTCATTACCTGAAGCTGTAACTGGAAGATTAACCCCCGATATGCAAATGGACCAAACTTATAAACGTGTGAAAACCCATGACCCATCATCCATTTTTTGGGTGTAACCCCTGGGGGGGGCTTCATCTGCCCTAAATGTACCTGAAGGCTCTTCAATAAATACAACCTTTTTTATTTCTCTTATTTCTGTCTGGCCTCTGTTTTTAGGTAATCCCATAAGGCATCATTTGCAATAAAAATGTTAAGCTGATGGATATTTTGCTTTCAGTATGAAAAAGTTGTCTTAAAGCAATTTTAGTCTACAGATATGTCATTTTGAATTTACCAGAAATAGTCTTAAAGTAATATTGGCAAAAAATATGGCTATGAATTTCAGAATGAGCTGTCCTCTAGGTAATCACACAGTTGCTACAAATATGGCTAAGTAGGTTTAAGCTACGATGTATAGATCAGATTAGCTAATACACAGTCCCAGTTCTTTTATACCTCATCATCATTAGCTATCATCATCATTATCAGTGGCAACCGCTGCTAAACTGCGACTGAGCTGGTAGAGAGAGAATATTTTCAGAATCTCTGTGAAAGATATGTCTTGGATTCAAGAACCTTAGACTCCCTAGGGTCCATATTTCAACTATGCTTTTTGAAAGCACCAATCACATGATTTGTAAAGGCACAAGTGAAACACACATGCTTTCCTTTAATTAAATGCTAATGGAAAGTTACTATCTGTTACCTGCTCACAGCTGGAACTCAATTGCTTTGGCAGAGGTTTGTAAAAGCTCAGGCTGACCTCTCTTGCCAGAAACTGATCAGGTTCCTAGTAGACAAAGAATGAATTTTTTTGAAGATGTTGCCATTTTGGTTTCGCACAGCACGTGTTTCATGGCTCCGGATGAATGGTAGTGACAGCAAACAGAAAGAAAACATAAAAAAGGAAAACAAAATGAAACTGAAGTTAATAATTTCTAAAAAGTGAAATTAATTTTGAGATCCTTTTATGGCTGTCAATATTCCTGCTGTTTTTTTCACCAGGATTTAAAAGCCAGCTATGCTGTAATATAATTATGGTGATCATGAAAAGGCTTGTATCTCTCATGTGACTGCTTCATTCTATGCAATCTCTGAAGGCACGTTCTAAGTAGAAAAAGTTATTTCTTCAGCTCGATACATCCAGGCAATGTCTCCTCATGCACTTCAGTCTCCTCATGGTGTATTTTGCAAAGTTCTGCGAAATCCACCAAATTTATATTTGCTTATTTTTCCTACTTGTCCTACTTGCTTCTTTCTCTCTGAAAGTTACTGTGGAACTGCTCCATAGACTCATGGACCCTGGAGCTTCCATGCAGAGGAGATTCAGTCTCCAGAGCATGCTGAAGGTACATGAAGTACAGATCCTGACACAACTCTGGCTGTACCATGATTTAATATGCTTTTTTCCTCTGACGCAGTAGCTCTAATAAAGGGATAGAAGGGCGGGATAGAAGATGGTTTACGAGGCTATGGAAGAGCAGAACTAGATTTGCCCCTTTCTTTTCCACACTTTGAGTGTCACTTCCCATAGAAAGGAAGGGGTTACATTTTCAAATTAAGCCTTGAACTCTGAGAAGTGCTGCAAGTCCCATGTGAACAACCCAACACCAAATATCTAATACCTAATGCCCCCCCACATGAGCCATCGTTTCCCACCTGGCCTATTTTAATTGATACCTGCACAATCCATGTGTGCATCAGGGATTGCCATTTCCAGAAGCTTTATGAATGAATGTAATTGGAGATCACTGTGTAGTTTTCAGGGAGGAATTTTATAAGTATAGCTTCCTGGCTTTTGATGTGATTTTCTTTGGTTTCAGGTCTCCCGCCAAAAAGATTTAGACATTTTTTTCCTTCATATTATTTCTCTACATGCTAACACACAAATCTTTCATTGCTTGACTGCATTAGCCTGTAACAAAAATAATTCAGTGACTGGTGATCAGTTATATATAGCACTTTCCATATGGTAGCCCAATAACATGGTGCCTCTTAGTAGTTTTTGGGGTTTTTTTCTGACAGAAAAAACCACAGCGAATTTATAGTTTGTTCAGCCATACTATGTTTAAGAAATGTGAAGTTCATGTAATCTATACCTCTATTTTGTCATCTTAATAAATGTTAAGTATTAATTGACTGTCATGTAATTCAGTGCTTTGCAGCTTGAAGCTTTGACAGTTTGTCCTTTTTATTTGAATTATCAAAATGTAACAGGTGGCAAAAGAATAAAAAAAAGTAGGGATTAAACCAGGTAGGGTCTGGACCAATGTTGCACTTACCATGGGGTCCATAGTTGCTACGTTTCAACTTTTGCTAATTTGCTGCTGCCTTTAGAGACTACTGTATGGAGAATGGCAGTAGACTTCTGTTTTACTTGGATCCCAGGTTCTATGCTCCTTTGTTCCCCTCAAGCATCTCAGTGCTGGCATGCTCAGTAACAAAGCAGAAACCTTAGCCTAGTGGGGAAGCACAGACTAGGTGTGACTTTATGGAACCAACTGGAGGATCTTCGTGGTTTCACATCACAAAGGTATTTGGTCCTGAATTCTCAGATTGCACTTCTGTTATCATGAGTTCAGGTTCTCTCTGTGTCTTAATATTTGGAGTAGGTGTTGGTGTAAGATTCTAACTTTTCTTATGCTGTAAATATGAATTATTCAATCTCTAATTAGGAATCACAAAGGCCTGGTGATGTTGAAATGGAAATACCTCAGCTAAAACATTTACATTAAGCATAGATAGAGTAAAAAATAAATCCGAGCACTAAGGACTGAAATATTGCTATAATAGCAATCCTGGCTATGTCCCCCCTTTTTTTTTTTAGTTAACTGAAGTTCCATTTATATTGCCAAGTAGTTTCAGACGAAGTTATTTTATAGGTTTCTCATGGAGTAGAATAAACAGAGAAATAAAAGCAAACCATTCATTTTTTTCTCATTAATCATTTTATCAGCTTTAATGACTATTTTGAAACACTAAAAAGCCATGAATGGGATTTATGAATTGGAATTCCTGAATAGAATCATGATTACAAAATCAATTGAGTTTATTTTTTGTTTTGATTTGCTGAGTATTGCTTCAGGATATCTTGAGAAACAAAATTAGGTTTGAAGTTGAAATTCTTGCAGTTATTTAACTATGATCTGAGGCTTTAGGAAAACTATCAGATATCCAGAGATTTATGAGACCTAGTAATATTGCTTCACTGAGACTATACATGTGAGAAAAAGCTGNAACCCTGCTCCGTGCCGTCGCACCGGGACCTCCCGGAGTGTCCAGAGCAAGAGGACAGCAGACGCCGCTTGCCACGCCACCGGGCGGCTAGTGGTCAGCGCGGCACTATACATGTGAGAAAAAGCTGGCAGACTAGATTGTTAAAGGTAGAGCACCAGGATTAACAAACCTTTTCTACTAGGAAAATTTAGTAGTAACCTCGACCTACTTTTTAGCTGACATTATAAAATACTCTCAAAAGTGGTCTATTTACATTCCTTTGATATTTGATAACATTTTTCAGATTGCTACCATGGTTAAACTCATTCCTGTGGTCTGTGGGGCAATGCTTGCTGTCCTTTGTGTAGCAGAGAGTAGGAATCCATTGACAGCATCACCACAGATCCCAGATATCCCTAAGAAGGGTTCAGTGTATATCTAACCAAATTATGGTTTCTATGAGGGAATCCTTATTTCTGGCCAAAAGGAATTGCAAGCATAAAAGCTCTGTGTTTAGGAAATGCTTTGTATTGTATTATGTTTAAATTATTAAAAATCACTCACTTAAGATGGTGGGTGGCCTAACACAACACAAACAAGAGCCTGTTAAAATTACACCATCGGGCTGGAGATCACTTTTCCAAACATATAAGTAAGAGGTTTCACATGTTGGGTTTATATTCCACAGCCTGGCGTTCCAAACGAGGTTATAAATTTATTTGGCAGAAGCAACTGAGCTGAAGGATGAATGTGCCTGTTTGATGACTGCTTCAGGAGAACACGAAGAATGCAGCAAAAGCTGATGAAGTTTTTTGGCAGCTAAGACAAAGGTCATTAAATGAAAGGAAGACAACGTGGAACTTATGAAAAATCTGAAGGCATCATAGATTAAAACATGCGTAGAAATGTCTAGTCAAGGTTTACTTTGCTGTCATTTGGTTCTCTGGCATGGATATTCATTACTGGTTCAGTTGTGTCAGTTGTGTCAGGGCTGCTTTTGAAGTGCATCTTAAGGTTTCGGCTAAAATCCACAAAGTCCATTTCACGTGGTCTGCACGAACCGAAGCATGTTGGTCAGTCACAAGATTTACTTTCAAAGTGCAATTCCAATTTGAACTAGAATGCAGGTGTAGAAACACCATCCATTATGGTGTCTGCATTATGGACAGTACTGGTATTATAATAAATAAATACTGGCTTTTTGGAGAAAAATCTTTCCAAAGGGACTCCTTCAAAACCTCAAGTTTTTTATCTGACTGCCTACACTTATTTTTATTTGACCATTTTCATAAGCTCTTTTCTCTTCCCTACACCTTACTCTTCAGTGCTTAAAAATGAGGCTATATCATTTTTCTGAAAATACTGCTCCTAAAAGAACTACCTTGCCTCATACACGTGTAGAACATCTAGATATCCTCTTAGATGAACATTTTAGTCTGTTTTCACTTTTTGTCACAGAACAGTGTCTTTTACTGAATGAGAAATTATTTCTTTCTTTGGTTGCTTCTCTTGTTGACCAAAATAATCTAGATATGGCTTTTATTGTAGTGATCATCTGTTCTTAAGCAGCAACGGGCATCTCCAAGGGTGTACGCTACTTGGAATGAGACTGTGTATCTTCTGCGTTTCTGATAATTTTATATGTCTATAACCTCCCCCAGAACAGGATATTTTATTCCTTCTGTGTCATTTTCTTCTGTGATATCTAGTTTCTAGCCCTTTGTTTTGAAGTCATCCACTGACTTCTCTGTTTTTCAAACCCACTAATACACCTCTAGACACTATGCTTGTGATATTAATTTTTCACTTCTGCAGTCAGATTCTTGTAATTTTTTCCTGGATCTTTGCTGATATTACTGGGGTTGTCCCAAACATTAGGCCAGAAGAGGTGTCTGTCTGGAGGTGGATTGTGATGCATTGCTCTGATGGGTGCTAAATTTTTAAATTCATAATTATTATGGGCATAACAGAAACCATTGATTAATATTTTGTATGTTTTCTCCTTCTGATTTGGCTCAGAAATATTGGGGGAAAAGAAAAGGTGGGGGGGCAAAGCAAGGAAAAATAAATAATATCTCCTAAGTTTCCTAGGCTCCTAGGAACTCCTGCAAAAATGTCTGTCAGTTCCTGAATACTCGATAGCTTTCTAGTATAACATACCTCATAAACCTCCTTGTGGCGTCTTCTGATGCTTATAAAACTGGTTATAAAATAACCAGACATTCGTACACCCTCCCTGAGCTATAAAATAGAAAAAGACAAAAATCATGCAAACATTTTCTGATTAAAATCATACCCGGAAAGGAAGTGCCTCACAGATATTTTATCTCTTTAATGCTCACTCCACTACCCAGCAGCCACACAGGAATCATTGAGGAGTCTGGAGTCCAGTCAAATGTGATACTGAAATGGCAGATGAAACTTTGGGAGGATATATTCTTACTTTTCAGCTGAACAGTCTGAATTCCATCAACTTCCCTGAATTCATTTGGTCAGTGTTCTTTACCTCTTTTTCTCATAGAAGTTACAAATACTCTTGCCCTCATACAAATCTTAAGAAAATCCAGAGAAGATCTGACAAAAATTAGAAGTAATGCAGAATTAAGTAAAATGAAAAAATTACAAAATATGCAATATTTTATAAAACTTAGCTTATTTTTAAGTATGACTGTTCACATAAACATTTGGTGGATACAGTTTCATATTTGCAAGTGCGCACATTTCATTATTTTTCATGTTGGTGCTTTAAAACTGTTATCATTGGTTTTGGTCCTAGTCTGAGATCCAGGTAGATTTTTGAGCTGTGTTTCTTGCATAATCAGAACTGTCATCTTGAAACTGATCTGCTATCTTGCTCCAAGGGCTAGAAATCTTTGCAGGCTTTTGGAGTTGAACACGGTTACTCTCCTTGGATGATGCAGACATCTTTCACCACTCAGCACTTTTGTTCCATGTCACTCTGTCTTCCAGGTGGCACTTAATCTCACTTCTGCATTTGAGAAGAGGCTCCCAAGGAACCTCAATGGGGCTTTCCAATACTCAAAGGGGGATCATAAAAAAGAGGGAGAGCAATGCTCTTTGTGGACAGATAGTGAAAGGACAAGGGGGAACAGCTTAAAACTAAGAGAGTTGAGATTTAACTTGGATATTAGGAGGAAGTTCTTTGCTGTGAGGGTGGTGAGACACTGGAAAAGGTTGCCCAGAGAAGTTATGGATGTCCCATTCCTGGAATTGTTCAAGGCCAGGTTGGATGGAGCTCTGAGCAACCTGGTGTAGTGGGAAGTGTCCCTGCCTATGGTAGGAGGGTTTGAACTAGAGGATCTTTAAGGTCCCTTCCAACTCAAACCATTCTATGATTGAATGATTTGCCTTTCTGAGTAGACATCTGTCTCTTTGGTTTTAACCACTCTGTCTTGGAACCTTTTCCTCCCATGTGTATTCCTCTCCTTTAAATTTTGCATGTGATCACGTATTTCCTAAGCTTATATGTGGAGATGTATTGTTACAGATATTTTTACAAATAAACATCTGTTTATCATCTATCTGCTGCTAATATGCAGTGTAAAGTTAAGTGTATGCCTTAAGTCCCTCCTGGAAAATAATTTTGCTGCTTTTTTTCCCCTTCCCAACTGTGTACATATTGTAAATAAATTTGTACTCTGAAGCCATAGTGTTTATGTCCAACTGCCTTTCTCCCTCATCCATTCCTCCTCTCCTTTCCTTTCCTTAAAGATGGCTATGCAGAAACATCTGCTTTCTGTTACCCTCTGTGTCAAACAGAAAACAATAACAGTGCTCATTAGGAAGTTTCCATGTTTAACTTTTGCATGGCAACTTTAAGAGAAAGAGGACCTCCCAGTTTTTTTCTTGAAGACCTTTGTTATTTTCTCATCATAAACTCTCCAGAAGGCTTTTGGCAGCTCTGTGATGATGCTCAGTTACTTGCCTGGAAGCCTGACCTCCTGAAATATCCCATTCTTACCCTCCAATCTTCAATCACATGGGGTGGTGTGCTTACCACAGTAACTGGAAAATGACTGCTGTTAAAATAATAGCTGTTGTTTCAAAACTTATGAAATATTTCAGAACCTCCTTGTTTACACCACTAACAAACAGTTTGTTCCCATGAATGCACAGTATGGTTCTAAACTAGTCCAGACAGACAGTAAAAGCTCAAAAGCAATCAGTGTTACAGCCTGCTTGGTAGGTGTTCTTTCATTTCATCTACAGTTACCTGTGGTCTGAGTTCAGGAAGATGAAAAGCTCTGCTCTTTCCTGTTGCCCAAGAACTGTTGAGGAACAAGTGTTATAAGAAAAAAATCCTTAATGGGAAAAGAAATTAATAACATTATATTGATGAATATTAATTTCTAGTTGACTTCATTATCTGATTAAAAATCTTTTGAACTCTTTTAAGACCTCATGAGACAGGTCACCCTTATGGACGTAGCTGTATGGTGTTAGTATAGATGTTATACAGAGAAATTTGTTGGTTAGTGATATAGCAAAGCAGGTCAGGTCTAAAAGGAAGAGAAAGGTTAAAGTTGCTTGCAAAAACTCTGAGTAAGTTGATTTTACTCACTCATTCTTACTTCCACTTACTACAGACAGCAAGTGCCTGAGTGGTCTGGCACTGTGTGGGACACAAAGGACCAGGGAAACTGGCTACTGAGTCCTTGTCATAGCTCCGGGGTTCTTCATAATTGGCAATGATGAATTACTTTTAAAATAAATATTTCATCTCAATTTAGGAATACTGTTTATTCTCCTGTTGTGATAAGAGGAGGGAATGGTGTGTATGATGTTCTGCAGCCTTGTTGCCATCCATTCTTCTGTTCTCAGAATGTCTTACATTAATGAGTAATTTCTGCTGTGGTCTTATCACACTGTGTGTTGTCTGGGTTTGACACATTCCTCAGTGTGATTGACTTGCCTTGGGAATTGCCTTGTTCATTACATTATTTTTTTTAACCCTTGTTCTGCTGTTTCTTCTGCTGTCATCTCTTTTTCTCACACATGTTTCCATTCATAATTAATTCTTAGCAACCTCAATACCTTGGTTACAAGTCTTTCCATCCTGGTTACAGCGCTAGGAAAACCTTGGAATTACAGCTGTGCAGGACTTAGGCAGTGTGAATAACTGGTTCTTTTCCTGTACCAGGAAAGACAAGAGTTGTGTGTGGCTCAGTATAAGAACATAATACGTCAAACAACACAACTCAGGAAGATGCATAACTCTAAAGCTTATAGGAAAGCAGAATATAAGAAAACCCCACACCTTCTCCTCTGTATAGCTGCATAAAATTTGTCAAGGAGAGACCATCTCTCTGTCCCATTCAAATACTGCCAGGTTGTGTATCATAATGCCAAGACTGAGAAAGTTTTTAACCTTCAACTTGAGGATTATCTTTCTTTTGAGGAGAAAGAGAATGAAATCATTATCCCTTGAGTATAATGTTTTGTTTTGTTTTGTTTTACATATTTATCACTGGCCCACGTCAGAATTCTTATTCTGGAAAAAGAAATTTGTTTTTTCAACTGAGTAGGTATTTCCTCTGTATCTTCATTTATATCCCCTGTCAATAAAGTCTGGGATCTTGATGCCATCGTGTTTGAGGAAACAAGGACCATATAAGAGAGACTTGAAGAAAATAGATATTGTAGGCTAAGTGTGCAAGACAATACTGACTGATTGTAGGATTGAGTAGACAGCTGTATACCTGCTGGTTTTGTTTTGAAATGTTGTATCCTGCTGGTGTCTGTTGTGCTTAAACATGTAAGAGTGTTTAGTTTTTCTGTTTCAACTGTGGACTGAATTCCCTGCTTCTCTAAATGGGAGTGTTTCCATTTTGAAATCTAAATTACTTCTCTATTGCATAGCATTTAATACTAACTTTCTGTATTCAGTGCAGATGGATTTATATGCTGCCTGGCTTTTTTTTTTTTCCATTACTGGTTTGGCTAAGCAGACAGGTGGAGGTGGATGAGTGTATGTGCAGCTTGAATGGATGCCAGGTATAGAAACCATCTGTATGATGTAATCTGCAGAGCTCCACAGTGCTAGTAACAAAGCCACACTCATATCAGCAGTTGCAACCACTGCCTTGGTGTGATTTTACTGAGCACCATGTGTTTTGTGTATCATCATTCTTGACCATGTGTAGTAATTTCAGATGGTTTATAAGAATGAGTTTTGGCTAATCCTGCCTTGCTAAACAAAAGTCCAATTTAGGCTGGGTGGAATTACAGACTCTTTGTCACTGCTCTGTGCTTGTGTTTGTGCTGTGTAATCACAGCTCCTGTGTAAATGGCCACCATGAGAGATTGGACACTGGGATATTCCTTAGCAAACATTTTAGATCCCTATGGGCATGTGTAGTGTAGGATCAGTCTCATTGCAACAAATGTTTTCTAAATGCCACCTCCTGCAGGCCAATAGTGCAAACTTATCACACACATTTCAGAAGCTTTCAAGATGAAACTGAGGACTGGAAATACTTATTGTCTTCAGCTTTTGCTGTACTTCTTTCAGTATCAATTCTGCTTTCCCACTACAGGTCTGTGAGTATATGAAGGGCAAATCTGAAGTATATTTATACAACATTTCCAAGTAATTTTGTCCTTTATGACTGTGGTTCCCAACGTTTCTGCACCTTAACCCTACCTGAGTCATATAATCACTATTTTCTGGAAAAAAATCCTAAAAGTAGGAGTTCTTTGTCCATTAATCATATCTTGACAGAAGTGTTCTGATAGGAGATGAAACAGGTGAACTTCTCCTTTCCAGAAAGTTGAATCAATCATCTATCTTGCTCAATAATTTGGATTTTAATTTCTTTATCATTAATTTCAATCAGCAAAATGAAGAAATCTAGTATCTTCTCACTAGAAATAGCAGAAATTGATATGCCATGGTTTGAAATTGCACTAGTAGCTAATGAATCCTTCTGTGTCTGTATGATTCTGAGTCTGTCAGAAAGCTGTCTTCCATTTCCAATACCATTATCAGTAAAATAGACATGTTTATTAAGCTTAGATACAAATCATATAATATGCAGTTTGTTAAAAAGCAGAATCTGGCCTATGGGAGGCATCCAGTGCATTAGTGGAGTAAAGCTGAGCTCTGGTGACAGTGGAAGCTGCGTAGACCCTGTGGGCTATGCAAGCAGCAGAATGCAATGAGAAGGAGGATTACAAGTGAAAAAATGAGTTGCGACCCAGAACTTCTGACTGCCCAGTGCATCTTGCTGAGAAAAAGGAAGGAACAAGTAAAAGCTTTAGAGTGTTAAAACATTTTGTTTCAGTGTTTAAAGAGGGCTGTTTTTCTCCTTGACCTTTATGTAGGATATGGACTTTCCTGTTCTTGAAATTAATGCTGTTTATGGTATAAGTCTGAGCAGTTAATAATGTACAGAGAGGCAACTTTTGTTTGCATCTCTTGGAACTGGAAACCAATGGACAGTGCCCTGTCTCTCCACAACAATCTCTTTAAGAGAGCAAAGTTACATCTCCTGCCTAGAACAATAGTGATCTCTGGAAAAAATCTCTTCTTTAGAAATAATTTAATGGCTTTGTGTCACAGAGTGTTCACTGCCTTCTGAAGGCAGATTATAATACTGAAAAAATGCCAGTATCTTTCTGTGTTTTAATGTGCATAATTGTGCTGGTTCTCCCTATTCAATTGAACCTTTATTTCACATGTGCTGCTAATTGATAAAACAGACCCATGTGAGGAAAAATGGCAGGAAATACATAGTGGAGAAATCCCAGGCATCTCACAGCAAAATCTGTGCTCTTTTGTGTTGCACACAATGTGTTGCATTCTTTTTTCTATTTCATAACTCCATATGGTTTATTTGCCTAGAATGGAGCTCTTGATTTAGAAGTCAGTAGGTCAGTTCCTGTGTGTTGGGGCATTTCTCAGAAACTTCAGCCTTTAAGCCCTGGTCTGTGACAGGAACTAAGTGGCTGAGCATGGATTTCGTGATTCAGGTCCATATAGGAATGTTTTGGTAGATTTCTTAAACAACTAATTTACTGAAGAAGTGTCTCATTGGAAAAATTATTTTTTCATCTTTTCTCACACATTTTTCTTTTTGTTATTTTCTCCTTGAGGATTAAGTTGACCTGTACTTCTGGCTGAGAAAGATTTCTGCAGGGATTGAGAATACAAAATCTTTCTTGTGTCTTCTAACAAGCCTCATGTTCAACAAAACACAGAATTAAATTGCTGATGACCTTCCGTAGAACATGTTCAGTTTGGAAGTTTGACATTTAGAGAGTGTGTACTGCCAGTCATTAACTGATCTGGCTATGAACATGATGTGGGCAACCAAGGTGGGAACAAGTTGTTAGACAGCTATGAAGACACACGGAAGTTATCATTCACTGTAGCAATTACAGCATCTGAAGGTTTTTTCAGACAGGCAGAAATCCCACCATGACCATTCCTCAGCTGTAACAGTTTGCTGTTTGTGGTAGTCTGGAATTTGACATATGAAAATGTGGCCAAGATGAATCAACTGATACCAAAAAAATAAACATCCACAAGTTGGGAATGATGATACATAGTTTATGAATAGGCTGGATTCCTCTCTTGGGGTGGTACTGCCTTGTAATGGTGTTTAGATACTCAGGGCTGGGATGGCAGCATAAACCAGCAGATACAGTCTGTTCTACCTTCTAGTTTGTTTCTGGAAAAGGTGTTGATTTTGACTTAGAGGTTGTGGTCACAGACATATCAAAGATAAACAAGAACTGATCCATTGCCTTCAGTAGGCAACTTAACCCAACATTTATGGTCATGATGACACCAAACAGTGTCTCTGCATCACACTGTTAAATGACATTCCTTGCTGAAAGATGAAGAAATTGCTTTGCATTGCATGTCTTAATGTTATTGTTCCTTTTCTCTACCTTCTCTGATTTAACATAACCTAACTTGGTGATTTTTTTGTATGATTCTGAAAACCTTGCATTCTTTTCCTGCTGGACAGCGGCTTTGTTATTAGCGACTTGAGAAGAAGTAGAAATAAGTTTTGGTAACTTGGGAAAATTCTCCTCTGGACATCAAAACATTTGTTTATATTTTGGAATTTATTTCTCTCAAAAGACAGCACAGCACATAGAACAGCGAGTGAGTAAATGCCTTAAACAAAACTGGTATAATTCCCAATGCATATAAATAACTCTTAATAAAGAAATTGCATTATAATGTCTGGCACTCCACAGCCCACTTCCTCTAGTACGTGTTTCCGAATCCCAAAATAGGTCACCCTGAAGATTATCTCCTTCTCCATTGCTATGAAAGTTCTGGGTTATTATTTCTCTTGTCTCATTCTTTCATAAGAAACACAGCAATAAAACTCACTAATCTGTCCTCCCACAACACCCTACTGATAAGATGTATAAATCATAAATTATTCCTTTCAATTACAATAAATTTGTTTCAGGGAATGAAGGAAAAAACAAATCAAAATGGGAACCTAGGGAACAACTGACTATAGCTTTTGCATATCTTCAGAGAAAATTTTTATTACTAGCACTAATAATAACCCCCAAACTGTATTCTGGACGAAACCTACCTCTTCTCACACCATCCATTCTCAGACCTTGGATATAGGTTGTGTGTTTGTATTAATAGTTAGTTGGATAGATAGATAGATAGATAGATAGATAGATAGATAGATAGATAGACTGATGGAGGGATGTCACTGGTTACTGCCTGCCAGTGGGACTGTGTACTACTCATCACAACTCCTTGAGACACCACTCTGTCCAATTTCCTACCCGCCTTAGTGGCCACTGGTTTGGTGATCAGGGGATGGTGGCAAAGGCTGTGCTTTGACCAGCCACCAAGGTTACTTGTCTTTTCACAGAAAACAATCAGCTTGCTTCAGTGTGGTGTCTCTCTGCTGTTTTGTCACCTGTTCCAAGACAAACCTCCATGAACTCAAGCCACTCCTTTACGTATATTTACACATACCTATGGATCTAAATAGATAAATCAATACACGTAAACACAGACAAGCTTGCATTTGAGGTGCCATGTCACTTGTCTTTAGCAAAAGAGGGCATCTTGTCAAGGTTCATTTCTAGACCACAAGAAATCCAAGGTGTACCTAGCAAAATTTTTTCCTGTCCAAATTTTTTCAGTAAAATGCTCCTCTTAAAAGATGCAGAAATCCAAAAGGTGGCAGGATTTTGGAATTGGGTTTTAATTCACTAAATCAGGTAAACACTGGAGGCAGGACATACTCTCTTTTCAACCTGCTTGCATTCATGCTGCAGGACTTAAGAACACCCCAAATCTTGACCAGAACCGCTTCAGGCTGATAGGAGGTTCCTAACTTTTTGAGCACTTTTGGACAATTTAATGTGCATTTTTCTGTCTGCAGCTTTGGATTGAACATTTTCGATCTCCATCTGCTAATTTTTCACCTCATTGTGCTGTTGTTTTACAAGAATCTGAATGCTTTTTTCCTATGAGGTATTGATACAGAGAGTCAGGTCTCAGAGAGACATTAATGAGTTTTCTGCTCAAATATATTTATATGTAAAGGTTTGTTTTGTTTATTTTGAACTGGGACTCCCTCTGCTCCATTACTAAATGATGCAAAGAAGACATCATGCAGAAGCACAAGGAAAACTATGTACTTTTACACTTTCATTGCTTCCATAGTATCAAAATGAAAAAAATCTCATGGTGTCGAAAAATAGAACGCCTTAATTAACTATGACTACAGTTTTAAATGTATTTATTTACTTATTTATCTAACTTCTTTTTGTTCCTGTGGCCCACTTAGTGAGCAAAAAGGTGGATGCGTATGTATTTTTGTAGATATACTAGCTTCACTTTGTGGGTTTACAGACTTTAAATAGATACAACTTTCTCATTAACTTCACTTTGGAGAGGCACTGGGAGTAGCTTAGGTGTAACAGAGACCAAGAAAAGGTGGAAAACCCTTTTTTCCTTTATTGCTAAAGGGGAAATTATTATTATCTAATTTCTACCACATCACTCTCAAAAATGCATATTTAGGGTTTTCCTTAAGGTGCTCGCTGTAACAAAATACTCTTGAAATTTGAGAGATACTAAGCTAAATACATTTCTTTCCTTTTTTTAAATCTTCTGTTCAAATTAACAGCAAAAGGAATAAACAGTGTTGTTTCTTCAGCTTTGAAAATGACCATTAAATCTGTCAAGAAGATTATAACAAGTACAAAGTTATTCTTTGCAAAATGAGTTTGTATAGTAAATGTTGCCTTTGTAAAATTGGAGGCATTTTATAACATCAAAGTGATAACATTACAATTGACAAATTGGGATACTCTTTCCATTAAATTTGGATTATGTTGAATACATGCTCCACATTTTGAAAGTGTGTTTATAAACCTGCTCAAACACTATTGCTTATCTCTGTGTAGATTGTTTCTAGAAAGACCTGAAGGGCTGGAAAAAGGAAATGAAGGGTGGAAAGAGATTTTACAGCTCACCAAGCTAGCTTCCACATTTCTGGACAGATCTTAAAAATAACTTTTTCTTCATATTAGAATTGCCTCCCACAGCAGAACTGAGCCTATGGTATCATGTTATGAACAGAAATCAAAATTTGAAATTATGACTAGGCAGCTTATGAAAATGGTCATTGAATCTGGTCTGCATTCAGAGTGAAGGGATGTTNTGAGAGCTGCCAGCCTTCCACAAAGTTCAGGCTCATATCTAGTTTAGTAAAAGGAAGTAGACCATTTAGCTCAAGCTCTTGGACTGAAACTTTGAAATTTTATGGGTTTAGAACCTCACTGTAGCATTTGTTTCTTATATGATGGTGGGTAAACCACATGAGCAAATTACCCATGTTATGTGGTCACAAAAGTCTATACTTTGGTCCAAGAGTTGATAGTGGCATGGTTGCCTAAATGCTGTTCCCTTGTGTCTAAATATCCGTCTGTACTGCAAATACCTGTACAGACTGATATTTACATCATTTTATTTCTCATGCCGTGCTAAAAACCAGTTATCTCTGTATTTTTTAAATTGAAACCAACTTGTCTTTTTTAGATTATAATTCTTAGCATCCAAATTATTTTATAGTAAGAAAATGCTATAGTTAGCAAATGGTGAATCATGCCAAAAATGTCAAAAACTAAGATTATAACAGAGTTTTAGATTTCTTTTCCTTTCTGAACAATGACAGCAGAGTAGATCTATTTTGCTTTTAAAGATGTGCCAATAAAATGATGTGTTGAAGTGTGATTGTTCTAAAGTCTACCAAGCTGTTAGTCTTCTTGCTCCTCAATAAAAGCAAACACATACCCTTACTACCTTTCCTTCAGGGTCCATGGTGACAGTGTGTCCAGAATACAGGGGGAATGTACTGCAGATGCTGAGCTGAACGAGGACCCAGTGTCCTGTGCTCTGCTAGGCTGAATGGTGGATATTTGGCCACAGTGCCTGTGTGCTGTCAGCTTAGTGACACACTTCAGGCTGAATCTGACCCAAGTCCCATTAGTTATAGACAGAATTGCTTTGCACACACTGAGCTTTCTGAGGAGAATGCTACTGTGAAACTGTGTGCAGTGATATACATAAAATTGGATATATGGCGGTGCTAATCCTTGCTTCTCCCTGCTCTGTTGGGCCACACTAAGCCTGTCACAGTCAGGGTCTGCCAGAGCTCTTAATGGGTCTCGTGAATGCACCTTTTGCAGAGGGGGACGCTGCTTCCCTCAGCTACAGGATAACCGTGTTTCATGGCAATTCTGAGCACATGAGCACATGTTTAATATCACAAATGTCTCTGTTTCTGTGTGTCTGTAGTAAAATACAGGTCTCAAGGTACCATTTACGCTCTCTTAAGCACCAGAACAGGAAGGAGTGTGTTCATAGCATTACTGAGCTGGGGATATAAAAATTAATGGAAACCAGTTCAAATACATTCAAGCTTTTGTGCAGTGCTCATTTATTGAGATATTACATTATGATGCTAGTTAAGGGTGTCTGTGTATTTGTATTTTTTGTGCACTTGCTTCACCAAATTAGGAGTTAATTTATAGCAAACTTTTAAAGAGAAATGAAGCATTATCATTGAAATGTATTAATTCCATACAAGTTTGGCATGTAAGTAGGGAACTTTGACAAGTAGTAAATGGTGTTCTGGTTCTAGTCCACCCATTAATAACAACCAGGAAAGCAGAGAACAGAAAAGGATCAGATTCTACTATGGGATGTATTATGGCTTGTCTTCTCAATGGGAATTAAGTATGTGCATCTAAGGGAGGAACTTGGCCTTACAGCACGGTATTTCAGACCTGGCTGTGTGACCAACCTCCTGAGACAAATACATAAACTATATTGTGTCTGCTGTGAGACTACACTTCTTGGGAAAAAAACAAACCAAAAAATGCTTCTTACCCCTTTTCTCATCTGCGAAATCATCTGTTCTCCAACTCAGTAAAAAAGGATTTGAGACATTTCTTTGTCTTTTCTGATTCTATTGCTTTTTTGTCTCCATAGTGGTTAGATTCTGCTGTATTATTCTGAAACATAAAACTGTATTTCTTTTAGCTCTTGAAGGTTCCTGAATATTTGCCTTCTATATATTGCCAGGACTTCTTTT